>CALSCE010010700.1:1161092-1218834 GCA_943593645.1 Bovichtus variegatus
AGAGAGAGAGAGAGAGAGAGAGAGAGAGAAAGAGAGACAGAGAGAGACACAGAGAGAGAGACACAGAGAGAGACAGAGAGACAGAGAGAGACACAGAGAGAGAGACAGAGAGACAGAGACAGAGAGAGAGAGACAGAGAGACAGAGAGAGAGACAGAGAGACTGAGAGAGAGAGAGAGAGAGAGACAGAGAGAGAGAGAGGGAGAGAGAGAGAGAGAGAGATGCTCCCCAGGTGAACTTCCAGCATCCTCACTGATGTGTTTTGCCCTCTTGGCTTGTTGAAACATGACAATTGTTCAACTCCAAAACCGCCATAAAGTTAAAAAAAACCAAACAAAACAACGATGGCAGAACTTAAATGTTATTTCACATGATCACAGACACGCAGCTCGACATGTTGTTGAGCTGAAACAAAGCAATGGTCCATGTCAGGACAAGTATTTTGATAGTTTCTCTCACTTCGAACATCCTTGAGCTTTGCCAGACTTCTCTGCCTCCTTGAAAACAGCTCTGCTTACGCTCCAAAGTTTACAATTTATCACACATATAAATTACAACTTTAAGCCCCTGATGGCATGTAAACATGCACAAGAAAAACTGCAGCCTGGGAGCCTCAAGTGAAAACATCTGTATTTGGCAAACAAGGCATCGTGCAAGACCGACTGAGATGTTCTAACTTGAAAAAGGCACCAAGGAAATATCTTGCTGAAATAACTAATACCTGGAAAAATACACACGGGCTTACAGAGATGTTATCTATAAGTCTTGGTGTTTTTTTTTTTTTGTTTTTTTTTTTACAGCGAGCGTAGAAGTGTTTTAACTGCCTGCCGCCGTGCAGCGTCTTCAAAGAGACGCCAAGAGTGCAGGAAATCTTGGCGCACAAAAAACTGCAGAACTGGCTCGATTGTGGAGGCTTTTTTCTTTTTTCTTTTCTTTTTTCCACTTGTGTAGATTACACCTACTTTTACTTCTGAGAGCCGAGAGCAGACACCGCCAACTTTATACAGAGCCGCGAAACGTATCTGGCGCTTTATGGCATTATAAAATTGCGCAAATGTTGCCGGACTCGCTTGTAGCGCGGTAGAGAAGTGTTGACATTTCTTTGTAGGCAAATATTTACACGCAGAACCAACGCTTGAGCAAACCTGAGTGTTCTCATTGCGCACTGGAAATAAAAAAAAAAAAAACTAAAAAAAAAACCCCACAGCACACAAGTGTCATGTTGAGCCTACCTCTTGCAGATAACCCGTCAGGTGTAATAAGATCGCCACGCTGGAGGCCACCTGAAGCAATCCCATAACAGCGAGGGTCCCGAATAGTAGCGACCGGTATGTTGGCTCCGAGCTCTGCACCGGGTGGAAGCGGTGCTGCCCTGCCTCGATGTCGACGGCGCTCCGCAGGTAGCCTCTGTACTCGCTGTGCGTAGCTGCCATGGTGCGCGCTCTGTATGTGCCGTTCAGCCCCGGGGCCAGGTCTCAGACTCAATGCAAGGAGGGAAAGAGAGTCTGCAGAGTCCTATACTGAGCAGTGGGTGGGCTGAGAGAGCTCGTTTCTCTGCAGCCAATCAGAGGGATCCTCCCGGTGCTCAGATAGACCGACACGAAAGACTTGAAACAAGACTGGCAACCGGGTTCGACCTGAGCGCACGACAGGTAAAGCGAGCCCTTTATGGCTCTACGGGCCCTTTGCAGAAACTCACTAACACGTGATCCACCCCTTCCGCGCGTCCACACCCCCGGTGACACACTCCCTGCACCGAGGCTGCAGCGCAACTGGGATGCAGTGGAGAGCAGACGATGTGCCGGCAATCAATTTAATAACCATCAGTTTACAGGCTATAAACACACACACACACAGAGAGAGAGAGAGACAGAGAGAGAGAGAGAGACACACACACACACACACACACACACAAAGACGATTTAGGTCATAGCTGAAAAACAAAAAATGTTGCAAGGAAAAACACAGAAACACAAATATAATTATTAAATCGTCATTGATTTGAAATCAGGGTTTTGGAAACAATTATTGTCATAAACAACTTAAGTTATAAATTAGTCTGTGTTTTTTCAATAAAAAATTTTTTTTTAAAAATGAAAGGAAAAGGTCAATAAACCTAAACCACATCTACACCCTCTTATTGAAAAATCCAGAATCTATCAATATGCAAATATTGTTCATTTCAAAAGTGTATGGTCTTCAGTGAAAAGTCCATTGTTAGTGTTTGTGTGCTGGAGGTTTTAAGTTTCCATGTCACACCTGTGTAGATTGCACATTGGACCATGGCCATCATTCAGATTCTGATGAATGAAAGTGCAGATTGTCTCATTATTAGCCTTTATTGTTGTCATGTCAATGTAGGAGGCATGGGGCTGTTTTTCCGGACCACCACGACTGATGTGTTTTAAGATTAAAACATGGAAAGAATTATTCATGCATTTGTTCACATCCTACCGAAATGTTCTCCAAAGAGGCAAATCGGCAAAAAAAAAACAAAAAAAAAAAAAAACTCCCTGGCTGGCTTCCATCGCGTTCACATAGCAGCAGTTGAAGACATGGGAATGTATCAGCACACTCCTCCCCTCAGTTCTTTTTTCGAAACAGATTACATCTTTAGCATATTTGTTCATTTAGACACATTTGGGTCTGGCTCCTCGGTATGTGTTACCTTTTAACTCCTCACACGAGGCGCTGCTGCAAAGACGGAGCTGGAAACTCATTTCAAATCAAGCCATGTTTACTTGTGGACCCTGATTCTCCTTCGAATGTCTCAATGGGCTTCATCGTCCATGCATGTAGGCGCAGCCCTTATCACGTGCTACTTTTGGTTGTGCATTTTAAAGGAATAGTTCAACATTTTGAGAATGAGACTCTCTAATACGACTGTCAGCAAGAACAAAAGTAAAGGTATTTCCAAAAGGTTGAAGTATTCCTATAACATCTCCTACATCCCAGGAGCACTGTGTAATACCTGGCCACGTGCTCCAAAGACATAGGGGGCAGCATTTCACCTCTGCTCCTTGGTCCTTACAATCTTTACAGTCATCAGTTATACATACAGTATAAAAAAAGAAAGCAATCTACTAGCTAACAGCAGAGGAAGAATACAAAACATTTGACCAACTTGCTGAAACTCTGCGAGCCGGTCAGAGCAACGCAGCTCTCTAATAATCTTCACATGTGGCGTCGACCTATAGCGTATGTTAGCCCACTGTGTATTTACTGTGACGCTAACCGGGGGCGGTACAATGCCAACACGTTTAGTTGGTTTACTGTTGGACTAAATCCAATATGGCGAGAACACACGGCCTGGGTCTCACCTGTGTGACGGGGAGTCGGGACAGTCCCCCAGGACCAAACCCCCCGCCGCCCGAAGTTGCCGCAGCCGCTGACTGAAGATCCGTGTCCGGAGCAGAACATTGATACCTTTGTTTTTTGCAATCATTCCTCCTGTTCATGTTTACCAAATAAAATATCTCATCCTGCCTGCAATGTAGGTGACGGGGGGACAAAAGTTCAAAGTGCTCATTCTGTGCAAAAATGAATTCAAAAATGGATCTAAGCTAACATTAGGCTTCAGCAGTCTGGAGCACAACGTTCCTGCTTAAAAGACAGTAAAACTGTAAATGTGTGTGTGTGTGTGTGTGTGTGACCAACATGTGGGTGGTTCTTTTTCTATTCTTTTTTTTTTTCTGATACCTTGACATGTCTGCAGAAAACTCAATATACAATTCTTGGAAAAAAAAACAAAAAAAAAACTGGAAGATATCCACTTGATTGGATTTGGATGGGCACCTGACTATTGTTTTAAGAAAAAAATTGTGAACCTATCCTTTAACCTTTCTTATACAAATATAATACAATAAGATCACTTGTGCTCAGGACGACTTAAGTAAAAATATCGACGTAAACACTTTTTAGCGAATAAAAAACAGGCCCAATCTTATATTTTGGGCATGAAGCCGTCCTACCAGCCAGACTTTGCACATCAGTGATGTTCTACAGAGTGGAAATCACCTTTTCCAGTTATGGGCTAATGATACAGCAGAGATTTAAGCATCTGTCCTGATTTTGCCAAAATACAGCACATTATTTAAACATTTTTTGAGTGAGACAGTGAACCCAGATGACAACAAACCTGGATTTCCACTATTACAGAAGCTGAAAACACAACGTCATCGTGAGTCACACTTTGTGTAAGTCTGTCAGACCACAGACCGACCTTCCTACGTGGACACACTGATGTCATATCCTCTCACCTTCAGTCACCACAGTCTTAAGGATGGAATTACTTTGAACATCAGACCATTGTGGTTTCGAGGTTGCACCTTTTAGTTGCGTTGTACAGAACCAACCGAGATTACCCGCGGTGTTGAAGCATAAACAGGAGCTTTCTCCCGTCCCGATGACGCGCCCGAGTGTCGTAATGATGATCTGGATGCATGACTTCTGCCCGTTGGATGACGTGAATTAATCATTGTTCATTCCCGACGCGACTTGTTTCTGGATGTTGCACTTGTTGTTGGCTTATTTGAAGCCGGTGTACTTGCAGGGTTCTTGCCGTTCGGAGTTTGTATCCTCATGACCGTTTGCACTTATTGTGAGTTGTGAGCATTGAGCAAATGTTACTTAAATAAGGGAAGGAACTTCAACCAAGCAGAGGAACGTCTGCACTTGGTCCATGTACGGTGCAGGCAACCGGCCAAGTCGTCTTTGTGGCCCATTCTGTTTAGAATCATTGTATAAGTGTTTTCCACTGAAAATGACAGCCGGCTGCAGCTGGAGACGAGGCTGGCGAGAGTGAAGCTAAACAGTTAAGTTGCAGTTAAACAAAAAACCCCGAGTTGAACGAAGTCAAAGCGCTCCGTGAGCTGAGGGGAACGGGATCACTCTTTGAGGGTTTCACTTTCTTTCTTTTTTTTTTTTTTTTAACATCGTCCTCAAGCAATATAGATGGATGGCTTTAAATGAGAACCGTGCAAGACGTCTCTGTGCCTGTGTGGCGAGACAGAATCACTGGAACTTGAACTTCAGCTATGTACCTGAACAAACAAACGCAACTGTCAATTCCTTCACGTCTACAATCCGCTTACGCGCACATTCTTAAAACGAACGTGCACAATGAGGTATTGTGACATGGTACCGCCTCGTTAAGGCTGAGTGTCCACAGACGGTCCAGCGGTCACACATCGCGGCTGTTGCAGCATCTAAACATGGCCGTGGCTCCTGTTCGCCCAGAGAGTGACCTCCCTCACCTCTCCTGTTTTCCCACTGCCAGCAGAACAGCAGTGTAGTATTTGAAAACCCAGCAGAAAATGAACCTCCTTTAGGAACAGCAGTTATTTTAGGCAGAGGCAGTGACAATGGAAAGGAGGGGTGGTTGTAGTAGGTTGGGTGAGTTTGCGAAATCCAAGTGAATTTCTGGGTGCCAGAGGAGTTCATGGGAGAGAGCTGGCTTTTTATATGTGCCCCCGCCCCCTCCCCCCACCCCCTAAAACCATCAAACCTCATGGCGCTACAATCATTTAATACTCCGTCATTATGGGCATTCTAACTTCATAAAACCACACACATGATTTCGGTTATGTTGTAGTACGACCACATTCCCCCCTTACTATTACTCTTGCTTTTACCACGCCTGTATAGAACTGCCTCTGTTGATGTTTTGCTCTCTGTCTTTGCTCAGCCTGTCGATGTTAAGGAGCGTATACCGGGTGTATTTCGCAGGAGACCTTCTGAACTCGTGTCACTTCTCCAGCGCCCTCCTGCACTTGGCCGGCCGTGGTGCGGTCTTGGCCTCGGCCCTGGATGCGGTACTATGAAGTGCTCTTCTCTCGGTCAGGGGTCGCTAATAAACTATGAGAAACTGTGTTTGGCTGTGGGTTTCCTGTGCCCTCAGCAATTTCCTCAAGGAGTCGGGAGCCTGGTGCTGCGGCAGGGAAGGGTGGAGGCCAGGTTTAGGCGATATTCAGATCAACGTGTGTTTGTTTGGGTTGTATCATACTTTTCTCTCAAGCGCGCATGTACGTGCATAGATATTAGCGCGTGAGAGAGTGGTTTGGACGGTCTCCATGCCCCGTGTTTTGCAATGTTCAGCCTTGCCAGGGAGTGAAACCTGATGCTCTTTCAGATTATGACAGAGAGCCAAAAGCCCTGTAGCTGTAGAGAGAGAGAGAGAAAAGAAGCAAAAAGAGATGAAGCATGAATGAGAGAGAAAAACTGAAGATAGGAAAAGAAGACGGCGGAGAGAGATACAAAAGTGCCCATATTACTCCATGCACAGATAAGACTTCAGACAGAGCATTCCTAGTTAACCATGTCCTTGTACTCACCCCAAGGCTAAACTCAGCTACCTCACACTCATCCATGAAGGTCGCGGGGTCAAGTGTGAAGGTTCGGGGTTCACAGACAGACTGTGGAGTCACGGCGAGTCGGATCCGGTCAGTCTGGCTCTCTCCATGGCTATTTCAGCTTCAAAACAACCAGCATGATTCCACTGGATTCAGCCTGTTTTGAAACCAGAAGGGTAGAGATGCACAAATTTGAGAAGCCAAAATATGAGGAAATGGTTGAGCTGCTGCCTGGTATAAATATGTGCCGGCACAGATCCTGGGCCCCGCAGCGCTATTAGTGTTTGACTCAACGTGTCACTTTGAAACAACACCATGCGTTCTCCAGATTCTTCGTGCACGAGAAGGATATCGCAGGGTGAAGGTACAGCATAACAAACCTGGTTTTTCCACTGTTTGTTATTGCTCTCTTTTATCTGATTGAAAACCCGCTTTTATGACTTTAAGACATGAAGAGCGGAGAATTGTCTCTCTGCGCTCTCTCCCACATCCTCTGTGGTGAGAAGGTCACTCAAAGTCTTCCGTCAAACACACACACACACACACACACACACACACACACACACACTCACACACACACACACACACACATTGGCGTTTCACGCTCCAAACTTCTTACGCTCTCGCCTCCATAGCAACCCCAATGTTTACACCCCCCCCCCTCCTCCTCCTCCACCTCTCCTGTCACTTCACACCGGCCTGTGGTTTTATCAAAACTGCACATTTGAAAAGAAAATTGAAGTGATGATCAGCCCGAACAGGGGTATTCCAGACCATTAGGCAGATCCCATTTCAGCTGATGTGTGTGGGTTGGAGAGTGTGGGAGAGTCAGGGTGAACACTGAGCAGACTATCAAAGCAGGCACTTCTGGACTGCGTGGAGAGAAATGCAGTGAAATGACAAGTGACACCACCGGAGTTGGCGGCAGAGTTGCTTTCATTGCAATATATTTAAGTAATTAGCTGGCTGTTATGACATTAACGCTGCTTCTTGGGTTTCCTCTGCGGCGGCACGTGGGAACGAGCTGTGGGAGGGGTCACATGACCACGTCTGCCAAGAGAGGAAGGGAACGTTTATTTACATAAAGATAATGAATATAATGAGGCCGTTTAGAGGAAATAATGTGAAAAGAACAAAAAAAATATGTAGATTCAAACATTGAAGCTGTTTTTGTTTTTAAAGTGATTCACATGAGATGGATTAAAAAACAAGCTATTATTGCATATGTTGAGTAAAGTGAAGTATTGATGCATCTATAATAATGCATGCTTCATCGTAATGTTTCATTGCTATTGGGAAGTCAAGCGTAATGCATTTCCATGCATTTAAAATAATCCACGCTGCATCATAAGTGATCATTATGTAAGATGCCACTACATAATAATCACGTATGATACTGGATGGACTACTATAGCATAATCTGAGTCCTTACTACAGCTGACCTATACACACCTATACACACTTGAGGTGTGTATAGGTGTGTATAGGTCGTCATAATGTATTATTGGCCCCATCAGTCAACTCTAGTTTATAACAAGAGCAACCACAAGACACTTATTGCATTATAAATCCAGCTATAATGTTTTATGACAGTCTAGCATTATGTGTGTTTATGAATGTAGTCATGAAGCATTATAAATTCATTATAATTCACTTTAAATGGCATCGTAATGCACTGTAGACGTGGTCTTCGTAGAAAGTGTTTAATTAGGCACAGTGATGCTTTTGAGCTAAACGCCACCGTCAACATGTTACCATGACAACGCTGATCAAAACAGGCTGCAGACGAGCAGGTAGCATGTGGCACGATCACCATGTTAGTTGTGTGTTTGAACGAACACAACTTTGACCTGACGATGGCCCTGGATGAGGAATGACGTCCCGCGTGGAACACGAACATCTCGTCGGCAACAAACGTCACCTCGATAGCCGTCGAGAAACTTCAAAGCCTCATGGTGGCGCTAGGGGGAGAGAATGAGGGGGAACACCGAAGACATTAGTCTTGGGAAAAATGAATATGTTTACCAAATGTCAGGGCGATCCACCCGGTAGTTGTTGAAGCTGTCTCGGTCTGGACCAAAGTGACGGACCGACAGACCATGACATTGCCATACCTCGACTAGCGCGGCTAAAAAATATGCAGATAAAGACTCTGTGGGTCATGTGGGCACACACAGCTGGGAAAGAACGATGGGCATTTGTCAGTGGGAGCCGAACTCTCCCTGTTTAAAACGCGTGTGAACACACACATCGTCCCCCCACTTGGAGCCCAACACAAAAGCAAAGCAGTCTGTCAGCACTCCCCCGGTGCTCCTACCCTCTCGTCCTCTGCTCCTTCCTCTTTGCTCCCTTGCTTCCCTTCTTCCTCTCATCTGCATCTTACATCACATCGCAGACGGTGCTCTCTGTCCAAACAAGAGATGCTTACAGTGGGAAGAGTTTCAAGTGATGCAGCAAAGTAGCAAGAGGAGTCCCGCGCTATTTTGTGTTAAGCACGGTCGAGGTTCTCAATTTTATTCTCAGCCGAGGACACGATGGATAATATTGGGACCCCCCCTCATATATGTCCCTTGGAATAAGTTGACATAGCATATTATTTTTACACTTCTCTAGTCTTAGTTATGGGAAAAGAAGACTTAATTAGAAAGATGTTAGGCGTTACACATTTTCATTTCTTTCAGAAGAGTTATAGATGTATTGGATCAGAACACATTTTACATTTTACGTATGAAATAAAACAAAATCTGCACATTTTTATATCATGATCCTTTCAATGTTTGAATCCGAAACCTGTGCCACGGACCCTACTTTGAGAATCCCGGAGGCATGGTAAACTGTTATGGGGTCTAACACTCTTTAATATGGAAGTCTAAAAAAGAAGGGTGTGGTTTTGGCCGGCGAGGTGCGCGTGAGCAGATCAGTGAAGCATGCTGTGTAAATGTGACGCCTTGGACGACCTTTTGTGCTTCGTTCATCTCCAAACCACATTTCTCCTGTGAAGCATTCGTTCCTACAATAGGAAACACATCGCCAGTTTGACTGCCATCGAACCGGGCTGGGAAGAGGAGGAGGAGGAGGAGGAGAAGGAGGAGGAGGAGGAGGAGGAGGAGGAGGAGGAGGAAAAGGAAAAACACTAGGGCAGGACTGACCATGACATCAGCAGGAGATGTCTCTTGTTCAGTTGGCCATGTCAGGATCTCCTGGACTTGACCTCTGCTTCCTCTCTGTGGTCACATCAAAGCGGCCCGGCCCCGGCCCGAAGACACAGACCACACTGTCATCACCGAGGTGGGCGTGAGTGTGGAGGAAGCGCCCTTGAGGTCATCGACAAACATGATTTGTCAAGATGTTTCCTCATCCATGTGCTGTCTGTTGAACCCGAAACGTACACGTGCACCTGAGTCAACAGAGCGGTGGGTGGGAAGCAGACGAAAAAAGATGAGCAGAGACACAACAGAGGATGAAGCAACCCGTCGGTGAAAGCCGGCTGTTTCTCTATCCCTCCGGGGTGGGAGCAGCGGCGCGCAGGGTGCAACAGCTGAGGGATGCTCGTTGTTTTTGTGAGTCAGACAGGCTCACAGCGCTCACAGATAATACCTAATATCAGTTACAATGTTACCAGGTCCACACCGAGCTCCATCGGCTGTTTTCCATCAGGGAAGAGTCAAAACAGAGCCATCACTTTGGGAAACACCAGCAGCCCCTCTTGACTATGATATTTCCTCCTCCGCCCACGATCCTCCCTTTCTGCTCCTTTCCAATCATTTTCAGAACAAACATTCATAATTTCAACATGATTCAGCTGTTCCCCTCTGGCATCGGCTCTTATCTCCATCTATTCCCGCTCTCTCTCTCTCTCTCTACTTCAGCACCGCGTTCGTCCCTTCGCTCCCACGCTGATAGTTTTCATCGTGCCAAGGCCCGGGTCGCCCCGGGAGTTCAAAAGTCTGAGTTATTGTCCATGCCTGCTGCTTGGCTTTCACACGCACGCACACGCACACACACACACACACACACACCCACGGTTACAGCATCTCTATGTGGTCACTCCTGGAAACACGCAGACAATAGCAGGGAAAAGTCACGGGTAGTGTTCAGCTCGCGTTTTGAAAGACGAGTGTCTCCCCGGTGGTGACTCCGTGGGATCTTTCATTAGTCGTGGCCTCAATCATAAAGTAAACAGGATTAAGGAAGTCCACCACAACTTCTGTTACCATGACATCAGCACATAACATCACAGAGAGCACGTAATATGTTTCTTTATCAGCGATTCCCATCAAAGAGCACTTCCCCAGGTAAAAATGGAACCGGCAAGATAACTAAAATAGACAGAACATATTATATATACACTTACATTACAGAGCGCATGAACACTAGCAGCTATTTTAACATAAGTGGAAAGTAATATAAATTGTTTAAATAGAGAGTTGAGGTGAAATCGGAAAATTCTGTGATTCTGTTCCAGAAGTAAAAAAAAATCATTCTTCACTCTTTTTTGACGGCAGTTTTTTTGGAAAAAACAACATCGTAGTTTATCCAATATTTATGTTTTTGGCGGCCGTTGACGAACATGATTTCCCATCAGCCCTCAATGTTTGCATGGTAAACGTCACGAGTTGGCGAATCCCTGAGTGTCGTAATTGAGAAGAAAATCACTTTATAAGAGTGCGCTGGTAAGTAACCAAGCAAAGTTATGAAAAGCTGATGCTATGTCCACACAACTGACTTGCAACTGGCTGCAAGTCATTTTCAATGGAAACCGGTGAAATGAAGCTACAAACTGATGCCTGACACTTACTGCGTGAACGGTTAGCTTAGCATAAACGGAGCTGAACTACAGTTAAACATTTTAAAACCTTTACAAGGTGCAGGGGATGAAATTTGGAAATGTAACACTCCCATCTTTCAATAATCCAGAAGGAAAGTTGAATACTAAGAAAAGTATCTTTAACTTTTCCCACTCAAAATTTGTTTTCACATTTAAAAAAAACTTTGTGTATTTTTCTTTTTTTTTTTGCAAGGAAACAAACAGACAAACAAAATCAATTATATTAAGATAATAAGGTGTCTCAGTAGAAAATAAAACACACAACAACAAAAACTTTTGTGCCTGGGCGAGCGGTTCAGAGTCAACATATTATATAGTAAATGTTGAAAACATCCTCACAGCTGCTCAAGCAGATATGTAATGAAATATTGCCATACTTTGCTAAAATGATCCTGAGGTCCACGTAGAGCAAAACTTTTCTAGCTTCAAAAAAAATGTTGTGTTTCTCTGATCCAGTGTTTGAAGGAGGGGGGGGGGGGGGGGCCTACTTCCAATCGAGTAAAATGAGTCTCCTGGCAAAAAAAATAGAGTATGTTAAAAAAAAAAAAAAAAAAAAAAAAAACTTGCAAAAATATGTCACCGATTAGATTTTTCAACTCCATAAATTAAACTTTCAGAATTTAAGTTCTAGGGAGGTTGTTTGGACTGCAGGATTCCAACCTCCGCCTAAAAGGCAGCTTCCAGGAGAAAATCAATTTCTGAATTAGCCCCCGTGTCAAAAAAACCGTTGGAAGTGCCTCATTGCTTCGCAGGCTATAGTACGGTAGGTCATCTTGCATGACCTCAGACCCACCTATATGACTCAGTCCCTCGGCTCATTAATGGCTCTCACCTATTAGTTCATGGCGATGAAACAAAGAGCAGATGCATCAGGAAGAGAAGAACAAAAAAAAGCGAAAACAAAGGAGATGTTCTTCAGGCCGGAGTAAACAAAAGCCTAGTAGAGATGATGTAGCTGGTTTTCCCCTTTCCAGCACAAAGCCCAGTACAGTATATCATCATTCCATGGGCTTGACTCAAACACCTCCCCCCCCCCCCCCCACACACACACACACACACCCCTCCTCCCCCCTCATCCAGTGGACTCTCCCAACAACCCGGCCGTTTGTTGCTGTTGGGAGGGAAGTGATGTCAGTGACTCACAGATCGACACGGTGGGGGGAGGCAGCGGGGGACGCACCAACCAAGCCAGGACCCAGCCTATCTGATGTCAGAGACAGTGTGCGTGTGTGTGTGTGTGGCAGAGACATCAGACCTCGGAGGAACAGACAGAGGGTGGTATGCTATTAGGCTCCTGTCTGTCTCTCTATATTGCTGACTGACAATTTTTCTGCACAATCGCTGCTATACATTGCTTTTTGTACTTTGTGTGTGTGTGTGCGTGTGTGTGTGTGTGTGTGTGTGTGTGTTCGTGCACAGTAATCTTCCTGTCAGATCAGATTAATAAAAGCGTCGGATTCCCTTGTAAACTGCTGTTGTCTGTCTGTTGAGTTGCATTCCTGTGGTTTCACTTCTGTGAAGCTGTTGCAGTGTTCGATTAGGGTTTCTGTGGTCATGTTTGCTGCTGCAGCCACCTAAAAAAACACACTGATGCACTTTAAGCAACAGTTGGTTCCGCGTCACTCAACCACTTGTCCATTGTAATGTCACAATATCACTCACAGCAAGAGAAGAATGGGTTTGACATGCGATAATAATAATAATAATAATAATAGTCATAAAGACAGTTTGAGCCGAGAGGAGACTAGTGTGCATTGGAGAGGGCTGTGTCAGCCTTTCATGACTTTAAAAGTGCATTTAATGGATTTAGTTATTTGTTTAGATATTTAGTTATTTGTTTAGGTATTTAGTTATTTGTTTAGGTATTTAGTTATTTGTTCAGGTCAGGGGTTCTCAACGAGGGCGTTCAGAGAATGTCGGGGGCGCTGGAAGCAAACTTTCTTTTTGTGTTTATGTGTTTTTGGGGGGCGTTTGTTTTATAGCAGTCTTTCTCAAAAAGTAGTCCGCGGTGGTTCTCAAACTGTTTAAAAATTACTTGTATAGAGTGTAGCATAGATGTAGCATAGCTACGTAGCTACGTGGGTTCGTTTTACGATCTTACGTCATAAATGATCTGCACGGTCAATTTGAGCATCAACTGACGAGATGGATCGATGGCTCAAGACCTGGTCAGTTAAAATAAAATGGAATGGATGTCAAAATACTTTTCATGGGAAGAAAAATGGATTTACAAAAAACATTAATTTTCATGAAAAAAGCTTGGATGTGAAAAAAACCTTAATTTTCATGAAAAAAACTTGGATGTGAAAAAAAACTTTCAAAGAATTTTAATACAAAATTAATATAATCAATATGTAATATAAATAATAAATACTAAGAATAATAATCATAATAATAATACAAACTGAATAATAATCAATTCAGGGGAGAAAATGGGCCAGTGGCCCAAAAAAGGTTGAGAACCACTGGTTTAGGCATTTAGTTATTTGTTTAGGTATTTAGGTTTTTGTTTATCCCTACACGATATGCAGGGCCAGAAGAATTCACAATAAAAAAACAATTATAATGTTATCACTCAAACTCATCTTTAACTTTGTTCATTGTGCATTTTGTGTCTTTTTTTTTTTTTTTTTTTGCCAAATGAATTACACTCAAAATACGAGAGCAGGAAGGTGGAGAGAGAGTCCTGAACCACTACACAAACAAAAAAAGAAAAGCAATAAAAATGTCCAAACCTCTACAAAAGCGTACAAAAAGAACAATTACACAACAATGACATGCAAAGATTTTATGCTGGATTATTTTACACAATATTATTATATTTGTAGTATTAACGTGATATCAGTATTTCATTTCCAAAATGTCACGGTTATCGTCAATACTGGAATATCGCGACACCCTAAGGTCCGACTTAGAGTTAGTGTAACATTTTGATTCTATCTATTCCTCTCGCAGATACTCAGTTTGTAACACGACAAATGCAAGAACTTTCGACAGATAGTGACTTTACAGAGTCAATGAAAATCTCTCAGATTATTACCACTATTAACTTATTATGCCAACGTGGAGAAGAAATACTAAAATTAATGAAATCATAATTATAGCTACTGAGCTCACATGCTAACAAATCCAACTGGGAAACTTCCATCTGCTTCTAAAACTTCTTGTGATTTATTTATATATTTTTCTCCCCACATAGCAATCATTAAAGCAATCACACCAATTTCTTTTATCTAGTTTTCAAATGTTTGATTTTGTTCAATAAATAGTGTATGATATGAAAGTGTACATGCTGAAATGTTATTTTTTTTAAATGATGTTTGTACCAACATCAGTTAGCAATGGGACTTTCCCAATTTATTTTTACTTTTTCTTTGCGTGCTCCGTCCCTGGGTGCGGACTCACTGACACACTGATAGAGCCGACAGAAAAAAATGATGTCGGACTTGTGTTGAAAATATGATACATTTGCCTAATAAAAGAATGAAATATCTAAAAGTTCATGTCATGAACCCTGGCACTGTAACGCATGTGGTTTTTACAAGTGATATTAAACGAAGCATTGCTTACGTCTTCCTTTGGCTCTGCGTGATTAAAAACTTTGAGGTAGCCTCGTCGGCTTGTAACAAATCTTTAAAAGTTAAGCATCGCAGGCTGCGGGCTGTGTACGGGATACAAGATTTGTCATGCTGCTCAGGAACAGGAAATGCCAATCTTAGCCATTACTAATAAGCCTTCTCTTCCTTCTCACCAAGAGGGGACAATTTGTGAAGATTTAGATCTCCGCACACCCCCACATCGCCCCTAATTTGAAGCTTGTTGGAAATGACTTCACTCAGTCAGGTCACCCACGAGCTGAGCAAACCATATCCTTGTATGGCCTCTTGTTGTCTGTCAGCAGGCTTCCTGCCGCTCAAAAGATCTAAGATGTGCTTGTCAGACACATTCCTCTCCTCGTGTATCACTACACAGCCTGCAATTAGGCATTCTCTTCTCCCTTTCTTCTTTTCCTCTTTATGTCAGACAGGCACCTCCATTCATCCACCACACAGTGCGCTGACAGGTACTGGCTATTGCAACGACATTTCTCCTAATTATACATTTGTGCATGTGTGGTGCGGTGTAATCAGACGGCAACAAAAGGCTGTTTTGTGCAGCTGTATCCAGGCAAAAGCGAGAATTGTAGCACTGTTATTTGGGACACATCCCCTCTGTTGGCTTTGGCACCTGCGGCACAAGTAACAGTGAAGGAGGTGGAGCAGCTTCGGCTGGTAAAGTGACAGCCTTGTAATAGGTGAGGTGGAATCACTGTAGTTAACAGCAGGCTGTGATCAGTGGGAAGCCCACCCGAAATAAGTGTTGTTCATCATCGTGGATTTACAAGCAGACAAGAGACAGAACTTCCATCAAAGCGTTTCAGAGATGAATCCTTCGCCGACAGTAAAGACTGGCTTTGATGTGATGCAGGGCTGCGAGCAATGATTGTTTTTATTTATGAATAAACTTGATTTGACTTTTGATTCATTAATTTGCTTAACCTAAAATGGAAACACTTCAGTAAGTACAAGCATCTTAAAATTGTATTTAAAGACGGTGTTATATATATTGAAATGCCCGACACAATTTCACAGAATGGAAGATGATGACTTCAAAAATGCTTGTTGCACCAAAGAATATTTTAATTACTAAATGAAAAAAAAAAAAGCAGAAATTTCTCACTTTTTAGAAGCTAGAACCAGGGAATGTTTGGTGAAATAATTAAACGATTAATCGCTTAATTGCCGATTGATTTTCCTTCTGTTGTTTCTATTCTATAAACCATAACCACTGTTAACTCAAATTATTGGATAAGAAATGCCAAATATTCAACAACTCAGTGTTTTTTTTTTCCTTTGAGCAAAATGCTCAAAATGTATGAATTCTAAATTATTTTCCTTGTTTGGAAATTGACTAAGTGAAAAGAATAACATAACACGCAGAAACACAGAAATAAGAGCACATGAAAAAGCTTTATTGTCACACCAATCTTCTACACAAACATATTTAGGAGTTTTCAGCAATGCCACTAGGGAGAACAAGTAGTGAACTCACTGTTATATAACTTACATAATTTATTAAATATCTTCATTTGGCAGGGTTTTACAAGGAAGCAGGAAAAGTACAGAAGTGAGTGGAGGTGATCCTGCTCCTGTCTGTGGTCAGAGGATGAGGCAGAAAGTAACACTGGGAACAACAGTAGCAAAACAAATGTACAGTATCCGCTATTCAATGGAGTCTTTGCAGGTACACGTTTAGCGTTCACAAACAACAATATAGAGCTACAGGTCATCTGGGATGCACAGGAATGTAAAAGAAAGAAAATAGAGGGGGCTGGGCGACGGAAAAAAAACCTGCAAAAGAGACTTTGTACACTGATGCGCTCTCTTCATGTTTAGTCCACGACTCTTAATACATTCCTTCAATGTAAACCAAGATATGCACTCTCTCACTTCTCAGGTTAATACTTCACCGTGTCTTCTTCTTCTACTATCATTGTATTTGTTTTAATAGTAGCTATAACATGGATATCACTCTGCGTTTTTCTTTTTTCAAAAAAAAGAGTGTAATTTTTTTTGTTGATATATTCATTTTTTTTGCATGTAAACAAATCATACAGGACAAACACCTTTAAAAAGATTATATGGCCATTTGGCAGCCTAGAGAATAAGCAGTAGCAGACGTAGCATACTGTGAGGCAGTGCGGACGCTCCATTAGTGTCGGCCAGTACATGAAGAAGAATGTTCAGCTTTGAAAGCCAATGGCGATTCAGCCATGCAGGTGAGCGGCGCCAACAACACTTAAGTTTATATTCATAGACGCGAGGCTGTGGTATATTACAGTGTTTCAAACTCAAGAGGGAAAGTCCTGATAGAAGGGGTCACTCGTTACAGAAAAAGAATTAATAAATAGCAACATCAAAATGTATCCCAATGATCTTTCTCTGGGGGGGGGCGGGGGGGGGGGTTTATGCATGTTGTTTAACTTCCTGCAGATCAGGCCGTGCACGCTGAGTAAATTCACAGCGGAGGCCAGGAGAGGTCTGAGGGCAGGTCTGGAAATGCCCAGTCTCTCCTCGGCCAAAAAAAAAAAAAAAAAAAAAAAAAGTGCATCTCAGCAAGTAGCTGGGAGGGGTGGGGGGGGGGGGGGGGGGGGAGTAACATGGGTGTGTGTTAGAAGGGTTAGTGCTGTTTGGAAGTTTTTTCATTCCACAAGGTGACTGTAGAGCGTGGGTGACAAGATGTGCGAGTCCAGGGTTGAGCTATGTACATGCTATTAGTGTGTGGTTTTGGAGGGTGTCTTTAATTACCCGACTATCTGCGTCACTGGATCTTCCCCCGAAGGGGACGTGGGCCACAGCTGACCGATGGATCATACACTTACTACTGACTGGAGGGGAGGAGAGTCACCTTCTGAGTTACATTTGGCAACATTAAGCCAATAGCACGGCTTCTTTCATAGCTTTAAGCAGCATTTCATGTTTGATTAGACATACTCTAGGTTCAAAAAAATATACTTTTTTTTTCTTAAAATACCGACCGCCCGAGTAAACATCATCCACTCTAGGTATTTTACTAAGTTTGACAACCAGGAGATTGAGGCTAGGTAAGCAGTGTTTTCAGTTATTAGATAAAACTAATAGAAATACTGGCAAGAGGCAACTTCATGAAGCACTATTTATCATTCTACTGCCAAATGAATTTGCACGTTTGATCATCAATGCAAAAATAACAGCTTAGTACAATTTAGTAAAGATCAATCAATCCACTTTAATGGTGTTTTGTCGATCTGTATGTATGACAGCATGTCAGTCAAATGTGACGAGTCATCATACCGCCGTTTAACTCAGTCAGAGCTCCAGAGAAAAACATCACTGGACAAACGACGAGCAGAGTGGATTAATACAGCAATGGAATACTATGGGGGATAATTGTGTAAAATGTTGATGGAGTTTCAGTTTATATTGGATTCCCTCTGATAATACAAGGGTGTGGTGTGTGAGCGCACAGTTGGTCTGTTAACATGTGGAAACACCGCAGAGGTGAGCTGTGGGTGTGTGATGACATCATCTGCACAGCAGCTATGGGGATTCCCTAACAAAAAAAAATAAAACACACACACATTCTCTCTTTTTCTCTCAACTCACTGCATTTCTGTCTCCGTCTGGAACTTATGGGATGGTCTCTCTCTCTCTCTCTTTCGCTTCTTTTCTTTCTGCAGCTCAAGCACAATGTTGTGAGCGCTTCGATTCAGAAGTGTAGGTGTGCGGGAGAGACGGCTCACTAAATCAACACGTCATAAAAACTGCAGCAACAAAACAGAAGATGGAAGGAAAAATAAAATACAACAGAAGTACTCTTGGTCACAGCATGCAATGCAGAACACACGCTGCCCACATTCATCAGAGTACGTTTCAGCTGATCTGTATGCCGCCCTCTAGGGGCTGTGGCGTTTGCAAAGCCCTGTTTGGAACGGAGGAAAGGAGAGGAGAGAAGGAAAGGAGAGGAGGGAGGGAGGAGAGGAAACGAGAGAAGAGGAGAGGGAACAAGAGGAAAGGAAAAGGAGAGAAGAGGAGAGGAAACAAGGGGGGAGGGGAGAATGAAAAAGAAGGAAGAGGAGGAGGCAAGGGGAGTTGAGGGGAAAGGAGCTGAGGAGAGAGGATAGGAGAGGCCCTAGGCGTGCTCCAGGAGCCACTGGAAGAGGGGGATGCGGTGAGGTTCTCTGCCCGCCTGGAGTGCCTCCTCTCTGGCCTGGCTGTGCGTCTGACCCTCTTCACAGTAGCGCATCAGCGTGTGCAGCAGCTCTCCCACCCTCCACTTCCTCTCCCGAAGCCTTTGGACCACTGCTGGGAGCTGAAAGGGCACACGGTTATTATTTACTTCAATAATCAAAAAGTAGGTCTCCTAAGGTTTAATAATGGTAATTTAGATTCATTTAGTACAGTACTATGCCAAGAAAGGGATCTGGATGAATGTTTAAGGGTTTCTCATTAGTCGTGTTGAGCCGTGTCTCGTAAATCAAAGATGTGAAACCGTTCAGATGTGGAGCCGCCTTGTCCAGCTGCCAGAGGAAAGGCTAACCAAAATGATCTTTGGGGACTCACAATTACCCTTTGTCAAGAGAGGTTCCTGCAGTATTTTCTCCTTCTGAGATTTACATTTCATTTTCCGGAGTAATTCGCAGATTGTTAAAGTCAAACAAAAAGATCTAAAAATCCAGAAGGGACAACGGAAGGAGATTTGGAATAAGCTCGGAAACTATTTAAATCAAAGAAGATTACTACATAGGACCATAAATAAAATGTCATTTACAGAGAGGCCAGAGGTCCCTCTGTGCTCAGTATAAAAAGCTATTCATATAGAAAGACGTTCCTGTTCAGACAGGCGTTACCGGGGTAACCTGTATGCACCAGGTCTGCGCGGCTTATGTATTATTGTGTATTTTATAGTGTATTGTGGTTTTTCATTACGTGTTGTGTTTTTAGTTTTGCATTCTTTAAAACACACATGGCTCGAGTGAATTTACTTCTTGTATGTTGTATAATGCCCTGTCTGTAAAAAAAAAAAAGCACTACATATAAATACATTTTTCCTTACTTACGTATTCCTGAGTTTTTTTTTTTTCTTTATGATCTCTGTGTGCAGTGCCTTGAGGAATCATCCGTTTAAATATCAGGGAATTTAGCAATATGGGTTATTTAGAAAAAAACTGTGACACACTGTAATGGTGACTCTAACCAGGGGGGCTTGTACCCCAGGGACACTTCCACAGTTTCCAGGAAGTACATGACTAGTTTGACTATGATTTAACGAAGAAAAAAAAAAAAGAAGGATGTGAACCACTGCACTAAGATTATACAACATGTTTTACTTAGTCGTTGCACAAGCTGGTGTTTTTCAGCTGTTTGTCTCCACAGCAGAGCGAAGTGTAGTGGAAACCAGGATACCGCGATAGAGCATTGCTAACCTTTAAAACCAACAAACACGGAAAGAATGACTTCTCTCATCTAGGCAGCCTGACTCGGTACAGGAAAATGTTGCGGTTTAACGATAAACGCCACAGTGCTGCCAGTGAACATGTTCAGAATGGACCGAGAGCAACAAATCACCTGCTGGAGCTCTCTGTCGGGGCACAGCTGGATCTGGGGGATGTCGGCCATGGAGGCTGCCACCCACTGCAGCAAGCTCCTGAGCTGGGGGTCGAGGGTCACTTGTTGAGGGCCACGCCCGAGCTCCCTGATATCAGAGTTCACTATGACCAGTGCAGTCCTGGGAGCCTGCACCTGAGTCCTGTCCACACAGAGAGTCCCTGCAGAACAGACACATGTGGTTGATGATCTCTGCCAGGTGGGGTAGGGGTGGGGGGGGGGGGGATCATGCATACTACTGGACCCATCAACCTAATATTCTTTGTGGACTTTTTATTTTATTTTATACTTTTTATTGACTGCTGACTCTTCACTTCCTCTTTACCGTCATCTAGTGCGGCGGTCCCCGACCTTTTTGCACCACGGACCGGTTTCATGCAAGACCATTTAATTACAATACAATGTAATTATTCCATTTTCCATCTGATAGACTAAAAAAAAAACAAAAAACAACAAGCCTGAATCCACATTTTTGTTATCTTCGCCACCATCTTGACTGTAAGGGACAAATTGAATGCAATTCAACTCTTCTTTGTTTTGGGAGGGGGGGGGGATCCTCTGCTCAGTGACCATTTCTAGTTTAAAAATGACTCATCTTTGCATATTTCTGTACTGCCCCGTTTCATGGTTTTCACAGGCCCTTCGAATCACTGATCAGATACACGGGTCGACTGTACATTACTGTGTGCTCGTCTTCTCCAGCACAAAGAGGACAGACGGATACACCAAGTGTAATATGTAGCAGTCCTCCGCTCCCCCAGCCCTGCTCTGCGCCGGGTTCCCACGCTCCAACATTACAACAGACCCAATGAGGAGTCCCCCCCCCTGGCCCCTCACTGGGGGCTGCTCTGGTTTGACACACACACACATACATGCACGCACGCAGAATGACTGACTGTGGAGGGAGTGGAGAGGTTGAATGAGCAGTAGTGTGGCTGAATACGGGGGTGGTAAAATCCCCGGCTGCAACACACTCAGACAGGCAGAAAGACGTAGACAGACATCCGGAATTAAGGCCAACTGTTCTGAATCTCAAGGAGTGGAAAGAGCAAGACCTCAAATGAAGAAAGGGGGGGGGGGGGGATTCCTCTGCCGTCCAAATGTGCACTATGCTAAACTAAAAGTCTCATTTTAAAACAACAGGTTTTATTGAACTAGTAAACCAAGCATTACAACTGATTACAGCCGGCTCTTAAGGGGAAGTTGCAGGCAGTAAAAGGTTTTTTTTCATTTTCTTCCGGACCGCTTGTCTCTTTATTTAAACATTGTGAACAAACAAGACATTCAGCAGGTGATTCACATTCCATACAATTAATATAAAAAATAAGTTACCTAAACATAATGAATAAATGCATAAAAAAAATAAATAAATAAAAAAAAAGTCAATACAGCTTAAAACAGGGCTATACAAAAGATCTTTAAAATATGCGATTGTACGTTCACTTTTTTTTTGGCTTGTCATTAGGGTGTTTATGTACAAAGCAGACAGTAAAACATCCTCACCGCTGGATTCCTCTTTGACCTCGTTCTCCTTGTCCTCTGTATTGTCACTGTTGGATGAGAAATGTCACACAGGTTAGTCAGAAGGGAGAAATGTCCGGGGTGATGAGGCTGCATGCAAGGAAATACGGATGACAATAAGCATGTTTAAGCGAACAGCCATTGATATAAGCATAGCGGGGGATCAGAAGCCACATGCACTGCAATCAAAGCAATCCTGCCCTAAAGACACGCCGAGGGAGCGACACTGCACGTTTCCTGTCCATGGTTTCTCTATATTCCAGTAAATGCGCTTTTTCTGCTTCAATGTCTTTAGTCAGTTAAGACACGGTGACTAAGAGTAAACCTTGATCAGTGTGAACGTTTTTCTCTCTCCTTTCTGAAAATCTACTCCAAAACCATTCTGTCCATTGTGCAAATATTTCGCCGTGTGACGTGCCAACAGGTAAACAGTCATTTCTCCACTTTATAAGATTGTTAATCACCGTGTTGTTGACATAGCCCACGGCTACAGACACTTAGACTCTGCTCAATAGGATATAATAAGGATATCATTCTCTTTCCAGGACGCCGAGATGGCTTTCACCGTTGTCATGAATAGGACCATGAAGCCGCGCTGACGTCACAGCAGAAGTGAAGAGCACTAAGAACGAAGACTAATCAAAGCTCACCGTGACATACTGTAGCCTTAACTAGCACAATCTCGTCGCAATCTCGATATTTTGGATTTGAGGAGCTGGAAAAGGATTGGGAACCCCTGGTCTAATACACTCAAATAACTTCAAATGATACCGCGGCTTCCTACAAGCGCATGCGGATGATCCTGCTGATTGATAGTACTGCACTGCTATGGAAGGACGCAAAAACACATTCACCAGCCTGAAAAAAAAACAATGGCATGATCATAAATGACTGGCACTACAGATTCAATTGGTCAATGCTGCAGTATATCTCAGAGTATGTTTTTTTATTATTTTTTTTATTAATTTGGACACCTGCAGCAGTAATATCTGAACCCATTGGTGGGATTGAACTGCTAAATAGCATAAATGCAAGGAGGGCAATAGCCAAATATAATAACACCACAACTTGTTCTAATAAGCAACAAAATCACATGCAGACATTAGCATCAACAAGCCAATTAGTTTAGAGCTTTGAGTGGTCATGCAAGGGGCTGGTGGTTCCTAGTATGAGACAAAGTACAAATCAAAAATACAATTGTACAATCTTTCCCTGGTTCCAATTCTGTGCTGAGATTTTCCCGTGTTTGCTTGGATCCGTTACACGCTTCGTTCCTTCAGTCATAGAAAATTCAATGACTCGACTGTTTTCTTTGTCCCATTCTAGGTGAACCCCCAGGTCTTACAGGCATTTTAGAAGGTGACTGTGTCAAACAGCTGCTGACCAACCTGTCAGAGGGAGAGAATGACAGGCGCTCCTCACACGCTTCGCCCTCCAGGCCCAGACTGCTCCAGCTACTGCTGTTCCCATTGCTGCTGGAGAGAGAAGGCAAGTAACGCACCACTATAACACAGGCGGGGGCTAACATCAATACTGGTGGATGAGCATTCCTGGCTTCCTACATGAAACTGCTCACAACAAGGTCTGCAGACCAGGTCATGATTTCTGGAAAAAGTTATATATTCAAGAGACATCTCTACGGCCCATATCTATAACACTCTGCAACTCGCATTAAAACAATCTAGATTGATAATTACACTACAGGTAAGAGGAAAGATGTGTATTTTTGAATTTGGGGTGAACTGTCCCTTTAAAAAACAGGAGGAGGATTTTCTTTTCTCCAAATGATGCAGATTTTTCCACAATCGGTGAATCATCTGTAAATGTTGATCGAGACAATTTGTTATTAAAGGCTTCAAATGTGAGATCATGGCAGTGCTGTTTTTACATAATCTCTTTAAAATCGTGTGGGTTCCACCAGGACAACCAGCTGACAACAAAAGCACAACAACATACACTCTCACTGCAATTAGTCAATGATTAGCCTGCTGGCTGGAACCTGCATACTGTGGCGTGCAACTCTCTCGGTACATTTCTGATATCTAAAAATACCCCCGTTAATCTGCATTACCTCAGCTGCAGCTTTCTCGCTGTGGGTTGAATTAATGACACATGGTGAGAGTTTGTTCATTTAGTCAATCATCATGCTCAGTGTCTCAATAAGCCCTCACAGGTGGGTTTTTTTCCCCTTCCTTCCGTTATTTCATCTGCTGAGCAGATATGGTTGCAGTGGAGCTTTTGAAGAGAGTAAAGAATTACACACGGTGGACTTTGTTCCTGTTTAAACAGTGCCTGAAGTGAAAAGAGCCCTCAAAAAAGACACACCTTTCGAAAATATTATGATACATGCTAACACATTGTGTTTCTAACAGTATCCTGGGAAAGAATCTCAAACGTTTTCAGTTTTGCTTCCATGGAGAGATCAGCCTCTGCCAGAAACGTCAACAGCCTTATTCCCAGAGGCTGGAGACCATGCCACTTAGAGGGCCGATACTCGCTCGGTCCCCACGCTCTCCCTTTTTGCACACATACACAAAAATAGCAATGATGTCCATCCAAGAACAGAAGGCCAATTCTGTCACAACTACTACTTGGTGCTTATCCCTGTGGTGGGTTTCACAAAACATTCTGAGAAGAACTTGGCTACGGAGACGGTTACAATAAAATCTTAAACAACATGTCCGTCAGAGCTCACGTACTGTATAATGCAACACTCAATCATAGTCTAAATGAGATTCCCAAACTATACGCTGTGCCCTGCGCCGACCTTGGGAAGCCTCCCATCTAGACGCAACCACAGGAGACTCCTGCTAAACAATGTCCAACACTAGCAATAAAAGAATGTTTCTGGACTGCTCTGGGTCCGAGGAGTTGGAGAGCACAAATGGACACAGCACGGCCAAAGCAATAACTTAATTCTTTAAAAAGGAATACTTTACCCGATAGAAATCATCAATTGTATATCTATTACTCACCCTGTGTTCATTTGAACTATTACAAAGAAAACTTTGTTTTTCTTGCATGCCTTCATGGTGAAGAATCCAAAAACTGATCAAATCTTGATAACTTGAAGTAAATGGGGGCCGTGTTGAACAGTAACATTATATTAAAACAAGTCTCACTTATCCAAACACATGCATTTTTGCTAAAACCGTACTATTTAAAACAGTTCCCCATAAACAGTACTCGCGTGGACGAGTAGCGTGCTTGTGCAAGAGTGAGTGTTTGGGAAGTAGTGAGCATACCACTGGATAAATGAGACTTGTAAGCCTTTACTGCACGAGGTGTGTGAAAGCTTGATTCATTAAAATAAATCAAATCAATACAAATGATCATTTTAGTGGTGAAGTATTCCTTTAAGTCCTGAGTCCATGACATGAATGCCTCGAACTGAATTTCTTTAACCAATGTCAGCATTGTTTTATTCTTCGCTTAGATCCTCTGTGCCCAGAGTTCAAATTACAATTTTAATATTCCCTTATATCTTATGTCATCTCATCTTACTCTAGCTTGTTCTAAAAATACTTCGTAGAACCCGTGATTAGATTGTTCAAACACGGTGGGCACATATGTGGCAGGGAGAAGGTAGCATGTGCCACCTGTTGTTGCCACCCTGTAAGAAAAAGCAACCCTATCTCCTGTGAGATGACGCCAACAGCAGCTGTCATCATATCGGAGAAATCTTCGCTGCATACTTTGTGGGAAACACACGGGCAAAACTGTTCCCAGTTCACAGCAGGGGTTTCAATATCTCCTACTCCTGGTAGAAAATATAAAAAACTGCCAGAACAAGGAGCCTCAAATCTACTCATAACAATATGAGTTTTTAAATGTGTTTATTTATCAGTACTCAGGTGGTTTATTGTCTCCAATAAAAGCGCTAGGAGGGAAAGACGGGGAGAGCTAAGAAGCCATTACTAGCAGATAGCCACCACATGATTACAAAAAAAAATGACATTTTGGTATGGTGCTGTGCATTAAACAAGGATTGATAATATTACTGCAATAGTAAAACCTGATGTTTAATAATAGATGTAATACAGTATTTGCCAGACCCACACACACATATACTGTATATCTTTATCAGATAAATGGTTTTAGTGTCTGGTGATCTGCAAAGTTTGAACTATTGACAAAAGGGGTAACTGGATATTTGGTAAAGTATATATGAGAAAAATAATGGTTGTATACCTGTCACTGAGGTGGAGGAAGCTGCTGTTGTCGTCCGGATGCTCATCTTCAAAGCTCAGGTTAGACCAGCTGCCCAGACTGTCATCTCCTACACTCAGCTGCTGCGACACAGACGACTCAGTGGCTTCCCTACCTGCAAAGCTAAATGCACAGAGAAGGAAGGAAAAAAGCAAAGGGCTTCAAAAATGATGCCAATATGTACACATACAACTTCATGATGACTATGCTCTCAATGTATTGAAATGGTAGTTGGGTAAGAAGTAAATGTGAAATAGTAGCAGCTTTAAAGCACCATATAAACCTACGCAGGTTTGTCAGCAGGCTTACAGAAAAACTACTTTTCATGAAACTTGATTAAAAAGGGTGTAGAACAGCCATGGACGAACCATTTACATTTTGTAGTGGATCCGAATCACAGGACGGATACATGCAATATTTTTTTAACTTATGGAAACGGCAGAGTGCCCCTCTGGTTTATAAATGTTTTTGATTTATCAAAATCAATAAAAAGTCAATTAAAAAAAGCTGCCTAAATGCTACAGTATGTATGCGTGGCCCTAGCCATAACAGGAACATATGGACATGACAGAACAAACAAAAGCAACAACCAATATGTGGTTACCTGATGTTGCCGGTCTGGCAGACGTTGGTCAGGGCTGACGTCATGATCTCAGCAGTTAGGCTCTCAGCGTAGCTGGTTCCATCATGACCGATTCCACTGTCAGCATTAAGGCTGGTGTTGCTCAACTCACGTTTAGCTGTCTCCATTGCCATGGACACCATCTCCTCTGCAAACACCACCCTGTGGTCCAGGTCAATGTGGATCTTGGGAATCTCCAGGCTAGGGAGCCGCTCTGCCCTTGCCTGACATTCCGGCCCCCTTTTCCTCCTCTGCAATACAGGCTGGTGGTGGTGCCTGCTAGGTTTGGTGCAGTACGGGCACTCCTGGACCTGACAATAACGGCATGTCCTCTCCCCCAGAGCTTGGCCCAGAGATGGCCCCTCGGACAACCTCTGGGTGTGAGAGTGTCTGTCATGGCCTTGGGTCCTCTGGTGTTCCCGGGATGAATGTCCAACTGAAGCCATGCTCATCTTCAAAGTGTCATCAACTATTTTCCTGGCATAATGCTCAATGACCTGCATCACCCTACTCCTGTAGCCTCCATCATACAGGCTTCCTGTACTGTGGTAATGCCTGCTCTTACCCTCCTTGGACAACAGGGGGCAGGAGAAGGAGTTCCTGATGAGATTCTCAGCCATGTCTTCAAGTTTGGACTTCTTATAAAGACAGGAGTCAGTGAGAGACTTAGGCAGTCGTACAGAGGTAAGATGCAGCTTGCGTGTGACGTCACAGGTGATGTTGTAAGCTAAAGACTCTGCAAAGTTGACCAGATCCATGTACTCCCTCTGATTCTGCTCTTCAGAGTCCCTGCAACAACACTGAGCTTCCCCATCTGAGGGACAAACCACTGACTCAGATCTGTCCTTGAGTGATGAGGCCTCACTACCAGAACCTTTCCATTCATCTGGCAGCGACCTGGACGAGTGAAGGCGGGTGCTAGAGGATCTCTGCTTGATCTTGCGACTGGCATGAGCCAAGCCCAATTTTATGGAACGGTAGGCCAAACGACTCGCATACTGGTCCAGGACCAACTCCCTATTGCCTCCTTCCTTTTTCAGTACCCTGATGAGGTAGCCAGCATATTCATCTGTCACACTCTCACAGCTAGGATACTCCGAGGACAGGCCAGAGCTGGAGCTGGAGATGGTGCTTGAAGTGGAGGTAGGAGACCGGAAGACAGAGGCTATCAGGTCATTAGACCATTGCTCAGCCAGCCTCCCTACCCTCCAGTCTCGGTTCTGGTCTGTACAGGGTTGAGACTGGTGTTGGGGGTTGTGATGCAAACATTCAGAGCTAGATCTGTCAAAGCTTCTTCTTCTGAGATCTCTGTGATATGGACACTGCTGTGCAGAGCTCACCATCCTCTTCACATCATTGATGACCTCTCCCGCCACCTCCCCAGCATAGACCCACAAGGTGTTCAGGGTCTGCTCTGAGAACTGAGCCACACTGTCTCTCCTTCTTTCGCTACCCTTGCTTGCCTCTCCCTCCTCCTCTGCCACTCCCAGGGTGTCCATCTCTGTTGCCATGGAGACAATGTGGCAAGCCAACCGCTCAGCATAATGGAGAGCTTCCTTGTTGGACATTCTACGAGCGGACAACTGGTTTGGTTCATGCCGGCCAACCCCTGTCTCTAAACATCTGTTACTGCCACCAACACCACCCTCTTCTGCCAATTCTTCCGCCTCTTCATCATCATTGCCATCTGCCTCCTCAGAGAGAGACCTCATCAGTTTGAGCATAAATTCAGCCTTGTCTGCCTCAGGGGTGATGTCTTTTGGCCCTGGGCCAGGCTCAGGCTGATAGTGAGGAGTGGGTGGGGGGGTAGCAGGGGAAAATTCCTTTGCCAGCTTGCTTTTTAGCTTCTTGGAGAACTGTTTTATCTGTTTCTCTTTGGATACCTCACTGGGCTGCTGAGGGGTAGAAGGAGGAGGGCCGGGAGTCCCACCAGATTTTTGGCCGGAGCCTGGAGCGGAGTCATCTCCCGGAACAGATATCCTCCTTTGTCCACCGATCTCGGTGCCTGGTACATCAAGAGTCTGCATCATCACAGGATGCGTTTCAGCCCCACCTCTGGTCCTGGGGTCTAAATCACAGCTGGCTCTCCTTTGGCTTTGAGACCCTGTCTGAAAGGAAAGGTGAGGAATGCTAAGGTCTGTTGCTTGCTCAACAGGGGCACCGTTCCTAACATACTCAGAATCTCTACAGTCATATCTGAAGCAAGCTCCCTGCTTTGAAGGAGAATCTGGAGCCTCATAGTTAATCGTTTCCTGCTTACAAGAAGAATCCCTTCTGCTTCCGATTGTCTTTGTGAAGAACTCAGCACAGTCACCAAAACTCTTCTTCATCTTAGAAGCAGTTATTAGCTCACACGCCTCAGTTACTATCATATCCACCATGTTGCCAGAGAAGTTTTGGAATGAGGACTTTCCTTGAGAGGGGTCTTCTCCAGGTAACGGGGTCTGAGTTCCATGGCTATAAAGGTGAGTTTGTGTAGATGTGGTGGTGTCAGAGGAGGATACAGTTACTCTTTTGGGGCTGGCCTGTGGGGTATCTGACAAACTAGACTTACACTGACAGGCTTCCTCTGAATCCTGGAGGTGGGTGAGGGCTTGGCCTGCTTGGGGCACAGGAATACAGCTGGCCATGCCTGATACAGTGAACAGGGCTTTCTTTACCGTGCAGGTAGCATCCTCTCCTGAAGGCCCTGGGACCCCTGCAGCTGAGCTGGAACTTAAAACTTGCTGGTTAGTAAAGGTACTGCAGGTTTGAGTGCTAGTATTCTCTGCACTGACATAACAGATGTTGTCCAGAGACACACTAATAGCCGCTTGGCTAGTGAAAGAAACATCAGCCTGAGAGAGCTCTATGAAGGCCTCTTGGATAACAGACTCAGACAAGTCTGAAGCATAGGAAGAAACCACTTCCTCCTCTTCCTCCTCCTCCTCCTCTTGTCCGTGGCCAAATGACCAATCACTAGGGGTGCGAGGAGTTGAGGGGTGGGAAAACTGACACACTTCCATAATGCCTTCAAACACCAGCTCTTCAGCCAGATCAGCAGCGAAACGTGTCACTGTGCTGTGGAAAATCTGTTTTTTCACTATCAGGAACTCTTTCAGCGCCCCAGACACAGCCTCTCCGACCAGGAACCCAGCTAATCCATTGATTGCTCGTTCTTTCAACACATACGCGTGGCGCATGCCAATCTCATGAAAGGCCATCTGAAACACTGAGGAGGTGAGCCTGGCAGCTAGGTGACACAAGGTGGTGGTACAGGAGGATACACCTTTTTGGAGGTCTCGCAAGGCACTGCCCAAGCTCATTTCCACCAGGTCAGTGGCAAACCTCTGAATGCCATCCTTCAGAGACTGGGACTTCTTCTGCAGCGTGGCCACTGTTACAGTCTCTTGAATTTCTGAGAGCTTCATCAGGTAGCCCGAAGGGTTCTCAAATTCTTTGTGGCAGACGCAGCTGAGATTCTTGTTGTCACTGATGTCAACGGCAGACTGATAGCCACATACAGATCCTAGAATTTCTTTGGAAAGACTGCTGGCAAAGTCTGAGTAAGTCTTATACAGTGAGCAGAGATCCTGGGGTTTACGTAGCTCTGAGCTGTCCTGTCCATCCTCATCTGCCTTCCAGAAATACTCCAGTTGTCCACTAGAGTCCACCAGGGGACTGAAGGCAGAGGAGCTGACAGGACTGAATAGTGGGCCACCATTCTCCTCAGATGGGGTCTGCATTGGTCGAGGGGAATCAGGCACTTCAGAGTGAAGTGCGTAGGGAGAGCCTGGTTTCAGAGGAGTGGGTTTTTTCACATTGGCTGGGAGAGTGGGCTGGTCAAAGCGGTGAGGATTCATACCCTTGGTTGAGCAGCCCCTGGAAACATATTTGGATGCGGTCTTGTTCTGTGTGGTTGGGGCACTGATGATGTCCAAAGGCAGTGCGAGAGTGCAGTTCTCCGAGCTCAGCTCCTCCAGGTCATCAAACTGGTCAAAGCTGTCAAAGAATTCACTGACTTCAGAGTCAGAGTCTTCAACTCGCTCTCTGGGCCCCCCTGGCACCTGGGGGATGTCCAGCTTGGCCAGCAGGCTCTTCTGGTAGCCCACCTCATCCAGAAAAATGATTGGGCTGGGGCTGGAGCAGTCCGACTCTTCCGATTCACTGACATGAATCAACGGCGAGGGGAGACGAGCTCCGGGACTGCAGTAAGTCCATTGGGATTCCACGTTCGATGACCTCTGCACTGTGACAGAAACATCCGGACCTGGACTATGTTTGGCTGAATTCTTCTTCGAAATTGAGCTTATGATAATGCGGGAGCCTGATAATTCTTTTTTTCTTTTGTGGGCTGGGACTGTCTGTGATGCCACATCACGCTTTTTAAAATGGCAATAGGAAGCTGCAGCTGGGGAGATGAAATGGAGAGCGGAAGAAACCGGTTATATACTGTACATATAAAAAGGGGATAAAAATAAACATGACAAATAGTTATCCAAGAAAGAAAGCTGTCCATTGTGCCTGGATTATATAAAAAGATAGGGGGAAAGTGCATCCAAACTGTGCCGTTTAGCGGTGAAATGAAAAGCAGTTGAGAAAAAAAAAAAAAAAAAAGAAAAAAAAAATATATTATGTCATATCAGATTATGATAGTATACAAAATTTAGGTTTAAAATTCCGGTCTCCATTTTGGATTTTGCAGGATTATCTATATTTAGTGGATGGGTTCACACGATGTTCTACATAAGAGACCAGAGGCTACAAAATGCCACTAAGCATTAGATGTTAAACCTACAGGGATTGTCTCCCGTGTCATCCTCCTCCAGATGCTCCAGGGCTGTGACAAAGTCATCCTCGATAGATGAGACCGACTGGTTGGTGTCATCTTCCTCTGCCTGGCTAGGTTCAGCTGTGCCCCTCTGAAGAGCCTGGAGCTCCAAAGCATAGCGTACGCCTGCCATGTAGCACCCCAGCAAGCCCGGCAGAGATGCTACACTAGCCTGAGGGTAGAAGCTAGTGCAGGGATTCTGTCTCAGCACACAAACAGCCTTTAACCAACACTAAAGGCAGAGGAAAACAGAAAAGTATGACAGAAAGGGAGAAAGAGAAAAAAAAGAGAGAAAAACTGACAGTTAAGCCTGGTATTTTATTCAGCTCATTCAGACAGCATTTGTAACCAACAGGCAGACAAAGTCTATAAACTGTAAAAGCGATCATGTCCAGCAGTCTGCTGAACAGAGGAGAGTGTGAAAGATCTTGGCTTTTGCAAGTGCATTGTTATGTCTGTACTGTGATTGCGAGTTGATATGTTGCATGTGCAGAATCACTTAGTGCAAGTCCACTCTGTACTGCAGATAGGTGGGAGGTCTCACTGTCGGAAGCGGACGACGAAACCACAGAGTGAGCTGCAGGGCCTGTGTGTACCCAAACACGGCACACAGGACCAGGGAGGACAAGGCTGCAATCGTGGGCTGAAAAAACAACATCTGTGTCTCTCCATCCCACCTGCACTTCTTCAAAAGTGTGAGAAAGACTTGGTATGTCTGATTCCATGGAGGAACAGACAAGGCGATTTATATGGGGAAACCATATGTCACACCTAAAATGTGATTCAGTTTCATGAATGAACATATTTGTCTTAAAATATGATAAACATCTGTCATTTAAGTACACAAATGTGCATGTTTCTAGTTTAAATGAACTTGTTTCGGTTTATTTCTTAAATAAACTGGCATAAGCACTTGTCGAGTTACCCGAACTTTAGGTTAAGGCTCATTTCCCTGCCTTCTGCTCACTTCCACTTGACTCAACGTGCTGACTGTGCACATTCCTTCAATACCAAAGATCTGTCACCTACCTGAGGCCTGGCGTCCTTGTGCTCTGCCAGCCTGCGGGAGTCTTTGAGCAGCAGAACCTCGTCATTCTTGAGGCTGTGAATGTGGAGGGACCGGAGAAGCTCACACAGCCCTCCTGGCATAGATAACAGAGCCTGGAGGAGGAGGAAGGAGGGGGAGGGGGAGGAGGACGAGGAGGAGGAGGAGAAGAAGAAGAAGAAGAAGAAGCACATTAGCTTGTAGGTCAAATGGTAAATTGCAAGACAAAAATATTTTTGTTACCATCTCTAACCCAATAACCTCTGACCCAATGTCCATCACTACCATATAAGGATTGTATTTGACAAGTGAAAGTCTATAAGCCGGGCATTCTTTCACGTTTGTATTTATAAAGGAAAACATACCTGCTGGGTGACATCGTCCCCTTCACATTGACCAGGCAGACACACAAAATGAATCTGAAAGAGCACAGTTGATGGTCAGTGTTAATGCGTCTTATGTTTGAATATGGCTGAACTTTTATACATATATGTTTGCTGCCGTTTGTGTGACAAACCTCTGTCAGCCTTGTGGCGTCTCTGCTTGGCAGCTCTATGCAAAGGCTGCATAGCTCCTTTTTATTCCTAAAGAGGCTCTTCACAAACTGCGGCCCACCTTCGCGCACAGTCTTCAAACACACATGCAGTGTTTTTAGTTAGTATATTGTTACCCAATAGAAATAATGAGAAACCAATGTGTAGATTTAAGGAAATGCAACATTGGATACTGCACAGACAACACCTCACATTTTAAAGAAAAATTGAGCCCAGCAGATCCCCTCTGTGTAAGTGTAAAGTGTCAGCTGGAACTTATATACATATGCTTGTTTTATTGTATTTGGAGTTTGATTTGTTTGTTTATTTATTTTTATTACTATTTTATTAATTTAATTACAGTACATACGTTATCTTTTCATAAAACTCCTGTAGGCCTGTAACAAATGAGGATGTTCTAATAATTGTGGGGAAGATATTAAAATGTCATTATATTAGCATATAAAAAAAGTGTATGAAAGATGAGTGAAGAACATCTGCCTGCTTTTACACATGACAAATATCCACACTAATCAGATTATATTTAAATTGGTATAAAAAAAAAAAGAAAAAATGTTTTTAAACTTCCTGTTGGCCTATCCATTTCCAGTGAAAACACATCACACTACATTAGAGACTACAGTTAACATCAGCTACAGAACACAAGCACGCAAAACACCGTTACAGTACAGTACTGCATTATCATACCCGATACAAAAATCGGAAAAACAAATGAGACAAGCTCTTATGTATATTAACATAGCACCAACAATATAAGCGGAAGTAAAATGCAGAAGTCAGGGTTTCGGAGGAAGTTAAATCTGATTTCACTTTGTCCAGCAGAAATACTTATTTTTAAAAAGGTGCAAACAAATAAAAACCCTATGTCAGATTTAATGATAGCCATAAAGAATCACTGGAGAGTGGAGCTTAAAAACTCCTTTTAAAAAGAAACACTACACAGCAGGTAGTTGCAGAATAAAATGCAATGTCAGCGGTAGACATACCTCTTTCCTGACCGAGGCCCTGGACCTTATGGGGACTCCTCTAATACGTGCACAGGCATCCATAGCAACAGAGAGCTGCACGTGGCTGGCTGACCGGCCGCTCACCTGTAAGTAGAAAGGTGCCAGGAGAAGAAGAAAATGACAGTTAGTGACATGGCAAAGAATTAACAGAATAATGTCAAACTGCTGAAATGAGGAGAAAGTATAAACAAAAGCATCCCTTTCAGTCCCATGGCTCATGTTCTCTCTCTAGTTCTATCAACAATCCTCAGCAAGTAAAAGGAAAACAGAAATATTCAACTTGAAATCTCTGTTGCTCTAACATGCACATCAGCGGTCTCACCCTCAACCACAGCAACAGTCACAAGACGAAGCAGTGACAGTATCGGTGCTATTAGTACACAAAGAGAGATCACACTAGGCCTCGATCTACTGTTGCACACTTACGTGCCAAAATAGGAAGCGTGATGCGACAAAGTCACTGGTTTACATGCAACACTGCGCCATTCACTGATTTACTGGACTAACAGTTATCAATGGACTCCAGCCTGTGAAACAGATTACACATTTCACCACAGGAGGAAATACAGATAACAGGGAACCACATTGTTGAGATTGTACAGCAAGTGATCTAGACCACATTTTCTTCAACCCCGTGTGAAAATAACACGAATCAAGCTCTGAAAAGTACGCCTAGACTTGTCCTGCTGGTGAGGATAAGCTATAGTAGGCCGTGCTTCTTTGATATTCTTTAAAAACAGTCAGGCCCGCATCAAAGATCAAACGGCAAGGCAAAGAGAACGGGGGTGTGTGCTCTGAGCAGGGGAAACACACTTGGTAAGCAGCATGAGAGAGCGGGTAAAGGAGGCAAAATATTTACAGTGTACAAGAAGGAAAAGTTTCCCAAGAAATCCAAGCCTCTCCTTTGAGGTATGGTCCAAAGCAGCTAGATGAGTCTAGACACAGGCAGGCGGTCCTATTGATCAGCCCATCCTGCATCCTGAGAACCAGAGGGGTAGAACACATGCCATTGGCTTCCTCTGCTGATCCAGGACCTCCTAGCTTCTCGTGGGTGCTTTGGTGGGCTGTACAAAAACAACACAGCCAGCTGCTGCCGCCTAACCTCAACTATGCAGTACATCCCAAGTCACTCACAAGGCAAGCAGGCACAATGACATCTATTATGGCTGCGACCATCTCCAAGTAATTGGAAAATCTGCTTTTTTTTTTTTTTTTTTGCCTTGGATGTTTTCATGTTTAGTCCACAGCTTTAGTATTCAGAGGTTCACTATGAAAATCAGCTTAAGAGACCTACATCACCAACCTTTTGCAACTAATGTAGTCCCATAATGCCACACGTATTTGGTATTTGCCATGTCATGGCACATCATAAACTGCAATTAAGTGTAACTAGTTTAGGCTTTAAAAACAAATCTTAAAGGGCTGATTTATGAAACTAATTATCATCGTTTAAACCGAAAGGTAATGAAGCTAAGCAGATCCTGACAAAGGATTCTGAGGGGTGTTTGTGATCATCTTAGAAAGGAGACAGAAAAACAACCTGTCAAGGGCAGAAACTGTGTAGTCTAAAATGGTGTTTGCTTGGGAGCTGATGTGGGCCAAATTTTGAGCATGAGTGTGGGTGGCCGGAAGGATAGATAAACAGAAACTGAGCACAGCCTGGAAGACGTGAGAAAAACTCACAGTGAGACCAAACACTGCTCTCTAATGAGGCACAGGTGACTTTTTGCTCAAGTCATATCAGTGGAGTAGAAGAGAATAGAACATTAATGGGAAACCTAATTCTAAAAGTAACTCCACAACTTATTTCTCTAAATTGTGAACTAGCCTATTCTTTAGTTGACAAACGGAGAGACAAGAATGTGGTGCTGTTTGCATGTAGAGACACATGTTGGAGCCGGAGAGGCTTCATAGTAGAGCTCAAATAATTAGTCGAAAAATCAATTAGACAAATAGATTATAGATAACTTGTCATAGCCAAAATGCTATACATTCCTTAGCATTTTTTCACACAAGACAGCTTGGCTTGTGTAGGAAAAGCGCAGGTGTTACTAATAAACATTAACAATGGCTCTATAATAATAATAATAATAATAATAATATTATATATAAAAATGTATGTGTATTTTTGGACTATCACTTTTAGGAAATTGTGATGGGCATCGAGATATTAATTGATAAGAATAATTAGTCGCAGCCCTACTCCAAAGATAGAGAATACTCTAGAAACTGTTAACACACAATTTTGATGTATTGTCTCAAAACGAAAACATTTGATGCATTAAATATTCTCATTGTCAATAGGATATTTTTTAAATGTCCAAAGATATGATACAAAAACAGAAAAGCTCCATATTTGAGAGGCTGTTCATTTTATTTGAACAATTTATCAATTTTCAAAATAGGTGATTACTTTTCTGTTGGTCGACTAATCGATGCAGCTCTAGTGTCAACTGATGACGTCACACAGTCACGTCTCCACATTTATTGTTGGGTGCAGATACTGACTTGACTGTCACAATGCAATTTCTATTTTAGGGTGGTCTTTCCCTTTAAGTGTCACCTCTGTGGTGTCTCTCTGAGTGAGCACTGCTGAAAACAACACAAAGAGCTAAATTAAATCATCTTATATGAAAGAAATTAGGTTTTCACTCAACGTTGCGTGCAAAATGATCATTTCATATGGTCAATTGCATCATCACTGCCCCTTGAATCACAACAGTTTACGTAACATGACTTGTAAACAGCAGACTGAGAGTTATACGCCTATTCACGTCTCAAAAAGCTTAATAAAAAAGGCAACTTAACAAGCAGGAAATGGGTGTTTTGTGGATAAAATGCTGGCCAGCTTGTGAGGGTGGTACCCTCCGCAGCAGGCCCACGGAGGAGCCGCACACTGGGGATGCTGATGTTGGCTCACGAGCACTCAGGCTCCACGCTACCAAAACAGACAAACGGTTGCCTACCTAACCACTATGCGGAAATATCAAATCACAACAAAAACGGAAATCATGAAATGATTTATTAACCACTAAATTAACCACCTTGCTAGTTGACAGGCTGTCAGTTACAGGGGCGAGCAGCGGAACCAGGCCGCGACCTGTGATGTCACCTTATTGTCGTTAGCTAACAGCTAGCCAACAAGCTAACGATAACGTTAAGGCCGATTTAAACACCGAAACAACACCGATATGTGGTCATTTGCTGTGTAGTTTTAAACGTGACTATTTGCGTGAATTAAGTCATTTTACCTCACCCCTCGGTGTCGGTCGGACTCCAGCAGCGTTGACGGTAGCCGCTGTGTTTCATGGGCGACCCGTGAAAGATTCGTCCGTTTTGAACTCTTCTTGCTGACGTTAACGTGACTGCAGGGGAGCAACAATTCGCCCATCTTGGTTTCCTTCACAACACCTCCTTCCGGTTTCACACTACAGCTAAAAGGATCCAATGTTAATTAGATTAATTAATGCTGTACCAGAAACAATGGCAACATGCATTTTCAGAAACAGAATCCAAATCAGAAATATTTTGTTGATCGCTGGGGGGAAATTGGGTTACGCTACAGTTGATCTATATAAAAAAATTAATGAAATAAAAAATAAAACATAGATATGATAAGATAGAACTGTATTTATCCTGAGGGAAATTGTTGTGCAACAGTTGCAATACACAGTAGGAGACAGTATAAGATTCCAAAATTTACAAAAATGTACAAATAGTGCAAAATGTTTTATACAAATATATATATATATATATATATATATATATGTAGAAAGATTTTGAGGAGTTATAGTAAAAAATGTGGGCATTGTACTACAATATATAACGAAATTCAAGAACAACAAATATATAAAGCTATGTAGGCTATATTACCATATGATAGTGTAAATAGTATTAATGCTGAAATGGGATGATTAAGTGTTTAAAATGCAGAATAGTATAAATAAAATAAATAACAATATTACTGGAAATGTACAGTATAAATACAGTTTTGATGCCAGAGTGATCTTACTAAGGAACAGTTTGTTGCAAGTGGAGACAGGACTGTAGCTCAACTCAACTTTTCTGCATTTTCCTGGGTAAAAATAACTATTTTAATTATTCCTGAGAGCCAGACCTGCCCTGAAGGTAATATACGCTTTACCCTCTTACGAGTCGATTCCACCGATTCTCAAAAATGAATCGAACTCCACATTTCCTGTGCATCACCGTTCTTCCCATGAAAACAAGTCTGAGGCATCCTCAATCGAACGCGGAGAAAACGATATGTGTCGCACTGGCCCTGTCGAACACAGAGCAATCAAACTGCAGCGGACATGGTTTTGTAAAAGGGGGTCATATGTTAACATTTATGTTTTATAGAGTTTTATTGTATGCCACAGTGTACATAAATATATAAAAACACAAACTACACTAGTTTGGAAAAAGTACAATTTAAAAATATGATACATCATTTCATTTATTGAAATATTGCACTTGGCATGTATTTAAATGTGACTGCTAATGCATTCACTACAGTACGGTACATTATAATTCATTCTATAGCACTTTTTTGGTAGGTCCTCGAAACAAGTTTATAGCACACGTAAATGGCTTTCTAGCATTTGTACATTAACAGAGTTGTATCACTGAATGTGCTGATGGTATGCACTAATGACATTTATTAGTGTTTAATTATTTGCATTATTCCCATGTAATTAATACGGTCTTGTCAATCAGTTACATGGCCCCACTATTCAGTCCTTAACATAAGCTATGTAACCTTTTGTTTTTGTACTTGCTTTTTATCTTGTGCACCTGACTGCAAATCAAGTTTCCATCTGGAATAATAAAGTGACTGAACTGAACTGAACTTTGCTGACCACATTTAGGGAGTAAGATCTTGTTAGGTAATTCGATGACCCTGCAGATTTTAAAACCACAGCTTCTCAGGTGGCTTCCAGGAAGTTATTGACATCTCGAGCATTTGGTAAAGGCTAATATTCCAAAAATGTGTGGCCAGATATAAAGAAACATGAAACACATTGTTGTTTTTGCAACTAAGAAATGCAATAAAAAAATGACTGTGAGATCTTGAATGACTCTAGCCCAATGACTAAATGTGAAAATGGTTTCCCATAGGTTTTAATTTCCTGAACATGTTTTCAGTTATTTAATTTTCATGTAGATTGTCAATCTTTACCAATGCATCTCAGAAAAAAAAAACTGAGGTCACATCAACATATATGGACAGATTCCACGTGCTTCACAACTGGGTTTGAAAGGATTGAGGTGGAACGGAATGGATAGAGATTGCCAGAGATGAAGTGAGGTGAAGAGAAAAAAACATTGACTTAAAGTTGAACGAGCTACTGAAAACATTTCCGGTTTTAAAAAGGGCTACAGGGAGACTAGAATGAGGGAAGATGAGAGCAGAAAAAGTGTCAACAGAGGAGAGGATGTGGAGAGAAAGGCTCAGGGACGTGGGTGTTCCTGAAGAACTTCAGATGGCACAGATGGCCCACAGTCTTAAGTCACAATGTGACTATTCAACGTTTGGTTTTGAAACTTTAAAAATGCCACATGGAATGTGTTTTCCACAACAGATTTATCCATTGGCACAATAGAGAAACTTTGAATAGTTTTTTTCATTTGAGAGGAGGCTAAACTGCTTTATATCTACGTACACTCAACTAGAACACATTTTATTAGAGATATTTTCACATTTTATAACAGATTTTCTTTCCTTCCCAGTAGTGAAATCAAAAACAGAACGAGGCAGAAACACGCTGCATATGTATTTGGTTTTATTGAAGAAGAGAGATATGAATAGGTAGCCTGTTTTAAGGCACCTTACAAATGTACAACAAAAGCTGAACCATTTATTTATTAAGAATACAAAAATACACATCTCAGTGACTCCAAATTGTAATAAATAGTTAACCATGCATTCTAACCATAAAAAGGCACAGAAAACAGTCACTTAGTAGTCATAAAAATGATCAACTACTTTACCAAAATCATCCAGATAGTAATACAGATGACAACTGTAACATTATATTCCAAATGTGAAAACACAATACACATCATGTCAGTTAACCTTAGGCAATAAATATGCAAATATTGTTTATACCTACATATATATTCTTGAAAATTAAAACTGTGCCATTGTAAACATAATGTAAACAAATGAAACTCACTTTTCTCCCATCACTTTATAGGAACCGCGTCAAAGACTATATGTTTATCCTGTCTTTTAGAGATCCTTGCATGGGTTTTGTTGGTTTTTTGAAAACCAGGCAGTTTGCAGCATTATTTACAGACCAACTGGAAAACACAGCAAGGGAGAAAAGGTGGCTACTTCCACTTTGTATGGAAAGGTCAAGCATTCTCTCGCCCGGAGTCTGGGGCCTAAAGACTTGAGATTTAGAGAACCCAGCAGACACTTTGGACACACAGACAACAGGAAGAAAGACAGACACAGCTCAGGGACTGCAGCAGTATCAGTGGAGCCGGTTAGTGGCTGGCATGATGGAGATCAAATGGAAGTGAGGCCAAACTTAATGAGCACTGCAGGAACAAGGCAAGTTCTACTAAACTGCTCCAAGTAAAGCACATACTGACAGAAACGTGTATCTAGAGTTTCTGGCTAGCAAAAAGGCCAACTGTCGTTAAATAGTTAACAATGAATCTGATCGACTAAATGAAAAAAAAGGCAGAGTTCTGTCCATGAGACTGAATGATCTTCAGTCAGGCAGTGGTGTAATAAAATGGGAAAGAATATCTGATGTTTATAAATGTGTGGTTTACTAACCTATCTTTGGCTATGAGTTGCATGAAAAAGCTTATCTTATTTTGGATTGGATTTTTCATTTGATAGGCTTATTGATTTCTGCATACAAATGAGCAACGCTGCAGTTTATTGAACACAGAGGCCGACACGATGAGCGACAGCTGAGTAAAGTCAGGGACTGTCGCCCTCTGGTGGGATATTAGAGATATTACACCACTACTGTAGATTCAGCCCCTGGTTCACTATTTCACTATTCTATTATTATTTAGGATACTTTGATGGATGATGAAAAGGTGAAAAGTTGTGCGCATGTTCAAATTTAGCACTCAATATTCAGTAAAAAAAAAAAAAAAAAAAAAAGTATGGTTTTAAACTAATTCTTAACAGAAGTCATATTACTCTTAGAGGAAAACAGGCAGAATTAAAAGCAACATACAAGCAACACATTATAGAGTTAAACTTACGTGATAAAATTAGTTGGCAATGGTAAGTATACAATTGCTGATAAGGTAGAATATGCCACTGTTGTGGTCGACACACCCAAATGCACACAAATACATTGTGATACATATTACATGTTAACACAACAGTCATGTCTGCCCATTCTACTCATTCACTGACACAGTCCTACTTTAGTGTATCATCTTGGAAGCACAGAGGAGCAAAACTACAAACTAGTGAACCGCTGGAAGAAATTTGGAGTCCATAAGAAAAAAGCAGTCTGTCTACGGGCCTAACTTTTTAAAATCTAATCCCCAAAACCTCGAGGAGGAGTACATGTACAAAATACTCTTTGAAGGTTTTTTCCCCCCGCCCCACTGAGAAACATCATGTCGGAAAGCTGCGGAGACAGTATCAAAACAAGAGATAAAATATTGCACCATCATAAGAATACAACAGCATTATCATGTACAAGAGATTAGAACAAAATCAACAATACACAATTGTTATGGTGTAATATACACAATCAAATGTGTAAGCTGTTGACAGTGCATGCCATGTCAGCAATCTACAAATGCATAAGACTACAACACTTACAAACATTGTTTGCATACACTGGTATACTGTATATACAGTGCATATATGTATATACAAACTTAGCATCACATATAGAAATATACCCTGTAATGCCACCAGTCTTAGAAGAAACTAACAAGTAAAAGTAGAGTTCTATCAACGTCTCGCTTGTAAATCGAAGAAGAGAAAAGAAAGCTGCACTTGAACAACGCTATGCAGGCTGCAGATCAACTGCTGTATTACATATTCAAAACCGATATCTAACTCCTATTCTCATTAGTGTTAAACACTGTGTTAAATTGCCAAAAGTTAAAAAGTTGAGGTGAACCGTTAATTCTAGGTAATGATATGAGTAGTTGCACTTGCGTAAAGCAAGAAGTAAAAAGTGCTTTTGAAGTGTTCCTTAAAATAAAACCCTCAACAACCCTACAGTTAACGTGGTTGGCTTGAGACCAACAATTAAAAAGTCTTCCTCACTAACTAACACGAATCTCTTCCCCCCCCCTTAAATGGAATTAAGAACTAAGACCTACTGGCTTATTAAATTAAGAGGTGCGACCCGAACAAAGTCATCAGACGTTTTCTTCTTCGACATTCACTTTGATTTCACATCCACTAAGAACGTGTCAACTTACAGATATTAATTCCATATCTAATAATCATACCTCATCAACAGCTTTATAAAAAAAAAAAAAGAAAAAAAAGAAAAAAAAAAGCTTATTATGACTTCTACCAATAAAGCACATTTTACACTAAATGACTGCAAATATGGCACAAATCTTTGACACATCATTATCATGCAAACAAAATAAATTAAAGCTGGGGGAAAAAAAAAAAGTTGGATTTAGAGCAACAAAAAAAAAAAAAGGATGCTTTCAGTAGTAACAAATGGCATCGTAATACTTAAGTCGTGTAAAACTTGTTCAAGTGTTATTTTGCACACAAACAAAATCAAGACACTAATCATGCAATTAAACATATGTAAAGTTGAGCAAGCATAGCATGCGACAGTATCCCACTGTTTTCAGACACCACACCTTCCAGATTACCACCTAGAGACTGTGATGCTACGACTTCATCCTCTCCGTCTCCACGGAGCCGCAGTGCCACTAGAACCCGCGGGTTGCTCTGGAGCATCTGCAGCTCTGTGACGTGAGGCAGAGGCCCAGCGAACATCACGCTGACACACTGAACTCAAACTGAATCCCACACTCATGGAAGTCCTGGTTTTGCTACTAGTTTTTTTTTTTTTTTTTTGAAGTTATTTTTAATCACAACTCAAACAACAAGTCGACCGTCAGTATGGTTATTTGCATACCTGATTGTGTGCTATGAATGGTTATTAACTTAGAAATGACATTTTTTTTTTTTTTTTTTATGTTTGTTTTTTTTTGTTGATAAGATCCATGACATCCTTTTTCATTTCCATCCACTTTCTCAACAGTCATTTTGGCACCAAAGCACACACACCATAATGTATCGTGTTAACAACATCACAAAGGCTTTTTCCGCGGAGGCACACGATCCAGCTCTCCTCCAATACCTATCTTCTCCTTCACTGCCTGCGGTGCTGCCAAACTCTACCACTGATGTGAGGCGAATGTTTGTTTCCCCTCTCTCCGGTAGCGTCTTGCTTTCGGGGGGGGGGTTAAAGGTCAACCATGGAGGCCTTGGCCAGGTCCTTAGTTCCCTGGAGAATTCTCTTCATATGACCCACTTTCGATATCCCCAGATCCTGAGGAGGAAACAAAGAAGACCAAGCGAATTAAAAACACATAAGAGGCACTTCTATGGCAAGTTTTCTGACCAAACATTGGCCTTCAGGAAGACAACGTCGGTCCAGACTGAAACATCTCAACAACCTTTGGATGGATTCATACGAAACTCTGTGCGGATACAAGGCTCGACGGCTCGACACAGTAGGAAGAAGCTCAGGTGTGAATAATAAAATGAATGATTCGCAGGGTTTCGTGTTCGCTGCGTCTCTGTCCTGAATAGAACAGAGCCATCGTTAATGTTATTAGTGGCACCTGTGCTTTGCCTACTTTGACAAGTCACAATGTCCGCTGTGACTCAAGCCCGTCCGCTGCACGGGGAGGCCGGCATGCATGTTGATGACGAGAGACGCTGTGAGAATCACTGATATTCTGCATCGACGCCTTAAACGGAACGGCGCTGTATTTTTTCTGTGGTCAGCTGTGAAACAAACAAGCAACAATGAATCAAAGTTTATTGAGGTTTATGGTTTATGTGCTGGAGACACACCCTGGTAATCTCAGCGTGGGTCATTCTGTGGATTTTAAAATGCATCGTTCTTCCAAATTTAACCGGAAAATCTCTGTTCACTACTTCAGAGGGGTCGGTTGCAATTCATCGTTTATCCTGCTGCAACTTATCATTATTTTTATTCATGATTCATTTGTCGATTTTTGAATTTATCGATAAATCATTTGGTCTAAGTGTCAAAAAATTGTTTTTCTTTCCCAATATAATAAAATTCCTTGTTTTTGTTTGACTGACAAATCCGAATATATTCATTTTACTATGAAAAACCAGCAAATATTCACGGTTGAGAAGAAGTAACCCAGTGAACGTTTGCTTCAAAAATGATGTTATGAAATGAAAAATGTGAAATCAAATTAGACAAATAAGATGAGACTGTGTGTGTGTGTGTGTGTGTGTGTGTGTGTGTGTGTGTGTGTGTGTCCTGCACTGAGAACCAAACCAGTGGGCTGATATCAGCTTATCACAGATATACTGTGTCGGCATATATGTCGGCCAATTAGAAATGAGAAATATAAATAACAGATATGTTTGATGTTTATTTAGAAACACATTACATAGTTTGTAAGTTTATTCTTTAAAACTGTAAAATGCTCAGTATTGGTCACAATTGATTAAATTACCAAATGTAAGAGATTGTTATGAATATATGTTTGCATCTATGATGATGATCTATGAAATATTGATTTTGGGACCAGCGTCGTAATCCAGTCTCGGTCAGGCTCTTATTTGATTTGATATAATAAAAATTTCAGAGCGATAAGTGGAAATATTAGAGACATTATGTCCTTAATGAATGTAGAGAAAATCTGTATATGTACAAAGTGTGGCGCCCCTTCTTCACACTTTTTGAGAAACACATCACAATAATCTCTGAGAAGCTTATTATTTAATAAAAAAAAAAAAAAATGTCTCTCTTTCTTTTCCTACACTATTTATTAATCTTATATTTCCATTCATTCGTTTTTATAAAGCATTTCTAAAGATATAGATGTTTCCCTGTCTTTATTTTATTGATCCCAGCCTGTGTGTTTCTTTTGGTTTGAGTAGATGGATGTGACACGAGAGAAAAAAAATATTTCCTGGTACAGTTACTGTTTTATTCATTATTGAAAATTTTTAAAAGAAAACATTAACATCCATTCCCCTTGTAAGATACTGCTGATCTCCTAAGAACATTTATATATAAATGAAAACGGTGGAGGCCATGTGACTTTTAAAGAGGAACAATGTTCAGTACTAGTGCAGAATTAACTTTGTTTTTGTAATAACTTTACGGACACAGCAACTGATAACAACAACAACAACGATAACAATCACAGCTGTCCTGTTGTTAGCCGACTTAGGGCAGTAAAAATAAACGATGAAAATGGCATTTTTAGGACGAGTTTACTGTACTTGTGATCCATATAAGGCACTTTCACTCTGGTAATACAATCCGAATGTAATTCCTCACAGATGTATAAGGAGAGCTTCGTTTTTTTTCACTTCTGTGCCGCCCGTACTGTTGGTGCTCCCTTCGGTACAGAGAGCTGATGTCCCCTCGACATCGGTGGCAAACGTCACGCGGAGGAGAACAAATTCAACTGAGCGTGTATGAATGCGTGATCGGTGCATGTCTGTATATGAGTGTAAAGACACGGGAGACAAATGAATTCTGAGCTGAGCCGCGCTGAATATCACGGCTAAACTCCCTGCCTGACTGCACTTTTGGGCCCTCTACAGCACAACCAGCCCAGTTTGGTCTATCCCCTCCCAGCCCTGTAGGCTTCCCCTCTTCAGCAGATACACAGTGTTAGTGGGTTACAGCGACAGTAGAAGCCAAGCAAGAGCAATGCAGTGCAGCGCGAGAGGTGGCAAAACAGGGAGACATCTAACAGGTTAAAAGAGCATCAGAAATACAGTGCACAGAGAGAAAGAGTTGATAGTGGGTTGGACGAGAGGGTTCACACAGATTCACTGAGGGGCTGAGGTGTGTGTGTGTGTGTGTGTGTGCGTGTGTGTGTGTGTGTGTGTGCGTGTACCTTCAGGTCCCTCCTCTCCAGGTGCAGCAGCTCCGAGCCTCGGATGTCGTGTCGGATGAAGGTGTCTCTGTACTCTCCCAGACTCAGCTGTTCCAGCCAGACGCCCACCTCCTCTGGGCCCCATCTCTCCACTACACACACACACGCGCGCACACACACACACACACACGCACGCACACACACACACACGGGGCAGAGCAGAGAGAGGCTCAGGGCGCCTCGCAGGTATCCACACACCACCAGCTTTCACTCGACTGCTTGTCTCATTCATGTTCTCTCTCTCAACAGCACTTATTATATGTGGATATGTCAACACACACACAACCTCGCGGATGGACACAAATGTGTGGTAAATCACTGAATGGAGAGATGGAATAAAAATGGAGGGAAAGCACCAAAGAGGAAGGGAGAGCAGAGGCGGCAGCTGGGCGGAGGAGGGAGGAGTTCGACAAAGACCGGAGGTTGGTCAGAACAAGGCAGTGGCCGACGCCGTTCCGGGAAGACCAGGGGCATGCATGGTAACGACCAATATCAGAACACACAGAAAAAAGGAGAAGGAAAAGGCGGAAGCCTGTGCAGAAATACTGCAGGAAATACATCCCAATTTATGAAGAACCAGCCCACGCTGAGAGGAAGGGCTTACACTCCTAAACCTGATCTGACGGTCGAACTTATGCTTATTAGTCCTACTATGTAGAAAAAACATATACCCACTTAGTGTGCAGCGACATCGAGTGTTTGGTCACCTAGAAATGTGATATTGACTTTTTAATGTCAAAAATGCAACTTTCAGATGCAAATTTCTTTAGTTTTTTTGTGTTCACGTGAAATATTCTTCGATCCCTGCAGGCTTTCCCTGCGTGCAGCCTTGTTCTTCTCCTGACTTTGCGCCTTTTGAGGCCATGTTGACAGCTGGATGAGAGCATGAATGGAGGTGGGGGTGGGGGGGTGGGGGGGGTTGATGGTTAAGGGTCAGACTGTGGGGTATAACACCTCAAACACACACCAGTTTCGTTTTGTTCCTACCAGTGGATTACAATGAAGTAATACCTTTATGCATGGATTGTAAATTGATGATAGCGAAGGGCATGGTGAAAGGTTACCATGACGACCATTGGAAGTTTTTTTATTGAGTGTGTGTGTGTGTATGTGTGTGTGTGTGTGTGTGTGTGTGTGTGTGCGCGAAGTACACAGATCTTTTACTTAAATAAAAGTAGTTATACCACCGAGTAGAAATACTCCGATACAAGTAAAAGTACAAAAGTATTAACATCATAATATCCTTAAAGTATAAAAAGTAAAAGTACACATTCTGCACAACGGCCCATTTCAGAATAATATATATTATTGGATTATAATTTTTGCTGCATTAATGTGTTCATCACTTTATTGTTGCAGCTGGTAAAGGAGGAGCTTTTATTTAAAAAAAACGTTCTATATATACTTCTTTATTTCTTTATTATTTGTTGATTATATTTTGTATAATTCGTCTGAATCTGAAAATGTCAAGTAACTTAAGTTATCAAATAAATGTATTGGAGCGAAAAATGCAATATTTGTGGACTTGAAGTATAAAGTAGCAGGAAATGGAAGTACTTTAAGTAAATTACAAGTACCTAAAAATAGTACTTGAGTACAGTACTTGATTTAATGTACTTAGATACTTTCCAACACTGGTTTCTAATAGTATAAGTATTTAATTATCTGACTCTGTGACCACAAGTGTGACATGATTTTTTTTACACTATTAAAATTCATAGTAGGATTGACAAATCAAAAGATTCTGAGCCTTTTATGTAGAATTATTTGACTTTGTCCCTCAGCGGATTCTGATTTAATGCTAACATCCCTTTCAATACGATATAAAAAAAAAAAAAACAGTTGTGTAATGTAAGTACATTTTGAAGCGGACGCAGTGTAAATGTTCCCAGTTAACTCCCCCCGTGGCAGAGGGGACAGACTCCCCTGCCTTTACGCAGCCCGTCTGTTCACTACTGAGGGAAACGTGGGCTCAGCCCTACCTGACTGAGGGCTCATCTTCTTGGCGGCCTTCTCCTTCTTGAACTTGGGCACAATGCGAAACATGCTGCTGCGACTGTTCCTCTTGCCGTAACCCAGAGAGTGGTCCTGGTACATAAGCACAGTCAACCTTTAGCCTTTCATTTAGCTACTCAGCTCTCCCGTGACCTGGAGCCATGTTACAATGAAGACATATGTGTGTGCGATGATGCGCAGGAGTAAAACAAAACGCTGGTAATGTTGTAAACGTGTGTGTATGTGTGTATGCGTATACGGTGTGCGCTGAGGCCGCTTACCTCCTCATCATTGGGCTGCAGGATGTGGTAGAGCCACGGGATTTCTCCCAGCTTGCCCAGCTCCAAATCCACACTCTGCAGAGCACTGGACAGCTGATCTTCCTCTGGCTGGTCCAGCTGCTGCAAGGGGGGGGAACACAAGTCAAGATCAACTGCATGCAGCTTACTGGAAGGAGAACTACGGCAATAAAAGATCAAAAGGGTCAAACAATTTTTCGAAAACATGCTCTACCAAACGGTTTGTTTGTCACTGAAGCTAAGCTAATGTAATTAACATACGACTACGAAATAAAAACAATTCTGATCATTCATTGGTGTTAATATGATACATTTAATGTTAATCCATTATATGTATGCTGAAATAATTGTAGTTTTTACTGTCTGAAAACATGACGTCAATTGTCAATTTACTGGCAAAGCTATTGAAGCCAAGATAATAAATAAAAAATGTTTTATTAAATGAAACATTTATGAACATTCACTGATGTTAATATCATATATTTAATGTTTTTCCATTATATATTTGATGGAAACCATTTCACCATTTCTGAGATGTTTTGAAAATTCTGTAAATATATAGAATAAATATGTGGAAATAATACTAGGACTGGTAATGCTACTAAGATGTGATATATATACAAGATATATATATATATATTAAAAAAAAAAGGCCTGTATATAAAAAACTGTGTGGTCTGTTAGAAAACAAAAAAAACTTGACTGTTGTTATGATTGCCCCATTGAAATAAAAATGAGAAAAAAACATTCATTGCTTTTTTCTTAGTAAGGACATTTTGTCTCACCAGAGAGACTCGGCCCAACAGCAGAGACTCTGTCTCGTTGTACAGAGCCTTGACAGTGCTGGCCACCTCTATGGCTGTGTTTCTGGTCAGACTCTGGAAACATGACACACAACGGTTGTTTAGTATAATCTCACACATCGTACAAAAGACTCAGCAGTGCAAGCAAACGTCGTATAAACAATTCTGGAAGCTGGTTCTCATTTTAAGATGTTACATGGTTTGTTATAAATGAGCCTTTTCAGTTTGTCAGGTCATCAAGGAGTCTCTTTAAAAAGGCAGGAAAAAAAACGTGACACATTTTAAAGGATTATGTATGTAACACCATACATCAAGAAAGATATGAATGTTCTGAAATGTTTAAATTTGAACCGTGTTTAAACTGTAACTCCAGCATTCACAGGTTTGGGAAACATGGGTTTAACCTTGACTTTAACTCTAAAAGGACACGGCAACATCCCAGTGCTCAACCTAGAATGAAAATCACTCTATGATGTGTGTGTGTGTGTGTTGAAAGCTAACCTCTGGGAACTTGGGGTGTGTCTTGTTGATCGCGTGAGACGAGGCGTTAACAGCATGAGCCAGCTCCTGCTCTAAAAGCCCATTGGTCTTCGCAGCCTCACATATCCTGTGATTAGACAGAGCACATGTCAGTGGGCGGCATTCATGATAAAAGAATAATAATAATGTGTCTGTAAAGCCTGTACAGTGAGACCTGATATACATGGGGGGGGGGTGTTACCTTGTAATGAGCTCCTCTGCAGCTCGGGCGCACAACTGCACCATGGCGGCCTCCTCCTCCGTGGCCAGGTCCACAGACTGCTGTGGGTAGAGGTGAGGCCGCAAAGGAGGCTTATCATACTTCAGCTTGTCCTCCCATGACTTCAACGTGTTCTCAAACGCCTGCGGGGGAAATTAAAGGGACGAGCACGCGTCATTTGTCCATCTACCAGCACGACTCTCACCCAAAACCCGAAACCTCCTCGCTCTCTTTAGTCTCCAGACTCTTCACGGAGCCCCTTCCCCTCCCTCCCCTCTTTCTCACCCGGTCTCTGGTGAGCATCTGAGCCCTGTTCTTGTGCTGGATCTTGATGACTCCAGGCGGTTGGATCCAGGCCTCACCGTCCACCTGAATGGGAACCCCCTCATCTCCCAGGATGGTAATCTTCACCGTTCGACACTAATTCGGACAGAGAAAAGCTTCAATTCGACGCACATTTTCATTGAATGTAATGTTCCTTTCATATCGTTTTTTTAGTGCGCGTTCTCACCTGTGCTATGCGATGGTGTTGCAGTTTGATGACTCTGGACACAGCCATCTGCATGCTCCCGAACACAGCCACAACTTCCAGGATCTTATCATCGAACGATGGCGCACAGAAGATCTGCACGACGCAATGAAGACACTCAGGAAATGTGTTTGCGGCACCAGGTTGCGTCTATTCACTGTGTACTGTATAACCAATCATTTCAAACTCTCTTAAAGGGTGAGGTGTTATTCTCTATTTTTATTCTCATCAATAAAAAGACCCATCAATGCGTCTATCCGTCTCTCAATACTTCTCGAATTCCCTTCCCTGTCTGAGGCCCAAATCCTTTTGTTCTTGCCTAAGCAAATCTCATAAATATCACTGAGTATGTCAAATATGCCACTCATGTAATATATTAATAAATGTGAGCTTAATTGAAAAGCAAGAAATCTCCATATTAGAGAGGATGAAAACAGCTTTTTATGACTTTAACGATTAATCGATTATCAAATAGTTCCCGATCATTTTTGTCTTGATCGACTAATTGATTAGTCAACTAATTGTTTCAGCTCTAATTCCCCTGATGTAGAAGTAATGTCCAATGTACATCACAAATACAGGCCTGTATAGTTAATAGAAAGAAATATTTAAATTGCTATCACAATATTGGTTAGAAATATTGCAATTACATATTTTCCTCAAATCCTTCATCCGCAGGCTATGACCCGAAGGAATCAGCTGTATCAGGCTTTGGCCTCACAGGAAATAGCAGGATAAAGGACATGACATTTGTTGAAAATTTGAAAAACTATAAAATATCACCGGCCGTGTCCTTCGACGGAATTTTGACAGGGAGGATTTGTGAGCCCATATCTCTGTCATTCTTCTATATCTGTAAAAAGATGCCTCAAAAGGAGACGTTTTGCCGTGTCAGCGCAGTTTCGCGGCAGCCTGAGTGAGAAACAAATTGTTTTCTGAAAGGAGAGGCTCCAAAAGCAGTCTGGTATTGATCTGTGGCAGCAAAAGGTCAAAGCGATGAGGACTCAGCGTCTGTACATAGAGAGAGGCTCAGCAGAAATGTTGCTGGATAAGTAACATTTTGCCAAGATTTAAATGATCAAACAACATGATCAGACGTGATGTCATGCGTGGCCTAGGACACTAGATGGAAACCTAAACAGCAAAACCTTCTGCAGTGCATCTAGTGGAACTACAGATCAGCTGCAATGTGTCAAAAGTGTACAATTAGACCTCAGAACAAGTAGATCTATTTAAAAATAACAATAAAGACTTTGATTGTAATGTATATGTGTGTGTGTGTCTGTGTGTGCGTGCAACCACTAAGTTTAACTAAATGTCCTCTCCCTGTTTCCTCCAGCAAAACAGTTACATAACGCCAAACGCACAACTGTATGTGTGTCCAAGGGTAACCTCTGCAGGGGCTCACTAAGGGGTGTGTGTGTGTGCGTGTGTGTGTGTGTGTGTGTGTGCGTGCAAACGGACACTAATCCCTCAGCAGCCCTTGTGCTCTGGGCCTTAAACAAACAAGCAGAAATATCTCTCTAACCCTCCCTCCCCCTGCACCTCCAGGCCATCGGGGTCATGCTAAACCAGGATCCAGGCGCTCTTTCCATATTTGACAACAGAGAACACGAGAAAGAAACAGCGAGAGGTGGAGCGTTGATCCAGTGATCTAATTGCTCGCATTGGCTTGAGGAGGGAAAAGAAACCCCACCCCTTTTCCTCTCCACATATGATCCGAGCGGCCTACCAAGGGCACGTCCAGCATGGATGGAACGTTACACAGGGTTCATCTAGTGTAGTGTAAATGCACTCACATCATCCTCCTTGGTGCCGCCCCAGAAGTTGGTCCCGCCTGCGTAGCTAGGAATGTTCAACACTGCGATCCCCTGAAGGCTGGGCAGGGGGATGTACTGGCCGTCACACTGGGAAGGACAAACAGTAACCAAGCAGACCAGTAGGTGAAGAGAGCAGGGGAGGCATGTGTGTGTGTCTGAAGGAGACGCTCAGGAGGTTTCATCAACATTAGATATATTTTACTGCCTTTGTTTGACTTTAAGACCAATTTCACAGCAAAAGCAAAAAAAAAAACCAAAAAAAACCTGATTGAACATAATCACATTTTAGATACTAATGTCTAAGCAGATGTTTTTTGCCTGACTAAAACTACACTATTACTATACCTTAGTATACTAAATATCACTATGTAAACTGATAATGTCCCGTTTATCTAATTATAGCTGCCTGACAATGAAACTTTGTTGAAAATAATTCTGTAGAACATGCTATTTTAAACAGCAGTATTTTATGCCAGCAGACTATTTTCACTATGTGGTTTCTCAGAACTTAATAACAAGTCAGGTGAAATCAATAAATGACCTAATGTCACGTTCTTAATGACTGTCCTACACCTGACTAGATGAGCGCACCCTCCGCTGGGCTGTCATGTGTTTCCTTTATATGATTTTTCAGACTGGAGAAACATGGCAGCTGTTCTGGAAACACGGTTTCCGCCTGAACGGTCCCAATCAGTTTCTGAATACATTTTGAGGCGAGAAATAAGCTGCGCGGCGGCAGAATCATGCTTCACTTTACATCTGCAACACTTAAGACTAAATAGCGTTTCAAGAGCGTTGAGAAGTAGCGACTCACATCCTCATCTAAATCGCTCCCCGCTGTTTTCCGATTGCTGCGGCCTTCAGCTACCCGGGTCTATAGATTTCCACTGGATGTTTTTTTTCTTTTTTTTAAGACTAGTCCCACGGTCAAATGTGAACGTGCAAAATGCAGTCTGGCTTTGTGGATATGGCATGACTGTTTCAGACTTTAGAAGTGAAAGTGCTCTCCCCCGTTCTCCCTTTCTCACCTCCAGCTGGACCTTCTGCTCCAGGTTCTTGTAGGTTCTCTGCAGAAGCTCTTTTGTGCCCAGGACACCGTACCACATCATGTTCTTGGTACGACTCCTGTGCGGGAGGGAGCAAAAGCGCAGTTATAAACCAGCCAGACACTCGTACGTGTTCGTCACTTTGCAGAATACTCCGTGCATCATAAGTAGGGCTGCACGATGACATCGGCATGTCATTGGTATAAAGGGTTTAAAAATGAAATATCGACAAGAAATGAACATTTCCTCTGATATGACAGGCCTACAGTATATGTTACATAAAATCTGGCATGTTTTACGAGTAACCTAAGTTGAAGTAAATTTCTCATTTTGCCCAGTGACTGTGTACATTTTGAAAAGCATTGTATTCTATGTCTGCATCTGCCATCACAATAACACTAGGCATAATAATATGTTAATTCCACTACAGAAGAGATTTGACGCTCTCTGCAAAAAAAAAAAAAAGATGTACTTATATTGGTATCACAAATGGACAATCGGCAAAAAAAATCCAATATTGTGCTTCCCTAATTATAAGCATTGATAGGTAATCAGATCTTACAGTAGGAACACAAGTAAACAAACAACATCAGCTTGATGTATCATGATATATTTAGTATACGCGGATATGCACATCTTAGACACTTCCATCACAAGAAAAGCTTTGTAAATACAAATGTAGGTCATGGAGCAGCTCTCACTGATTTAAGAACTTTCCCTTGATGGCTGATGGCCAATGAGAATATCAGTTGCTCGATGGCTGAGCGATGCCTGAGGGTAACAGAAACGTGTCTCACCTGCATTTCTCCGGATGCTCCTCTCGCTTGTTGTTGAACTCCAGGGAGATCTTGGCATCCAGGCCGATGCCAAAGTAGTTGTTCATCACACACTTCTCCATGTAGCCCTCTCTGGGTGGAAAACAAAAAACCCCGCCCACACAAGCAGACAGACTGTCAGCAAGCTGAAGCTCACACAAAGATATACCAAGGACAAAAACGAAGAGGGAGATATGGGTATAGATTCACACATGACTGGACAGAGAGACAGATTTTCAAACGGTGACGAAGATCGGAGGAGACAAAGAGAAACGGCTCTCACAGTGAGTCGAGGTCGGGGTCGATGAAGGGCGTGGCACCGAAGGGGTCAATGTTAGCCAGCAGCATCTTGCTAATGATGGAGCTGCCAGCGATGGAGGCAGCCAGACCCGCCCGCAAACCTGCACACACACAGATAACACACACACACACACACACACAGACATCTGTCACGCGAGTTGAAACGTCCAAGTGATCTCGTCCTTGTGTGCTTCATAAAGGTCAGGTGAAGGAAAATGAATAGAAAGACATTTGAGCTTACCGGGGCAGATGATGCGCGTGTTGAGGACAGGGAGGTTCTCCTTGCTGGTGGTGAAGGGGGTGATGGTGAAGGAGCCATAGGACTGGGTGCTGCGGCTCACCCTCCTCTCTGTGGGAGAGCAGGGACTCTTAGCAGCTGGAGACACACAAAGTAAAAGCGTCACAATCGTGCCTTTCTCTCGCTCAAATTGTTCAACATTAATGCTTCATGTTTTCCTGGTTCTTTAGGGGCAAACACAACAATGACATCACATTTTTAATGATACCACCCTCTCATCCCACCAGGGGGCGTAACAAAAAACTCGCCTCAGCTACAATGAGAAAGCAGGGCTGTGATACTGGGAGGAAAACAAACACCATCTTCCACAATAATTGACAATAATCCGTATAATGTTGAGTTGAGTAGCTACATTCCACCAGAAATAGCACTCTGATAGGGGACTCCCTTCAGGAATAAAAGCAGGGAATTATAAAAGATAATAGGTGATAAGTAATGTCATTTTAGAGAAAGAAAAACATAGAGCCTTAAAGTTAGATAGACCGCTGCAATTCTTAAGGATAAAGTGCAGGTTAACAGGAGTATTTTTGACATATAATTGTTCTATTTTTTTTGTGAAGATGATGCTTTAACTCTGAAGTTGTATTGTTGTTGCTGCACATGAACCAAGCTGGATTTTTTGTCAGCCACTAAAAGAAGAAATAAAAAAATAAAAAAGACATTTTATGTACAAGGAAGAATACAGCTGTGTATATACATATGTGTATACGTACATGTACACACAATACATATATGTACGTGTATATGTACAATATCAGTGTAATTGTAAGTTTACATTAGAACAGATTAGATTAGAACAGAGTTACTTTTTGAAAAGGAAATGAAAATGATTAATACACTTAACAGGTAAAATGATTGACAAATCTGAAACCGAGGTATGAACACTAGTGTGTATATGAATTGTTGTTTTGGACTCTTTGGTTGTATACATATACAGTATACATATATTTTAATTGTCTTCTTTGTTTAATTTTCAGTGTATATATTCATTGAGAATTGTGCAAAATAATTCATGTATTCAAGTGTCGGTGTAATAAGCTAAGGCTTTAGCCTACGCCAAACTAAATATGCAAGTTAAAGAGGAAAAAAATCCAAATCGCGAGGAGTTAAAATATATTATATACTGGTCTATTTTGTAAAAAAAAAAAAAAAAGGATTTGTTTCATTTAAAAATGTGCACGCTTAGTTAGGAATTGTCACAGCCCCTGAGTAAGCTTTATGTTGTTGTTCTCTTCTTTTTAGCTTTCAGCTGTTTTTTTTCCTATGAATGCACAGCGGCAGCCTCTGAACACTGCGTGTCTGCCGCATGGCAACACTGCTCATGTTGACACCACGTGAATCCTCCATGGGGCAACAAATACATAGAAGATTGGCAGACTGGGAGGCGGACATTCACTGAAAGATGGATTCAACAATCCCCCCCTGTTCACATCCTCTGCATGCTCTGTGTGTGTGTGTTTTATTTGTGTCCAGGTCAGGAAGGAGTAAGGAGGCAATAAGAGGATACAAAGCAGAGGGTTTGACTGATACCTCCTCGTCTTCCAACGGCTGGAAAATGTGTGGAAGGAAGGAAGCAGCACCGTGATAAACAGGAAGAACTTCTGCCCCTAAGACAATAACACATCCTGTGGCCGTCGCAGACACACTCACATAGAGGCGCGATAGACATTTACACACACACACACACACACAGACACACAGCCACATAGAAAGCTGCCAACAACACACACATTCAGATACATAGAAACAGGCACACACAGGCTTTAGAGTTGCCCCGCCGCCACAGTGTTCGTCAGGTACCGTCATTTATTATTAAAGAAGTTCTCGGTTGCCGCAGACTGAAGATAGAGAGATAAACAGCTCGGCCCGGTGCAAGAGGTGGAATATCAGCGGAGAGCAGGGCTTCTCTGTGCACTTCTAGCACTAATCCTTGAGTTTATTTATGACAGGAAACATCATTTGCGTCAGCAGCACTTTTTTTTTCCATTAGCTACAGTATGTGTCTGGTTCTCTGCGGTGCAGGGAGTGCAATATACACAAGGTGGCGACGTTTAAATCCTGTGTGTTCTCCTACTGCAGCTTTTCACTTCACAAAGTGGAACAATCTTCTAAATGTAATATTTCTCAGTTTTCCATTCAACGGAGAACGACGAGCGTTCCCTCAATGATGGGAACAGTAAAGTTTCCCTCTCCCAGTAGAGAAGAAGAGGGGGTTTTTAAACACATCCGCTAGGTGACGCATCGGCAAGTTATTTTTTTCTCAAATTATATTTATTTTATTTTTATTTGCGCGTGCGTTTGTTTTCTTTTCACAAGAAAATCCAGGCGACGAAAGAAATAAGAAATCTGACAGGAGAGGTCGAGCAGCCACAGGCGTAAACAGCAGACCTCCCCTCAACACAGGGAGAAAAACGAAAAAAAAAAGAAAACTAAACTAACGTATTTTTAAAAAAAAAACAACACGAAGCAGACAAAATGTTTGCCCATGTTTGCTTCTGTAAAAAGGTAGTAGTATTATATGAATGAATTTAGGATTTAAACTTGCAAGCAGTTGCTTAAAAGATGATGGTAGAGGAAAAGGCAACATGCTAGACTTACAGTATATATAGTGGGCCTCAAACTACTAATTAAACAAAATGACTTAAACAATGCCAGCTGACTTTGGAGATCAAACATGGAAGTGAAGTGTTTTGAAAATGGAACCAGGATGGAAATGCATCAGGGCCAAGCAGGTGAAAGGTTTGCAGGACATACAGGTCAGAGATTTAAAACAGGGCCGAAGAAGAAGAAGAAGAAGAAGAAGAAGAAGAAGAAGAAGAAGAAGAAGAAGAAG
>CALSCE010010700.1:1218844-1252933 GCA_943593645.1 Bovichtus variegatus
AGAAGAAGAAGAAGAAGAAGAAGAAGAAGAAGAAGAAGAAGAAGAAGCAGCAGCAGCAGCAGCAGCAGCAGCAGCAGCAGCAGCAGAGCAGCAGTGCACTCACATGTCACTGTTTCCAGCTCCTTGGTGTCCTCATCCTTCTCACTGTCTCTGTTCTCCTCCTCGCTGAACTTCCTGAACTCCAGGGGAGACGGCAGCTCGGTGTCCTCTGAGTGGGCGTTCTGCTCATCCACCACTACAGAAGTAATGAATAAAGACAAAACTAAATGAATATGATCCCTTCGCTTCGTTTGACAGTCCCGATAAACCTGAGACACACACACGACATGCAGAGCGCGTTTCGTGTTCCGCTTAGCTCCACTCTTGTTGTGCTACTTTGCGATGGTTTTCTGTGCTTCTGTGTAATGCTTTTAAGCCTACAGGTAAGCAATCGTTTCTGCCATTTGCCTCACAAAAACATGCAATACAGATAAAGTTGCGTCGCCTCCATATTGACTCCGTATGTCTCACCTTTCTCCGCCTGTTCTATGATCTGCCGCACGGCTTTCTTCAGACTGTTGGCCCTGAGCATCATCTGCTCCCTGCTCTTGAACAGCTGGTGCGGGGCACCTCCTCTTCCTTTCTCCGTCTCCACCTCCTCCAGCTTCTCCTTCAGCTCCGTCAGGCTCTCCTCGCTGGCCTCCTCCTCTTCCTCCTCCTCCTCCTCCTGCTCCTCCTCGACGATAGGAGGAGTGGCGTGGGGGAGCGAGGGTAGAGCCTGGCACTCTGTGTTGAGGGTCTGAAGGAGAGAGTCCAGTTTCTCGTTCAGGATGGCACACTGGAGGGCAGAGGAGGCACAAACAGAGGCTGGACAGAGCGCTGCGACAGCATTCAGAGAGACATGTGACACAGCGGGGAGCCTTTCAGCGCAGGCCAGGGATGGATGAGGCTTACTTTGAGAGACATGGTGTCGCACTCCTCAGTGTTCTCTGTACTTTTTTCGTAGGCTTTCCCCACTTTGGCAACAAAGTCCTTCACTGTTTCACACAGGATCCTGAGAAACAGGAAGACACATTAGTGTTTGGTTGGATAATGTGAGACAACGGAAGCATGAGATCGATACGAGCTCTGATGGCTATTGTAAAGACTTTTTAAAATGGTTTTAAATGTGTTGTCTGCGCTGTCCTATCTTGATTCTAATTGTGCAAATGCATTATTTATCTTATTGGATTTCACTTCCACGTCATTATTTATTGTTTACAAGACAACTTACAGCTCTGCTTTGAACAACATGCCATAAAGATAAAGTTATGCACGGTGTGGCCTATACGGATTGTACCATCATTTTACACACCTGTGGGTCTCTAACTACAGGTGTGTGTTGTATTTCTGTGAATTGTTCTTGTTTTGTTTGGAGCGTTTGTGTTTTTACTTTATTTTTTACCATTTACTCAGTTTATGTTTGCTGGGAATTCTTGTTTTGTTTTTCTTACTTATCATTTTTCTTTTTATATGTTGGAAATAAAAAAATAAAAATATGATCTAAAAAAAATAAATCGAATTTATATTTGTGATAGGACAACGTCAGTAAAAAAAAAAAAGCTGCTGTACTGTTGTAATTCACTGTAGTACAAATCTGTGCTGTCCCGCCTCTTGGGGTTTATGGTGGTATGGTAAAATCACGTACTTGGCCGAGGAGATGACCGCAGAGTTCTGCTCAGAGTTGAGGATCTTTGTGAGGTGAACTGCTACTGATTCTTCATAGGCTGAAATGTGAAACTGGAGAGAGAACACACGAGTTAAACAAGTATGCATGACTCTTTGTTAGCACTCTATCACGTAGTAAGCGTCACAGTTTACAGCACATTTCTAGTTCACATCAGTACTTCGAACATTGCAGCATTTCAGAAAAGTAGGATTTCAGCAAGACCTGTGGGGATATTTCTTTTCCTGTGTCCAGTTTTGAACCTAAGCTGAGGTGAAGTTGAATTGAAAATGTCAGGCAGTGTTTCCAGCCTGTGCTCAGCTCCCTCCTGCTCTCGTCTGTGTGGAAGCACTGCTGGGTTTGATTGTGTCTACTGATGCATGTGAATATCTGTCAACTCCGGTGAGTACCTGGCAGTCGTCAGCTCCCTCAGGCGTGGTGGGGCAGCTGTGTTTGGGGGGGATCTTAATCTCGTAGGTCATGATGCTCCAGCGGTCCAGCATCTTGGTGCTGGCCCTCTCTAACTTCTCCAGGGTCTGGGGCAGCTGGGTGTCATCGTCGCACGAAGGACCCCAACCCAGCACCCGCGCCAGATCATTGCCCGTGCCCAAGGGCAACACCCCCAGCTGGCACTGGAACACGTGCAGAGGGTTTAGTTGGCATCGGGAAATACATGCCTGCTGCAATCAAAAATTAGCTCCGCGTGTGCATGCATGCCTGTGTATGTTTGTATAACGAGCGCGTGTCCTTATGTAAGCAGGCCAGGAGCAAAGGCAAAAAGCTCAACTGGCACATTGACCAGAGACACATCACATCCACTTGCAGCTCACTCTGCTCTGGCAAGTTACGCACAGAATCATCTACCTAATATGTTGAATACAGGAGAGCTAAATGACCAATTGTGCGATTATTATTGATAATCACAATATCACAGATCACCACACTACCTGTTTGTGAAGATTGAGTTTGTCGATCTCTGAGAGGACCCAGCCCACGCTCCCATCGCCTCCGCACACCAGGATCCGGAAGTTGTCAAACTTCTGAAACAGGCGCAGACTGACACACACACACACACACCCACACACACACACGTATTCACTTATTATTTAGGCTCGGATTTCAACAATGGCAAATAATGCTTTTGGAATGCATCCATGCACGTGCGTATGGATGTGTTACGTGTCTGCAGCTATTCACGTCGGACTTTGACGAGCTCTTGGTTTTCCTCACCCAAGGTGCGGCCCGCCGTTGACCAGGTCAAAGACTTGAGCCGGGTTGAGGAGCTGCTTGAAGCGTCGCAGGAATTTCACTCCCTGGTTGTCGCCACTTTTGGAGTTGACAAAGACCAGGAGGGGACTGGCACATGACGGCGGACAAGTGGCCTTCCAGAAGCCTGAGGAGAGACGGCAACAGAAAAGGAGTGAAAAGGCACTTAAAAACTACATTTCATACAACTCTGAAAACTCAAGAAAAATGTGTTTTTTTTGTGCTATTTGACTCAATTGTTGTGTCTCCTGTGTGTTTGTGCAGTCGCTCCTCTTTCTGTCTGGCGGCACATGGACGTTGTCCTCCCAGATAATATTCTTCATAGATGTTTACCATTCTATCTAAAGTCTATCGCATGTATGTCCGTCCTGGAAGAGGGATCCCTCCTCCGTCGCTCTTCTTGAGGTTTCTTGCACATGCCAAAAACACGTGTTTTTGCCTCCTAGCGGAGCAGGAACACACGCTCACAGGCACACATACACACACACATATACAGTAATCTGTGGGAGGTAATGCAACAAGAGGTTTGTGCTTGCAGCATAATCTGTACACCCCCCCTGTGTTGACAGCTTCGCACACATAAGGGCTTCCACCATACGTGTGTATTCAACTGCTATCTACTCCTTGCACTCCCTCTTATTCCTTTTCCCCCCTCGCATCCTCCTTCACGTCTTCCTTCTGCTCTCTAATCTCTCTGTCTACCCTCTTCGATTTCTCTCTCTCTCTCTCTCTCTGTGGTGTTGTCAGTAAAGGATGGATTGAGGGAGGGTGGGTGGGTGGAAGAGAAGGAGAGAGGAAGGGAGGGGAGTCACAATGCTCCAGCACGTGCTACAGTCTGCTCCTCAGCCAATTACAACAAAACTCCCCCTCTTCCCAGCCTGCATTTGGGCAGAGGGGGTCCTGGAACGTGAGGAGATGCAGAGCGAGTGAAGAACAGAGAGAGCGAGAGAGAGAGAGCTGAAGGTTTTCCCTTCTTCCTTCTTCTGCTTCTTTCTTGTCCTCCTCCTTTCATCTGGATTCCCCATCCTCCCTTTCTCTGCCTCTCTTTTATCCATCTACCAATTAGCAGATGCCAGCTTTTCACAGTGGGCTCTGTGTGTGTGTGTGTGTGTGTGTGTGTGTGTGTGTGTGTGTGTGTGTTTGTGTGTGTGTGTGTGAGACCCAGCCATTGCCTTCCGCAACAGTAATCCAATCACACATGCTTATCTGAGTCTGTCTCGCAGGTGCTGATCTCCATCTGAAATGAGTTTAATGTGGGCTCTGGAAAGCACACACACACATACACACACACACACATACACACAAGTGGTGTGGCGATATACTGGGATTTTACGATAACCGTTAAATTAATTAATGAATATTGATATCATGTTAATAATACACATATTCCAGTGCCTCTTAAATCATTTCCATTTCTTTTATTTTTGTAAGCTATTTTACAGTCATGGTTACAGACTCTCCACCTCCCTACACTTGTAGTTTGAAGGTATTTGCATTTGCCAAAAAAAGAAAAAGAGGAAAAACCGTACAATAAACAAAGTTAAAGCTTATTTTATTTTCTACAGATGACGGGATAATATTGTTCTTGAGAATTATTTTGGCCACGATAATCGCGTTGTGAAAATCTGATATCTTGACAGCCCTAATACACACACACACACACACACACACACACACACACACACAGACAGACTTATACACAGAGAACGACACAGAGTCGCCAGGTATGCACAAAGACATACGGACAACACTCACATACTATGTTGAACAGAGCCTGAGGGGGCGTCAGGGAGCTCTGCAGCCATCTGCAGAGCTCTTCTTCTGACAGATAAGAGCTATTTTTAACCACCTCTCTGTACAATAAACTGGCAATTTCCTGGAACACATACCAGTGCTGTGTCCCTCTCTCGAATACCTCTTATGACCAACAGGAAGCTATGGATTTGGTGCTGAGACCAATTACACGAAGGGGGAAATAATGATATTGTCTCTTCTTCGGCAGGAAAAAGCGGCGTTGTTGAATTATTGTGTGTCTGAATGGACGTTGATGCCTTGATCAAACCCGAGTGAATCATCCTTCAATGTGACGGAGCAGAAGGTCAAAGTCCAGAGAGAAAACGGCCCACTAAATGTTGGGAAATCACATTTTTTCATCTCTGAAATGTAACGATGACTCAACCTCTGACCCTTTGAGTGAGTCTGCGTGATTGCATTGAGTTTGTGTGTGTGTGTGTGTGTGTGTGTGTGTGTGTGTGTGTGTGTGTGGTGCCTACCATCGGAGTCGATGCTGTTGAGCGCTGTAGGGGGGATGATGGAGACTTTGCACTGACCAAGAGGGCACTTGCGAGGGTACAGGTCCATGCAGGCTGTGTGCACCTAGAAGAACAGCAGCAAATGCAATGGAAACATTTATGCAAGATTTAGGACTTTATTATCTTGTCCATCATATAGATTTACTACAGCAATAAAATTCCCCCCAGGTATGGTGATTTAAAAAGGAGCAGAATGATAACAGGGATGCACGATATGGATTTCTTTCAGCCGATAACGACCTGCTTCTCAGGGACGATATCTATATACACACCATAATAATTGGCCAAACAAACAAAATACAATGGTTAATGCAACTTAAACTCTCCTGCACCATCCATTTTTGGCCGTGGCAGCATGTTAAGAAAGGTCGCATCCCAACGACAAAGCTGGAAGAAGTTGCTAATGGGAAACAGTGCTACAGCGCTCCCGACCTCCCATCACAACCGGCACATGTCTATGAACTGTTGCGGCCTAACTGCGGTTCCCAGCATGCTAAAAAAACGGAGGTTCAGTTCCGAGCTTAGAGGCTGCAAACAACGAACAAAAGCACAGTTGAGCCATTTTGAAATACAAGACTATCAAGTCAACGCTGAGACGATGCTTTTTGTTATCTTAAATGTCCCGATTATGATTCAAAATGATCAGCTTCTTGTATCATTCTAATCCTGTTTGAATGTAATTTAGCAGGAGAAAATGAAGCATTATGAATATGCGACAGATGTCTTACCATAGCTTTGCACCAGAGGCAGCGCCAGTCCTGCAGTCTCAGCACGCTGCCACATGTCTTATCACACACGGCACACTTGGCACTGACAGGCAGGTTGCCTTCCAACCACTGGTGAGGCATAGCAATCTGTGGTATGAACACACACACACACACGGTTCAGTGAATGGGAAACACTTTTACATCATTTCTTCTCGGAGCCCCTTTGTCTGTTGACATTCGCTCTAAATCTCACTTCTTTTTTCTGAGGAATCCACGAGCATGAAAAAGCGCGCTCGTTTTTATCACTCTTTGCATTGTTATGTTGTGTACGCTAAAAGTTCTGACCGACCGAATGCATTACAAAACATGCCTTTCAATGAAGAACGAATGTCATTAAAAATACATAACTTCACATGCAACCTTACCCCATCCTCGTCCTCGATAATATCCTTCCCTATGGAAGCCAGGGTTGTCCATTTACAGTTGTTAGTGGCTCTGACAGCACAGCGTTTGTGGGCTTTGAATTTGCACACTGAAAAACACAAACACACATATCAGTCGGACAATGTTTCCCAACGCCAACGGCGGCTTCATACTTCAGCACCACATTAGATGGGTGCAGCTGAAGAATAAAACACAAGTTGTATTACAGCTAATTGTTATGAAAAGTTCCCGGATTAATTGCTAAAATACAACATTTTGTTGATTTTCTATAGTTCTTCTTTTCCTTCACAAGCTGTAGCACACTGGACACTGATGCATGATTCACAAGTAGGCACACCCCGCAAAGTACAGTGTGTTAATGAATCAAGCCCTAATGAGATGTCAGTGGGCGTAATTACTAACCTCCCTGAGCCTGTTCTGCACTTACACATATCTGACAGATAGAAGCAAAGCTTAGCTCCAAGTCACGGTCTCAATCCATTTATCTGTAACCAGCAACAGGAAGCTTCCCGCCAGGCTGAGGAAGACCTAAACCCTGGACCACACAGGACAGGTTGCTCCAGATCCAAAAAAAAGTCTGTATTACTGTGTCGAAACCACGCATCTGTACAGTCTCTGGTGCTGACGGCGACTCAGGTAATGTACATACATGCATGTTTTTTTCTGTAGTATTAGTCACTTTGCTCCATGCAAAATGCCATTATTCTCAACGCACTAGCAGAGCAGGAAAATAAGGCCGAAGCAGACCACATGGCCAGTGTTGTATGTTTTTCCTTCCACTCATTCGTCACAGTTTAACCAGTTAAAATAAGCATTAAAGCATCATTGAAAATGTTGAAATGCCTCAGGATTTTTAAGTATTTAACAAGATTTTTCCTGAGATATGTATTAGAGAAGTTTTCAAAAATTCGGAGTTCATTTATTAAGATGATAAAAGCCGATTTATCCCAGAATCTGCGTAGTTAGCATCCATATTTGTATTTGTAAATTTCCCCGCTGTGGGACGAATAAAGGTTTTCTGATTCTGATTCTGATATTCCAATCTGGTTGAGTTACATTTTTAAAGGACACTTAGGGAAATACAGCACTCTTATTCGATTTCTTGCCCAAAGTAAGACGAGGGGATCGAAACCACTCTCATTAAACATAAGGCAACAGTTAGCAGCCGATTAGCTTAGCTTAGCATAAAGACTGGATCTAGGGGGAAAACATATTGCATTTTGTTTGTTTAATCCTTTACGAAGTGACTCTTAAAACATTAATATCCGTCCATCTGTCAAGGTCCACTCAGTATGTGCTAGAAGCTAGCCGCTGTAACGCCGGGAGAAGCGCTTACACGTTTCATACATTTGACTTTAATGTATTTAATGCAGGTTGTTCTGAATAAGAAACGCGAGAGCGAAATGTAAATAGAGCAGGGATATTTCCTAAGAAGGCGATGAAGATGTATGGGCAGATGGAGATTGCTCTGGCTTTTTTTTTCTCCTTCTTCCTCCATTAAAGACGAGGCACTTAGCAGACTCATGAATAATGTCTGTGCTCCGGGGGAACTTTGCTTCGAGCCACCCCGCCCATCCTCACACGCACAAACCCGATACACACGGCTGCAAACTAAGTCAGAGTCATATCCGGGAGCAACAATTGATGTCTCAATTTAGTCCACCGCTAAATGCTGTTAGGGAGCATTAGCAGAACATTAAGAGAATTCAGAGGACATGATACCGCTGCCTGTTAATGGCCAGGCCGTACCCTGATCCTTCACAGAGCAGACTGGAGGAAAACATTGTGTGCAGGTGAGTGAGTGTTTGAGGGTGGAATAGAGACAGAAGAGTTTGTCTATGCGTGTGTGTGAGTGTGTGTGTGTGTGTGTGTGTGTGTGGCACAAATCAATCCCCACCGGCCGTCCTGTACAGGAAATCGAAGGGAAATTTAAGCCTCGTCGATTGCTGTGAAACTGTTTGGCTGGCTGATCTCGGCGTTTAATAGAGACGCTCTCTGGCTCTTCTTCTTCTTCTTCTTCTTGTTTTATTTCTTCTCTTCCATTTTCTTTCTTTGGTCGTTCGCGATCGTCACCTTCTCTCCTCAGTTGCTCTCCCTGAGGTTTCTTCCATATTTCCACCACTAATTGTTGGGGGGATCTTTTAGGGAGTTTTTCCTTGTGCGATGTGAGGGTCTAAGGACAGAGGGTGTCGTACCCTGTACAGGCTGTAAAGCCCACTGAGACAAATGTATAATTTGTGATATCGGGCTATATAAATAAACTTGACTTGACTTGACTCACCGTCAGACATCAGCTGGCTCCCATTAGGCCGTACTGAACAACTTCCGTGCCTAATGCGGATCTATAGCTTAACAAGAGCGCTGTATATTAAATATGAGAATTAATCTATGTGGGGTCAGAGGGAATCTTTATGAGGCCAATAAAGAGCTCAGACTGGTATCACCAGATGGCGTGCGAATAATACGGCAATTTACTGAGTCGCCTCACGTGTTATCACAAGGCATTGTTTTGCTTTTCGCATGTCATTGCACATATTATACACACAGAGCAAGTGCCATGGAAGTCAGGTGACGTAGTATGAAGAGCGAGGAGGGAGGAAGTCAGGGTGGAGGGATCACATGACGTGTGTCCTTATTTACATTAACTACCTAACGTGTGTGTGTGATTGAATTTACCTAGCAAACTTACTTATTGGGCGATATGGCCAAAATCTATCACAATATTGGTCATTTCATATCTCAACAACGATATATATGACGATATAGCATGTTTTTTTTTTTTGGTAAATCAATAAATACACAGTATGAAATAACCACATGGTAAAGCCTGATCGTGTATACTCCCGGGTGAATTAAGGAGACATTTTCTTAAAAGTGCAGTGTTATTTATAACCATAACCCTGCCATCTCAATTGCATTTTTTTCCTATTGCTTGTTGAAAGGCTGTGTATGTGTGGAGCGGGTCAAGCTGATTTAGATCACAAGAGTTAGATGCCGCTCTAATGACTCACCATCTCCCTCTGTGTCATTTTCTTTTGCTTTCTGCTCGGGATATAAGTGGCGCCTCATTGTAGAGGATAATGAACGCTGAGTGGAGAGGCTCTTACTGCCTTCACACATACAACACCGAAACCCAGCGCACACGAGCACGGAGGACTGAGACGCGTGCGCACGGACACGCACTCGCGCCGGAGCATCGGCAAAGTTAGGGGGAGTAGATATGCAGATGGTGCCTGTCACTGACACTTTACACCAGCGAAAAAAAAGAGAAAGCAGAAAAAAAAAAGTAGCGTCGACCTCCTTCTTCTTAACACCCCGCTCCAGTGTTCTCTCACAGATGAGGTGAGGACCTGTGGCGTCATTCACAGGTTCCGTTAACAGCTTATTTTTATCCGTTAAGGGTGAATTGAGATATGGGCGGAAAAAAAAAAAAATGGAAATCAAATAGCGTGAGTCAACGCTTATCTAACACGCAGTATGGCATAAAAGCGTATGGACAGAGACCGTGACTGCGGTAATGGCAATTCACCACAAGCTCCTTTCACTCCTTCTACTTCAAGCTAACAGTTTGATTGGCAACCCACTTCACAACCGAGAGCATTTCAAAGAGTCATGCTGGCTCCGGTATATCCAATCTGCTCCACTTTGATAGACATTTGAACAAAGAGTTGTCTGACTGCAGTGACTCACAAGTCCTTGCACAACAACATAGAAAAATACCTTCTTATTAGGCCTGGGCGATACGGCCAAAATCTTCTACCCATACAGACAGTATATTTCATACAACCATGTATATCACACGTCTTCTGGTAATTCAATCAATAAACAGCCTATGTGCGTTTCGTCCTGTGTGAATTAAATACTTGACGAAAAAATATATATTTTCTCATTTAATTAAGAACTTTGGTACAACACGAAAACAAGCAGTACTGTTGGAAAACAGTGCTTGCAATTTATTTTTAATCAACATTTTCAGTATGTGCTTGTTATTATAAAATTCGGTGACGTCGCTGCATCTGACGATATCTCGATATATGATTTCATCACGATATGATTCCATTGAAAGGCGATAACATAGATATATCTAATTACCACCCAGCTCTACTTCCTGCATACCTGCCAACTCACAGGCCTGCAGTTCCAAATTATAACATGTCTGATCTTTAAAAAGAGAGTAGGAAGTCCATCCGTGAGCCAGTAATGAGATGTAGAAAAGAACGAGAGCTGCTTTAAAAGTCCTCGTGTTAAAAGTGTGTTATGTAGGAAAATACTTAGTTAAATTGTCTAAAAACAAATCAGCAGTCACATGTTTGACATTACGCCTGAGTCGTGGATGTGTGTGCGACCTACCTTCGCAGGAGAGGCCGTGAGACGTGACCCCCGACAAGCTGTCTTTACAGACATTGCAGAAGGTGGGCCGTGCGTGGGAGCAGGCGTACCAGTTGTGCATCCCTGAGAAATGTTCCACATTAAACTGTGCCGTCTGGCAAAGGAGAGGTTAAAACAGGTTGGCAGCACTGGGATGACAGTCACAGAAAGGCAAACAGTGCACTACATCATCCGGATAAGAAAATGAACAATGACACATCTACTGGAGGTTTCATTTAAAGATGACTGCATGTTACCGTCGCTCGCTGTTTTCATTATAATTGCGAGCAGAGAAATAATTTTACGTGAAAAATATGAATAAAGTGAAAAAAAATAAAGAAATAAAAAGTAGTCCACCTGTTTCCAGCAGCAGACACAAATCAACACCTGTTCACATTCAGTCCAGTCATTCCTATGTATTAGTTTTCCTTAATGTTGACTAGAGCCGCAAAGATTCATCCAATAATCATCAGCTAGGAAATTATTGTCCGACTATTCTTGGGAATCGATTAATTGGGTTGAGTAATTTTAAAAGAAAAAAAAAAAAGTCAAAATTCTCTGATTCCAGTTTCTTAAATGTGAATATTTCCTGGTTTCTTTACTCCTCTATGACAGTAAACTCAATATCTTTGAGTTGTGAACAAAACGAGACATTTCAGCACGTCATGGAGGACGTTAGGAAACACTGACCAACATTTTTTCCCCCATTTTCTGACATTTTATAGACCAAACAACTAACCGATTAACCGAAAAACCGACAAAACGAATCGACAATGAAAATAATCATTAGTGGCAGCCCTAATGGGGATAATTCCCTTTCCCCTAAGGTCTTACTATGGGAGCCTCGTGGATAACATAGGAGATCGTAAGGAGAGAACACAGCAGGACTCCTGTGCTGCTCAGGAAAATGCAATGCTTTCATACACATAAGTGTACAGAGAGAGCCCCCTGTGCGGCGCAAGTTAGTGTGAGTGTACTGTACGAGCGTGGGCGTTGCGTCTGCTGTAGTTGGCGCAGCCCTGCATCTAGTTTGTGTTTCATAAGTGGAATTGTAACAGGTGCTTTAAAAAAACCGGGGCGCTCCGATTCTTACGGTGCTGCACGCCGAAAGAGAAACGCGCTAATTAAATACCGTTGTGTTGACTTTCTTGGCGGGGTTGCGTGTGTACATGTGTGTGTGCACCCAGTGGTGTGTGAGCTCTGGGGGTGCTGCTGCATTGCAGTGCAGTAAGGGGGTGAGGGATGGGGTCTTATATAAGATTTCCCTCCCAAATCAAACGCATTAAAATGCAGCGCTGCTCGTCTTCCCGCGCTCCCCTTCTCCCCTCGCTGTCAACAGATTTATATTCCTCCTACATCTCATGCTGACAGCGGAATATTACACACTGTTTCTGTCTGTTTGATGAAAAGGAGATTAAAAAGGATGAAAAGTCGCCTGCTTCCATAAACTCTGTCCCGTATGACAAAGATGAGAATTAAAATGAGTAAGTGGAGGGCAGACCCAATCCCTCCCTGTTTATGCCTTATTAATTGAGTCATAAGGGGGGGGGGAAATGTTGCAGAGTCAGACGTGTCCTTTGTGACGGCATATCTCAGATTTTTCAGTGCGGACATACATGTACACCACGCACAGTTCTGATGATACTGCGCGTCTTCCTGTCTGTATCTCTGGCTGCGGAGTTGTTGCACCTGTGACCCGACGTTGCTTTCTAGGCTCTGTATCTCAACGAAACAACTTCTTGGACCCCCCACTTGCCTCCGGAGTGGCGTGCATCGTGCACGTCTTATCCCCACTGCTCTCCACAAACCCACCCGGGCTCGCCACTAGTCTACGTACCATTTTTGGTGAGGACTAAACAGCAGCATCACTGTCAAAATGTCAAAAAAGAGGATACGCCTTAACACAGATCTATTGTTCCTGCACCACTATCTCTCTAACATCTCTGCCTCCCCTCCACACACACACACACACACACACACACACACACACAAACTCTCATCATGGATCTGTTGATTCAGGAAAGGGCTTCTTACCTCGTAATGCTCTCTGGACTGGACGGACTTCAGCGAACTGATCCAGTCCTCCATCTCTTTCCTGTTCTCCGCACAGAGGATGAGCCTGCGGAACGGAGTGATCACCTGGAGGGAGAGCGAGAGATGCGAGTGAGACAGACGCTGTCGCTGAAATAAAAGAGAGAGATAAATTTCACCAGTGCTTTCCTTTCTCAGCCTGCGGAGCCACTGAGAGGAGAGAGCGATCGGCTCGGTCTTTAAGGGAGAGAAAGGATGAGAAGCCCCCTCCCTCTCTCTCCCTCTCTCTCCCTCTCTCTCTGTCTCTCTCCCTGTCTCTCTCTCTCTCATTAACTCTAGCTCACTCATCCTCTAACACCTTTTTGAGTTAGTCTTTTTCTTCGCTCCAGCATTTATTTTTTCCTTTCTCTCGCTCTTAGCTCTTCGTGTTGAGGCAGATATGTGCTGACAGGCGAAGCGCCTCAGCAAAGGCTAAGAGCTCCCCCCCCCCCCCTTTCTCTCTCTCTCTCTCTCTCTGTGTACTATATGTGTGTTTAAGCACAGTCTCTCTGTAGATAACACAGCACCCTTTCAACACCCCATCACTTATTTATGCTCCCTCATCTCTCTCGAACTCACAAACCCCTAAGTTATCCGGATTCACCGAGCGAGGAGGCTGAACACAGGCCCCCGTTCACACTAATCAATATTTATGTACTTGCAGTGAAGCGGATGTTTCTTTCCCTCTGTGAGGAATGCTACTTAGGATTAATTGCAGTCACGTGCAGGTTCCCAAATGATTTTTTTTAAAAAACACGTCATTTTTTTATTTTATTTTTATTTTTTCCTCTGAATTTGAACAAGTTTGACGCAGTTTCTCGTCGTACGGTTTGAGCGGATTTCCTCATCGGGCAGCAGGACATTACTGGGGAGAATAGCAACCATTTAACACACACTGTAGCAGAAGGAAAAAAGGGAAACAGAAAGGTAGAAGTGTGTGAAGAATAAAGCGCTGCTGCTCTTTTGTCTGGTGTAGTGTTGGAGCTGAACAAAGAGCTTCTCTAAAGTGACATTATTATATGCATATTTTGATTCACTGCAATATTATTTCACTGCAGTCACTGAAGTGTTTTCATGATGGGAACGATTACCGAGGACAGACAGTCTCTCAGTCGCAGCTTTATAAAACATTGCCTTATATTTTACACCTGCTTTTCGCAGACGTGAATAAAAAAATTCAGACAGCCCTCTGGAAAATATAGGCAAAAAACATGGGGGGGGGGGTCGATTAATGTAAAAATCGAGTTTTGGATCTATTCACAATTTCCCAAAAATCTATTTCTAAAAACTTTTATTTTCTACGAAAGAACGTAGATATTGCTACCGACGGACAATAATACTACACAGCAAGTCAAAGTTGTGTCAAGCATTATTGTGATATGTAGAAAAATACCAGTTTTACATATTCTTGTGTGTACAATTGTATTTTTATTTTTTTTTATTAGTAAGAATAAAAAATAAAATCACTGAGTTCATTTGTGCAAGTTCAGCATGAATAAATGTTCCCTTTTGTCTCCGCTTTGCCTTTGTGTGTTTACATTATTTGCAATCAGTTGATCAAACTTTTTCAAATATAAAAACACTATAACCTCATGCGCACTTTACTCTGCTTACATGCCTTCGTGTGCCACAGAGACTTTATTCGCACACAGTGGACTGGAGGAGATCCTCAAATAAGCTTCTCAATGTACTGAATCCAGAATCCATTTTGAATCGAAGTTGAATCGAATCATGAGAATATATATAATATATATATTCCCCCTTCATACAGTACAGTAGCACTTAGGAGAATGTGAAAAGGGTGTAATGTGTGTTTGTTGTCAGCATCACAGTGTGTTGTGTTTGTTATTGTCCTACAAAGTGCTCATTGATTTTTCGACACACCGTTTTCAGACTTACTGTTCCTCCTCTTTTGAAGCCATACATTCAGCCGCTGCGGAGGTTCTTTCTATTCCTGAATTACACCCCCACTCCCAATAATTGGATAAATGTGAAACTGTGCGATACACACATCCTGGAGACTACACACACACACACATCCATTAGTCAAAGAAACACGGAGTGAAACAGTTAACAAAGTGAAGGAAATTCTATCAAAGGCAGCTCTCCCTCTCCTCCACATCCCTCTCTCTTTCTGCTCTGCCTGTTTAAACCAGCAGCACCTGAGGCGTTGACAACGTGTGGAAAACAGCAGGTGCACAACAAACACCAGTGGCGTGTGTGTGTGTGTGATGTGCGTGAGTGTGTGTGTGTATGTTAAGATACATGCATGGTTTACAGCCACAGGTTGCCAGCAGACAACGCTCTGGTAGAACACGACATATGCACATTATTAAGTGCAGGAGACGTTCGTTCTGGTCGCTCTAAAGTTTTAAGATCACGTTAAAAGTCACACTTTTATTAATAGTCAAGTTATTAAATGTCTTACATGTAATTATTTTTACACTGCATATGTGTGCGTATCTCTGATATTCCACTTGTTATGAGTTCCTTGTAGTTTCTTAGATACTGACATTTTTTTTTTTTATCATGCTATAGTTTTAGTCTTTGGGTACAAAATAATAATGAAATATATAGAAAAAAAACAGGTAGTCCCATCTTCAAAAAAGACAAAATATAGTATAATACGAAAAACTCACTTTTCTGTCAAACGGTTTGACCGGGTGAGCTAACGTCGGGCGCATGCCATCGGCCATTTTGTAAAAATACACAAACTGCTTTTTCTAATGGTCAAACATATTTTCCTCATAAATAATACAATGTGTGACAACCATCTGCAAACAGTTACAGCTTATTCTACCATTTCAAAAGCAAGAAAATTATCCAGAACGTTTACATTTCGACATGAGAGTCTGGTCTTCTGGTCTGGTTGTCTGTCTTTCAAAAAAAAAAAGACTGTTTTAGTTTTATTATATTATTTTTTACATTAGAAGATATCCCATAAAGACATGGAACCACGACACGGTTGAAGTAATGTATTTGTAGCACTAAGGATCAAAAATCAATTCCAGAAAGTTGACACTGAACATATTGTTTGTTCGTTTCAATGCATTTAAGTTATTATTATTCTTATAATTTTGCATGGTCTTTAGCCTGACAAACATTTCCCTGATCAATCAGGTTAATCACTCTTGTAATCAATCTATCCTAAGACGTCTGATCGATACTACGCCTGAGTACTGATCAGCATGTCCAAACAAAAAGGACACAAAGAGAATCATGTCTCTGTCAACGAGTCTTGTGTGTATGAAGAGTGTGTGCAATTAGCTAATCTCATTATACATCTTCCTCCCTTTTCTTTCAGTGGCAAATGCAATAAAAATAGTTTTTTTGCTTTAACTTGTTATTATGAAGTAAATGTTGATTGCACAAAGTAATGGCTGAAGAATAATGACACCATCTGTAAGTAGATTGGTTCCCTCTAAGCCTCGCTTTCACTTTGCCATTCTGTCCGTCTTTATTTGACAGACGATGGTGTGGGGAGGGGAGGGGGGTGGGGGGGGAGCGTATTACATGCAACAAATGTCCAAAGACTGGAATTGAACCCAGGATTTTGCTGTTATTTGGCATGTACTGTAACCACTCTGCTACCAAGGAGCTCGTTTAACTCTTAACTCTCCCTCAACCAATCAGCCATTTACAATCTTTGAGCAGTAAATCTGTTGTTCTCTCTCTCTATCTGTCTCTCTCTCTCTCTGTCTCTCTCTCTCTCTCTCTCTCTCTCTCTCTCTGTGTCTCTCTCTCTCTCTCTCTGTCTCTCTCTCTCCCTCTCTTCTCTTGCTCACCCTCTCTTCAGAGAATTGTATGTTTTTCTCAGCCGATAATCACTCTGCAGTTTCCACCAGGAACTGCTGGGATTAGTGTGTGTTTCCAGTGGTGTGTGTATGTGCATGCACGTGGGCAAATTGATCCCTTTGGACATAGATCATTTTGTCTCTCTGCGGGTGCGCCGTGTCCATGTGTGTGTCTTCGCATGTGTGTGTGTCTTCGCATGTGTGTGTTTTGTATACGGAAGGGGTGACAAGATCGGTTGCCAGGGGAAACAGGAACAGCTGTTTCCAAAAATGGCTCTAGGCATCCCTCAAGTGTGGAAAACCTCTCTTGATGACTGACCTTCAGAGCTGAATATATCAGATGTGTGTGTGCGTGTGAGTGTCCGTGTGTGTGTGTGTGCGTGCGTGTAATGACAAGTGACAACAAGAAGTGGCTTTTTGACGAGCATCCTCATCTCTAAATGATGTGAACATGTAATTATGAGCCTCATTAGTTGTTGTTTTTTTCGTAGAGAGGCAATCACTAGAGATGAACTGATAATGAGGGACACCCATCACTGTTTATACACACACACACACACACACACACACACAGGACATATTCTGCATGCTCTGGGACCTGCAGCACAAACAACTGTCACAGCACTTGCTCAGTGATCATCCGCAGCTTTAAACAGTTCATATTAACTACACAGCAAATCAGATGTACCGCTGATTCAAGTACACAATTCAAAGCCGATCTGAATCTCTTTGAGATTAATTTCATAGAATTAAAGTGGACAGTAATAAGCGAGCCAATCCAATAAGCATGGGCGAGTCAGTGAGAGGCTGTGCGTCCCTGCATGAGTCTGTAATGAGTTTGGGTTGGGCTGAGCTCTCCCTCACGTGGACTTCAAGGTGCTCCCTCCAAGCGCTACAGCGACACTGCCTCATCATATATTCACACAGGTTCCTTTCAACGCACACAATGAAACAGCCCAAAGATATTCACTTTAATATGATATAAAACAGTGAAAAAGCAGCAAAGCTCCATGTTTCCGAGGCTGAAAACAACATTTTCTGCCATTTTTTGCATGTAAAATGACTTAAACCATTAATATACTATCCAAAATAGTTGCGGTGTGAACACTGAACTGTTCAGCTGGTCACATACATTTCATGCCAACACACACACACACACACACACACACACACACAATGTCAATGCATACTCAGTCATGAAAAATACATGCATGCATAGACACGTGCACACCCACATGCAAAGATGTTTTTATCCTGAATATACATTCTTTCTACTTCACATCTGTTGCATTTCTTATTCCCACACAACAACGTGTATCTTTATGGTCCCCGTTAAATAAAGGAAATAAACCAATTTAGGAAACGAGTTGCTGCTGGAGTATTTCCGTCACTTCCCTGTATACACTGTGCGATGCACTGAAGAAAAGGAGTGAAATGATTCGTTTACGAGCGCAATTCAATTCTAGTGACATTTAAGTACTCCCTATGTTGCTTCCAAGTCCCCCCCCCCCCAGCTCCCAAGGGGGTCCTTGGTACCCACTCGGGGAAAAACACAGGCATGCATGTTACGCACACTGAGCAGACATCTGCAGAGCTCTTACATGAATGAGCTTAAATCGCTAAACATCTTAGCGCTGGCATGACTCGTTCAAACCATCGAACCAAGAAGCACCGACCTGCATATGTGGACTCCAGCGGCATCAGTCATCGTCAGAGGACCGACGCACAGACAGACAGACAGACGGAGACAGACACAGAGACTGGTAATTGCTCTGCACATCAGATCAAAGCACGACAATGCAACCTCTGCAGTGGTCTCTCTCTCTCTCTCTCTCTCTCTCTCTCTCTCTCTACCCCCCCTCTCTCAGTCGTGATCACACAGCCTGTGCGATGAAGCCTGGTCTCCCCCTGTCGGTGTGCGTGACTCTGTCTGGGCTGATGCATCGCAGAGATGTGCGCGTGTGTGTGTGCGCGTAGGCGCTGCAGGTGAACTAGGATTCGCCACGCTAAACGTTACCTTTGGGTTCTGTGCTTCACTGCCGCGCCTCCCGTCCCGTCTGTCCTGCCTTTATTTCCTCTCCACTCTCCCTCTTTTTCCTCTGCATCCGTCTTCCCACTCCCCAATGCTCGCTCGTGCCTCGCTCTCGCTCTTCCCCTCTCTTTCTCTTGTCCCCCGGGGAGTGCGGTTAGCGACAGTGTGACATCACTTCAGGATATCCTCCACTGCACTACCTTGCCGTGTCTTTCCCCTTCGCCATCTTAAACTGCTCCGTAGTCATTCCCCATCATTCATTCATTCCCCATGCTCTATTTTTATCATGCCCTTCTTTCACCTCCGTCTGTACACGTATTTCTCAACTATATTTTTCCCTCCATTACTTCCCTCGTTGAATCTTTGTCTCCCCTTAGCCTGTTCCTTCCCTCCCTCCTCCCTTTCTTCCTTCAACATCCTCTCTTCTCCCTCCTTCCCCTTTCTCTCAACATCTTCGTGGGATGCAGATGCTAATAAGGGCATGTGGAGCTCATCTCCAAACCTTTAACAGGGCCTCTGTATTAACCCGGCATCAAACGCATACAGTCACGACTGCACACACATGCAGCAGGCACATGCAGCAGGCACACTGTAATCTTATTTATGAATATGGCAGACGTTAAGCCATCCCAGGCAGGCTCCCAGCAAAGCGCTTCAAGGCGTTGCTAAAAATAGCTGCGCGCTCTCCTCTGAGCACAGTCCTCCTGCCGACCTCCTCCCCCTCCTTGTTTCTTTTTATAGCAACACCCAGGGAGAGGAGAGACGTTTATAGAAAGGACAGAGCAACTACTAGTTCTCTCTCACTGTCTGTTTTCATCCTCATTGCTCATTATACTTTTTTTTTCATACTCATTTCCCTCCAACTCCCACACACGGCTCATTCTTTTCTCCCAAGAAGCATCAATTCACAGCAACATCATTTGTTTTCTCCCAATAGATGTGTCATTACGAGGAGAATGTGACAAACATATAAGGAGAAATGCTGGGGAACGTATTAAAATAGCTTCTAAACATAACTATAGGAATGTTTTTCTTTTTTTAGCAAGACACTGATTTAACTGAACTCTGACCTTCACATATTTAAGTATCATGTTGATGATATTCATTAAAGGAATAGTTTGACGTTTTGGGAACTACACTTTCCTGCCAAGAGTTAATTAAGAAGATTGATAACACTGTCATATTTGTCCGTTAAATATGAAGCTAGCAGCTGGTTTGCTAAGGACTGGGAACAGTAGGGAAACGGCTAAAGAAGCTAAGTCCAACAGAATCCACCTACCCGAGAGCTAAGCTAACAGCTGCTAGCTCTGCCTTCATATTTAACAGACAGACATGAGACTGGTGTTGATCTTTTCATCTAACTCTCAGCCAGGAAAGACATTTCCAAAATGGTGAACTATTCCTTTAAGCTGTCACCAGAAAAGTTATCCACGACTTCCAGCTGCTCTCTCACTCGTAAGCCTTGTATTTACGACGAGCATGCGCAAAGCCGTTTACGCTCAACGTGCCAGAGGGGGCGTAAAAAACGAAATATTTGACAGCAAGAAGTGTCACCTGCAAAACGCTATAGACCAAACATACAACTAACTGTAAACTCATATCAAGTACTCATGGACATACTTTATCTTAGGATTAATTTCAGTCATGTGCAGGTTCCCAAACGATTTTTTAAAAAAAACACAAGATTTTTTTAAAAAACATCCTCTGAATTTGAACAAGTTTGGCAGCTAGAAGTGTCACCTGCAAAACACTATAGACCAAACATAAAACTAACTGTAAACTCAGACCAAGTACTCATGGACATACTTCATCGCCTTTAAACAATCCCTGTAGAGAAAATAGTCAAATATTTGGAACAACAAATGTATGATATGAAACGAAGGTTGAATATCCTGAAGTTGAAGATTAATAAGAACTCATACTGTGAAAGCATTTAAAAATATATTGGCTGTTTTCCTATTACCGAGACATATTGATAGGGAAAATGTATTCATTATTTAACCTCTTAAATAATAAATACGGTATTTTTGGCTCGCACTGTGGACACTACGGCACGCATGCACCTGGCTTCAGACTTCTCTCAGGCCACGAAACAATCATTTCAGTAAATCCAGACGCCATTTCTGTTGTTTCTGAAACGACACCATGTCGGGAATCCAAAACGTAAACTCTTATATCAACCAAAGCATTAAAAAAAAAAAGAAAAAAAAGAAAGTCTCATCTGCAATGGCCCAGAATCTGTATATATGAATTATCATAACATTGCACTTCAGCGATACGGGGATCTAGATTGCACACAGATTACACTCTGCAGCCCAGTGTGTGTGTGTGTGTGTGTGCAGTACTGTAACACTGCAAGATGCACTCACCGTGAAGCTGTTGTTGACATTCTTCGTGCTGGACTCTGCAACGCTGGCGTCCGATAGGTCCACCTCGTCAAAGATAAGGGACTGCAGGAAAAGAGGAGGTGCGGGGAGAGAGAAGAGAGGGAAGTCCCGAGAGGAGAACAGAGAGGTGGAGGGCACAAAAGAGAGCAAGAGAATGAGCATTTGGACAATATATCTTATTGTAACTTATGCACGGGGATGGAGAGGACGGTGATTGTCACGGCCACAGCAAAGCAGGCCTTAAATGAGCAGGTAGAACTTATCAGTACTAAATGGAAGCCACGGCAAGAATCATGAAAAGGGCAGCATTTAAAATAACACAAATAATGATCCTGACATGACATATGTAACCAATCAATCTTAATGCTCCAAGCTTCAGATAATGCAAGACTTCCCCAAATACTTCCCATGGCTGGAAAATGGCACTTAATGAGTATGATCTATGTCCTGTAGTGTAGTAAAAGAAAGGAAACGGCTCTCTCAGCTGTTCTGCTCCACATGTCATTGAGGGCATTACGTTATGGTGGGAAAAAAAATTCAAACTAGACCATTTGGTAGGTTATTTTTATGATGGGGATATTGAAATTATAAGAAGCAATCATCTTCCTGTCATGAACACCTACTGACCTAAATATTTTCCGAAGAATTTTTTTTTCTTCCCATGTTGAAATGAAGCTAAATCAAAAATGACTTTAATATTTTTTTTCATATATACGATACTATGGAAGCCGTGACCAAGTGTAATTTATTAAACCATATAGTGCTAAATATACTTTTGGGTAGGTTTATTATTTTCTTTGACTCTATAAAAAAACAATTACAACAAATAAGTCCTTATATTTTGTTTCGCAAGTACTTTAAGGCCAATTAGGAATCGTATGTCTTTCAAGTTTAAAATGTGTAAAAAAAATAATTTTTTTGTTTTTAAATCTATTTCTGCTGAGGTCAGCGAGAAAAACAGCACGCTTTTCTTCTTGCCTCTGACTCTCTTCAAATAGTTCTATTACATTCAATAATTAAAGTCACAGTTTGTGCCTTTTTCCAAAAAAAATATTTCTATAAATCTCTATATTTTCAAACTAACTCAGCCCTTACAGAATGATCCTCCTCACCCCTTCAATCAAACACTACATTACTAGAATGTCTCTGTAGCCGCGCACTCATGGCTAATCATGGCCTTGACTTCATAACTTACACATTTACGATGATATCAGTTTGATTACTGTTAGTGGTAAAAACACGTTGTAGGATAGAAATGGTTTGTGTTACCTTCATAACGCATGAGAGTAATATTGTCCTCAGCCTCCTGTTTATGTTGCTGTATTATAGACCTGATATTGACCTTGATAATAACTAACGGAAATAAGAATCAACTTTGAATATTGTGAATTAAAAATGCATATTTAAAAAGATAAACTTCCCGTTTTGTCGGCCATGCTGGTCTTCTGTCATGCCTCGCTCTGTCACCTGGCAACTAATGAATTGGTTAGTTTAAATCTTTCCTTTTTTTTGGGCTGAAATCAAATAATATTTGACGTCTGCTGCGGTGGATGGATCGAAAAGGCTTAATAAAGAAACGTTGTGGTCAAGTAGGAGGAGTCCAGTCTGCCTGGCCCTCTGGAAGATAACTCAAGTTTGTTCCATCTGCCAGGAAATGCACTTCACCACAACACAGCTGCACTATAAACCTACGCTGTTGTGAGGATCTCCCTCCTGCGTTTCCTTTGTTTTGACTCCGTACCTAAAATAAGTAAATGAGAACAGTGCGAATAACAAGACAGGGAATGTCGATATGTTTTATTGAATTTCTATGTGGCGGAGGAGCCAACTGAATGCATTAAGGCCAGCAGACAGACAGAGAGGAGAGCCAGAGACTACAAACAGGAACATGATATCCTAACGGAGCTGTGATGTGTAAGGCACGCAGCTGAGCTCTTAAAGGGCCGCAGGCCAAAAACCAATGCTGTCAAAGGAATGCCCTCTGACTGTGTGTGTGTGTGTGTGTGTGTGTGTGTGTGTGTGTGTGTGTGTGTGTGTGTGGGAGGAGAGAGCTGCTGCAGCTGTCAGAGGGAATGCCCAGTTAGCGACGCTCTCCCCAGGCCTGGCTGGAGAGGGACACAAGCCAACACTCACTGTGTGCGTGTGCGTGTGTGTGTGTGTGTGTGTGTGTGTGTGTGTGTGTAGAGTGAGCATGTGTCTCAGCACTTCCACATATGCCTACAAGTGCGTGTGAATGTGTGTATGGAGTGTTGGCCAAGAGGGTCGAAGTATGAATGGCATGCCAACGCAAACACTCCCCCCCCCCCCCCCCCCCCCCCCCCCCCGTTACAGCGCTCTTGGCTGCTTATACCGCTGCATCTTGTGTGTGTGTGTATGTGCGTGAATACTTTCGACAGTTCTTTTAACCCACTCCTTCTCCCTCTCTCTCACTCAGCACACCACCAGCCCAACACACACACTCACACACACTTGTATATGTGTGGCCACATACACGCAACTGTCTTGAGGGGAAGCTGTAATGAAAGCTGACAGTGAATGGTGGACAAAGGCAAGCGCCCAGACCCTCTGCTCCCCATAGATCCAGAGCGAAGCTCAGTGGCTGCGTCTCAGCGACCTCAACAAGCCTCCTACCTCCTCCAAAATCTTTCCTTTTACATCATGTGGACTATAGCATGTTCTTTTATGTTAAATTATATCGAATCGGGAAAGAGAGTAGGCCTGTCACGATAACGGGGACTGCCTATTGTTCTAAAGGCCCGTTGTTCCCAAACCTCAACAGTCTGAAAAATGTCCCATTGGACTGAAAGCCCATTTGTCTGTTTTCGGGGGAACGGACTGAGGGACAAATCGACTTGTGGTCCAATGGGAAATAACATGTCTCTGAATAATGGCAATGCACAACGTGAACTACTTTTGTTAGACAATATATTGTCCCAGAAATAATTTCGATAAACAATATTATTGTCATTTTGATGTAAGTTTACGCCACTGATATAATGCTGATACGTATAATGCAAGTAAACCCTTTCAATGAGAAATTAACTTTTAATTCGTAAGAAAATGCAGACATTGGAATTGGAATGTGAAAACATTTTTAAATGTCCTGACAAAAAGAAAAAAAAGCATAAATAAAATAAAACCACACAAACCAAAACAATAAAAGACAATGGATTATCTGGCTCGGTTAACAAAAATGTGCAGAGTCTGCGCTGCGCCCACGTCTTATAATGGCTGTCAATTCTGGCACCATGTTGGCTATAATGCTGGTGACCTTCTGATGTACACGAACACGCATGTAAACAAAACGGGCAATATCGTGGGTCAGCAAAACTTAGCGTGGACATACAGTATACGGCACGATAAGTAGATAACGTAGAAATGATCGATGTCATGTCTATATAGCTTCCGATAGATCTGTAAGGTAATTATCGTGACAGGCCTAAAGGAGAGTAGCTTCTAGGACAAACTGCAGTGCGGAGATGTAGCCTCCCTGATGGATCAATGAGGAGGTCGGGCTTCCTAAGCACAGGGCAGCACAGCCAGCCGGGCCACCGTGGAGACACCAGAGTGGATGGACATGTAGGGAATGGGCACTTATCTACAGAGGCTAACGTCTCTGTCTGGCCATGACCAAGAGAAAACTCATTAATACGGTTCTAGGCATAAATGACTAATCCTTTCCATAACACACAGCGAAGAAAACAAAGTATCTACTTCCTTTATTCATTCTTCCGGCATGGCCAGCGAGAGACTTTAGGCTGCAGGGCAGGACAAGCAACACACAGTGTAGAACAATGAAAGCCACAATCCCCCATTGAGGATGAGTTAGTTCAAAGCCGTTTCACACCCAGCACGGATTTGCACGGAAATTTTATAGAAACTGATTTTGTGGGTTTGCCGGGGGGAAAAAATATTTGGACGGACCTGGATTTCAGCGGATTTCCGCCCACGGAAACATTTGACCAATTCAAATCCTTTATTCCATTTGATGTCATACCTCTCGGTCAGTCTTTCTCTGGTCCGTGAGTATATTGGGAAAATGTCACATTTTAAATTAATATATAATAAGTTTGTGTTTCTCAAACTGTTTAAAAATGACTAGTATTGAGTGTCGCATAGCTACGTAGCTACGTGGGTCCGTTTTACGATCTTACGTCATAAATGATCTGCGCGGTCAATTTGAGTCAACTGACGAGATGGCTCAAGACCTGGTCAGGTAAAAGAAAATTAAATAAAAAATCTGACGCGACAGTCAAGGTGCATCGTCCTGATGCAGGTGGTTTAGTGTGCGTTTGAGAACCCCTGATGTTAAAAAAAACTTAATTTTCCTGAAAAAAACTTGGATGTGAAAAAATTTAAATTTTCATGGAAAACATTTTATTTAAAAAAAAAAAAAACATTTTTCATGGAAAAAGCTTGAATGTCAAAAAAAACTAAATTTTCATGAAAAAAGCTTTGATGTAAAAGAAAATTTAATTTTCATGAAAAAAGCTTGAATGTCAAAAAAACGGAAAAAGCTTAGGAGGAAGCTAATTTTTTGGGACGAAAATGGAAGGCGTCAATGCGTATAATCCACACCGGACCCAGTTGTCATGCAGGTTTTCTGTATCGCACTAGTGAAAAACGGCTTTTAACAAGATAAACTGATCCACGTGTGGCCTTACAGTCTGTACACATGTGTTTTGCTACCCCTTCCTGCGGTTATATCTATATTATATATAGTGCACTTATGTCATATGGTGATAAAAAAGTTCAAAACTTAAAACTAAAGGTTGTAATGCTTGCAAATTGTTGTAATAGCTTTATTTCCTCAGCTCATCCAAAGATTGTCTTCCCCGCTGTCAATTGACCCCGTCTATCATGTTATTTTCATGATATTTATTTTATTAGAACGTTAGAGTCAATATGTTTTTTCATGTTAAGAGACTAAACCTCTTGACCCAGTTGCACCATATGGCATGAATGCAGCACTATAATGCATCGGTACGTGGTTAAGTAGGGGATGGTTAAACTGTTGCAGTGGTCTGGCCCCTGGCCCCTGGCTGTGCTGTGCTGACCCGAATTCTCACTAGGCCTTCCTCAGATCCGCTGGCACCCAGAGGCGGGGGGGAGTGTCGTGCGCCCGTCCAGCACACGGCCAGAACTCGCCAGCACACGCGACTCCTGGACACTCTGCGCAGCGCCCGCTCCTGCCAGCGTGCCAGGGCACTGCCCGACTGGTGCGCGTGCAGACACACAGGCACACACGCACACACACACGGGCACATGTTCCAGACCAGGAAGGTTAGGTTAGAAGCAAAGGGGGGAAAGAGACGTCAACAAGAGTCAGAAGTTCAAAGTTAAGATCAACAACTAAGCGAAGGTCGGCTTGACCCAGTCAATTTATAGACGGAAGACTTGAGATCAAGCAAACCAACGTGCATACAGACACGTACTGTATCAGAGCGCGTAGATGCTTGTTAAGTCAATAAAAGCAATTTGGCTCAAATCATCGGAATTATACATAATAATATAGATTTCCCATTATTGGCCCTGATATACATCATGCATCCCTAAAACGAAGAACGATAGTTACATTTCAAAGTGCAGTTTTCTACTCAAAAACTGAAATCGTGATGCCGATTAAAAAAACCTTTTTTTTAAAACATATTGTGCAGCACGAACACCTGTTGCACTCGGTGCGCGTACCTTGGCATCTTTGGCGTAGTAGAGCGTTCGGCCTCTCAGTTTGAAGTAGCGCTTTTTCCACCTCTGGAACGAGCTGGTCTGTTTCAGCAACAATCCCTCCTTTATGCTCGTCTGTTGGGAGAAAAGACACAATAAAAAATGTAAAAAAAAACGTTTTTTTTAAGGGGAATTGTAGTCGTGAGCTCAATCAGAAAAACCCCAGTAAGCGTCAACCTTTCTCACAGACACTGCCTCTGCTTATACGCAGAACACCCTCCTGTATTTATCTACAGGAAACTGTCGCGATAAAAAAGTGTGTACTGTGTATGCGTGTGCAGGCGTTTGAGTCTGAGCACCAATTTCATGCATGGGAGACAAGGGAAGAGGCCGAAAAAAGTGGAGAAGAAAGGAAACCCATTACACACACACACACACACACCATCCCTCATTTCTCTGATGAGCTATAAACACACATCACTCTCACTCAACCCCTTCCCCTGGGCCGGAGGGGAAAAGAACGACGGACGTAGATGGAGAGAGGGAAAGAGAAGAGAAAGAGTTGGAAAGAGGGCAAGGACGGCATCCCATTGACTGCTTCTTGCTGCCTCGGCCATCTGTTGAACTCAGAGGAACTCGGCTAAACACAAATATGTCTTCCGACCGTGCACGTTTGACGGCCTAAAAACAGACATCGTCACATAATCGCTTCATGAATGCTCCACACATCGGGAACATTTCAGGGGGGTTTTAAGAGCACGGCAGGGGAGGAGGAAAACACATATCCAGTATATCATAGGGTGAGAGATAGGGATAATGAGGTTAAGAGGGAACAGAGGGGAGAGTGAGAGTGAATCAGATCTTCCTTTTTTCTTCTTTTTTTTTAATGCAAAGACAGAGAGAGAAATACGATCTCCTTGTCTCCTGGAGAGCCAGTGTGTGTACGCTTTGCATGTCACGTCGAATCAAACCATCTCTCCATGTGGGACGCAGTACACACACTCATCATCATTACGGCCACCATCATGTCGCACACACACACACACACACACACACACACACACAAACACACACACTGGGCATACAGAGCAAATACAGTGAGACGTGGAACAGTGGATATGGAAAAGATAAAACACATACAAACACACACACGGATGGAAATGCTGTGTGGGGGAACATCGCTCTTTCTGGGCACACAGAGGTGGGGCACGCACGCACACACACACACACACACGCACACACACATACACACACACACATGTAGAGGCTATTTATAGCAAAGGAAGGCTGCTCTCTAAGGGGAGAATTACAAACAGAGACAGAGGCCTGAAGCTGACATCCTGCCCACCAGCTGTGTCAACTTAAACACAGAGGACACTGCTGTAGAGTATAGGCTCTGAAGCAGGCATATACAGGGCCATACGGGGAGATCACATAGATTATTACAAATGATGAAAAGAGTTGCATTTGTTGGGATTTAAGCGTTACTTTTTTACTGCTTCACTGGGTTCAACCAAGTTACAAAAAAAACACATTTTCTTAAGTTACCCCTGTGATGTCTAGGCAGGTCCAGGCAGTGGAATTATTTTAATTTGTCAAGGTTTTGACATGTCTTTCTCAGAGATTTCTACCTATACTCAAAATATACAAGAGGGATTAAATTACAGTTTTCATTACAACTTTGTCAATTAATCAATTAGTTGATTGACAAAAAAAAAAAACATTTTGATAATTGCTGTTTCAGGTATCAAGCAAATATTCCAAATATTCTCTGGATCCAAGGTTTGGCATTTTTCACTATTTTCTGACATTTTATAGACAAACGAATAATTGACAAACACATCTATTATTAAAGAAAATGTCAGTTGCGTCCGTCGTGCTTACAAAAAGAAAAGTAGTTCCAATGAAAACTGTGAGATCCCTGGATTATTAGTCCAGGCATTGTTTCTGGAAAGAGATATTGATGTGAATTGTCTTTAAATTGTTCAAAACTGTGAGCAACAAAAACTAAATTACAGTCATATTAATTTATCGGGCGGAGGCAGAAATCTGAGCGGCAGATGTCTCAAAATCTGGCAAAATAAAACCACTACTACTAAAACTCCTAGTCTCATAGGTCAAGCTCCAAAAACACTGGATCCAAAACTTCCCATAATGCAACTTGATAGCATCTTTCATTAGACCCTTTTACCCCAGTTTGTAACGCACACTTTCGGTCTAAAAATGTATATTCAAGCAGGGAAGCTCCTTCTGTCATTTCTTCTCTAAAGCCAGAGGAAATGTTGTACTGTAACTTTGACAGGAAAAAGTCCTTGATAGAATTTGAGTGTGTGCGTCTAAAAAAAGAAACTTAAAGTGCACTATAATGAAGGAACTGCGATTCAACATGAGTCCTGTACCAACACAAATCCTCCTGTAAAGTTCACTGTCTGTTTAGACAGAGACGATGGCTGAGGGGAAAACACACAACAGGAAGAGGTCACGCTGCGAATTCTCTGACACGGCTCTCTACCTTCGTTAATTCCCTGCTTCCCTTTCCGTAGGTACGGCCTGCCCCGAAGACCAAATTCCTGCAGTGGATTAAGGTGGAATACCTAAATTCTGACTACCCTATAAGGATTTAGCTGCTTGCCCGCAACTACAATCAAAGTGGGACTGAAAAAGCAGCGGCAGCAGCAGCATGACAGATGAGGTCATCTCCTCATTTACACACGTTGGACTACTGGAGAACACTGGAGGCCAAAGAGTGCGTTCAGGGATCTCCTTGTTTCTCATTTGAACCGCTACATCAGAAAAACTGGGCAGCGGAGTTGTTAATGGTTCTTCCCGGACACGCAAACACACGGAATCGCTCACATGAACGTGGGCACATATTGTGGAAGAGGTGGGAGCGCAGAGATCACTGAAGCTTAACGAACACCTCATGACTGATTGAGACAAACACACACAGAGCGGTGACTGTGCTGCGTAGTCTAAGCTGGGAAGTTGTGTCCCTGTATGAGCTCTGCTGGTATTGACTGTATGTATAGTTTTATCTTCAGGAAAACACACTGTGACCACCCACAGCGTACAGCGGTTGCTTTGTGTTTAACGTCATCTTCAGGGAAAAACTGATGGCAATCATTCACAACTTTCTTTGGAAAGGAGTGCTGCAGGAATGAGTCCTAAAACACGGAAATGAGTCAGCCTGTTTGCACTTCTGGTGCTCGAAGTCAATGTTTTTTTTTTTGATGGGCTTTTGGTTCGATGCCTGAAATAATGTCTGTGGTTAACACACGTTTAAGAGAGTTTCACGTTTTGTTCTACGGCATCAAATACTCGCAAATTTGCTAACAAGTGCCTAAATGAGAATACAGAGGGGGTTTTATTTTGGGGGGGGGGGGGGGGCATTAAAGGCCATTACGCCGAACGCCGAAACCAAATTAGAAGTTCATGGATTTAAGGACCATTTTAATGTCATTCTGCAAGAAAGGGTTGCACAGCGACAAGCAGTTGCAGCCTGCTCTGTTCATACTAGACAAAAAAAAAACCTAAAAAGCAGAACAAAAAGAGCAGTGCATTCCTGCAGTGCAAGTTAGAAGCTTAGTGACGCCGAAGTCATGAGACCGGGGTGTAGTTCGTGGTTAGCCTTTTACCTTTGCCGATTCAAAAATCATTTGTGAAGATTATCTTGCTGAACGAAACATGCAAGTATCAAACTGTTCTTCGTCACAGAGCTTATTTTCTGCAATAATCCAAAATCCAATCAAAAAAAACCTCTTGGCTTTTTGTCCAGGGAACCAGTGCAACGCTAATTACCTGGTTGGTCTACAAAAACACGTAATCCCTGCAACGCTCGATGACAACGACTGCGTGTTGAGGCCGTCAAGCTTTTAATAGCCAGAGATTTTGTCTTGGTGTCTGAAGAGAAAGTTTCATGCACTGAGCCACCAAAGTCTTAAAGTAGAGCTTTAGTCCTCAAAAGTGACTTTGCTCTAGTTGGATGTTCTATTTTCTATTTTGTCCCTCCTTGGCCTCCATAGTTCCTTTCCTTGTCTTCATCTCCTTCCTGTTGCCAAGTAGGCCAGAAGTGATCTATAAATAGTCCTCCTGCCTGCCTCTGTGCACTGCTCCGCTCTTCGGCTAAATTGTGAGACACAGAGCGAGTCCTGTGCCAGAGAGAAATGAGTAACCTGAGCACCATGTACCTTACACCCACACAGTGCCTGGACAGGGTGACACACACAGACTCAAAACAGCACACACACACACACACACACACACACAGGCTTATACAATGGACAAAGGCACGGGCGGTTCAAATGAGTCCAGCAGCTGTGGTTGGTGGATAAGAGCAGAGCGGGAGGTCCCTGGAAGGCTAAATGAAGAGAGCCCAGCAGACCGACGTCCTGCCTGTGACGATACCCAGACAAACAGTCAGTCAAACAGCTTACTCACATAGCTAGTTCATGCAGGACCTCACCATCTATGAACTTAAACTGGGGCTAACTCGAGTCCCCAATAGACTCGCTTTCACTGATGGTACATCCTCTCTCTCTTACTTTATAGAGCACTGTGTCCTAAACCAATTACCAGTCCCTTCTGGGCCCCACTGAGGTTTCTATCTAATTAATCTGATAAAAAAAAATGCTTGACCTCCTTCTCTGGTTATCTTAATTATTTTGTAAGTGTTTTAATGCAAAAGACCAAAGGTCAACAATTCTTCAAATCAGGCTACAGGGCTGCTAATTTAGTGCTAAATATTGGGATTGTGAGTTGTAATGATCCACGATACATATCACCATTATTGGTAAAAAAAATAAAAATGAAATCAGGGTTGAAATTGCACCAATGTTAAAAAAACCCAAATCATTCTGTAAAAATAGGAACATGAACAGGACTGCAAGTAGGTCTGGGCAAAATATCGATATCGTGATATGAGACGAGATATCCTCTTAGATTTTCTATATGGTAATATGGCATAAATGTTGTCTTTTCCTGGTTTTAAATGCTGCATTATAGTGAAGTAATGTAATTTTATGAACCAGCTGTTCTATTATGTGCCATTACTTGTATATCCATATTACTGATGATTATTTTTTTCAAAAATCTCACTGTGTAAATATTTTGTGAAATGGTCAACCCTACAAAGCTCAAACTCATCTTCTGTAGGACACTGGCTGTCAAATGCTTGCTAGGTACTACATCTGTCCTCTGTTTACGGATGTTTATGGATTACTCAATTTAATCCTCAAAACAACTTAAGTGTGTGGGTTTACCGGGGATGGGGGGGGGCGGCGGGGTTATGAGTCTATTTCTGGGCCAGACGCAGTGATTTACGCCGCATTTCCAGTGCATGGTACGACACGGCAACTCAGCTCGACTCGCTCTTTTTTTGGTTTTCCATGAGAACAATTTGTGGATAGCACCTGGCACTTTTTTTTGGTACCACCTTTGTCGAGGTTCCAAGCTAAGGTGGAGTTAAAACACTGCAGACCACTGATTGGTCAGACATCCTGCGCAAACCCGACATTTTTAAACGGCCAAACTACCAATCAATAGCGACCACAATTTCTTTATTCACCGCAAACTACGCCGTACACTGCGTACTCTACCTTACGCCGATCATCAGAGAATCTCGCCTGCACTGGGGGAGTACCATCTGCAGGGGATCAAGGAATAGAGGAAAGGAGCTGGTACCAAAAGTGAGTTGCGTTGAGTCGAACTGAACCATGCAGTGGAAATGAGGCATTACGGGAGTCTTGTGGTCACCATGAGGTTGCCAGACAACCAGACTCCAACAATTAAACGCACAAGATAGGCTGGTAGGCAGATTTTGTAACCTTTCTCAAAAAGTCCAACTTTGTCTTTAACAAACGGGTTACTCAAAGACTCACCGCTATGGAATGACAACCAGCAGGAGGTAGAGGTTTCAGAGCCTTGGCCATCAAAATCTCTGTATCCAAAAAGATGGGAGTCCTCACTAATGCTGCTGCTGAGGGAGCTAATGTTGGTGTTCTTCCCTGTTGGGCCTATGAGCAAGACTCTCTGCCTTGCCAATATTCAACTTCTTCTTAGTACAGAACCAGGATCTTCCAGGACTCGCTGCATGTGCACCGCCTGCACGTACACACACGCTCGCACACATACATGCAGTACAAAAGCGAGATGTGTCAGTTTGAAGAAGAGAACCTATCCCTAACTGCCGATTTCAACTCATGACTGATAAGACTAAACTGCTGTAACTGTAATTCTTTAGTCCATAAAGACGACTGCTTGCTCATCTGTCCTGAGTTTTAGTGGCTAATGGCTGGCTGCTGAGAGAAGCCCACTGTCTCAGGAATCATTCCATGCAGTTAGGCTCCGTTATACCTCCATTACCCACTCATTTGTCATTCCTGAGTAAGACTGGGAGTGCCTGCGGAGCCGGAACAATCAAGTCTTTTAGAGAACAGTGCTGAATCTCTCTATTTCTCTCCGGATTTCTTCCTCGGTTCCCATCTCCTGTAGCTGTCTTGGCATGTTGTCCTCTCTGTTGGGTGTAATTGTAACTCTGTACCCTTCCTCCTCCAACTCCCACCACATGCTAAAATTTCCCCATGCTGATGGGAAAATTACAATCCAGTAGTTGGGAGGAGGTGATTCCCTTGTCTGTGATCGCCTTTGTGCAACTGGACCATATTTAGGGGGGTAGTTATAAATGTGTCAAGTGGGTACAGGGGTTAAAGGATGTTGTTGAGGCCAGCAATTTACACACAATTAGATTCAGCTACAGCTTTGGACAGAATTATGGTACGTAATTATGTACAGTATCTATCTCTGCAAGCGAGGCGGCGAGAGATACATACAAAGTAATAGGTGAGACCATTGCAACACATTTAAAAGTAGAGATGCTCTCGTCTGCAGCATTGTGTCGCTTACAGCCTATCATCATGCGGCAAATGTCCTGTTAAAGTATAGTCTCAGTACAATCTTTCAGAGAAGGGGAGGAACAAATGTTACCCTACACTTTCTCAGTAGTAAGTAAACACTTCATCTTAAGCTGTATTTAAATGTGCTCTAGAAATAAACTCTACTCCACTTTAATTTGAGGAAGCCGTTGGGTGCATGTTTCTCTTGCTGGAGACTGACTTCCATATTGAAATATGAGCAAGGTAAATTAAATGGGCAAAAATCAGCATGTAGATATCGTGTAATATGCCCAATGCAACCATGTTGGAGTATTTTAGGTTAAATAAACTAAAACATATCCACCGACTGACTCAATTCTAAAGCCGATCTTAAGCGTATTTGTCCAAAAAGTCCGCTTACGGCACCTCTTCCAATGCATTGGAAATATGGACCAAAAGATGAATATTCTCTACAATGCCTCATCCAAACCC
>CALSCE010010700.1:1252943-1273305 GCA_943593645.1 Bovichtus variegatus
GCAGCAGCAGCAGCAGCAGCAGCAGCAGCAGCAGCAGCAGCAGCAGCAGCAGCAGCAGCAGCAGCAGCAGAAGGCTGGTATGCCATTAGCTCTGCTTTCAATCACACAGCTCCAGTATTAGTCATAAATTTATAAGCCCTCCTCAGCTGCAACAGCACACCCTAAAAATACAGAGAGGGGGCTGAGAGTGGAGATGACAGGAGAGAAGAGGCTATGAAAAGACTGTTATTCAACCTCACACATTTTAGCAACAAATAGGCTGATTCTACTAAATGTTTCTTGTGTTGTTGTTTTTTATTCTAATCAACTAGTTTAATGGCTATAATGCATGCATTACAATAAGTGTAGTGCATTCACGACACGAGAGAGGAAGAGAGAAATGACTGTGTTTGGTGCCCATATGATGGGAGCGTCAAATTCCTTCAATGTGCGGTCAAATCCCATTACTCTCTGATAAATGTTCCCCAATATCTCATCTCTACTTCAGCCAACAGTTCAACAACAACAACTATTCACAGCTGCCAGTGTATTGATTTGCCCTGATGGGTTTATAAGTGCCTATCAACAATGAAAAGTTAGCTACAAATAGCCCTAATTATTTCAGTAGCATCATGTACTGTCTCTGCCAGAGGAAGAGACAGAGACAAAGGACAGCGCCAGAGTTACACTTCACTTAAGTCATTAGACGAAATGAAAATGAAGAATAAGAATATCCTGGCCAAAATAATTGCGATTCACGATATTATTCTACTAATCACCAAAATATGCTTAAAACTCTTAAAATAGCACTAAAACGTACTGGAAACACTAAAACGTACTGGAAACACTTTACCTTACAATTTGCTAAGAAACAGATATTTTTATTACATCGCAGATGCACATCTTCTTTTCTTTTAATCCTCTTTTTAAGTAAAAACGTATCAAACAATCTTGAATAAGTTCCCCCTGCATGAACGAAGGATACATTTAAAAATGTCTTTAAAAGACATTGTGTGAGGCCCATCGTCAGTTATCTATGTGTTTTCTTCTGCGAAAAAAAGATGCTTTTTAAAGCTGCGATAAATTAGTTATTGAATTGTACATTTCTGCAAACTTGCCGGCTTTTCCTCCTCACAACTCGTCTGCTGTGATTGACTGAAATGCTTATCTTGACATTTTTTCCGAAACTGAGACAAAATGGAAACACACCGCTGCAGGTAGCGTGTACGTGCCCTTCAACCAAACCAGCCGTCTTACAAGCAGCATCGCCATGGAGTCCGCCAATAAGAGACGGAAGATGTGGTTGTCTGTGGCAACCAAAGAACGAGAGAGGTAGTGGATGGAGAGGGATGGGCACAGACAATATGATGGTCAAGCGTACACATGCATGTGCACACACACACACACACACACACACACACACACGCACACGCACACATGCACACACAGTCCAGAGCTGAGCAAACAACCCCAGTGGAACAACACTCAGTGAGTCAGTGCCTGCATGATCCATTAGTAACTCTCAGCACACACACACACACACACACACACAGAAAAAACCCACTGACCCACACGACAACAACTCCGAGACCTTTGTTAGCACAATGTCAACGTGCTAAACACACTGGATACAATTACAGTAGAAGTCCTTTATACTATTGTGATAGCAGCATGAACTTGTTCTAGTGACACGCGGTCTGCCGTATTCAGTTTGGTCCATCTGGGCTCTCTGCCAGCCGGTGTAATTAGCATCCCTTCAGTATACCTACGATACAGCGTGTACGCCATGACTCGCATCAACCAGACTTTCATCCACTTTCAAAACTCCTGCCCTCACTTCAAAGGGCGACAGGTGAGCAAAGAATCACTACTGGTGTGTGTGCACATATACTGTATATATATATATATATATATATATATCATAATTTAGACTGGCTCTTGATTTGAGTACAACATAATGATGCTGTGGAAAATCAATCCATCACATCTTTGGTAATCTATAATTACTTTATCATGGTTGAGTGCCAAACATTTGCGGGTTTTAGCTTAAAAATGTGACGATGTACTTGCTTTGTCTGCACTGAATAACTTTGAGGCTTTTTTTTTTTAAGTTGGTCAGACAAGTCAAGAAAAACTCTTAAGAATTTTCACATCAGGCTCCAGTAACTTCTGAAGTATGTTTGTCATTGTTTTGTTTTGTTTTTTTACAATTTGTAGACAAAACTGTATTGAAAAAGTGATGAATCAGAAATGAATATAATGTATATATAATATAATCCCATAATCTCACACATCCAGGCACTCCTTCACAGTATAAAAGGTAAGTGGGCCAAGAAAGCATCAGCACAGCGTCCTCCTGCTTAGTCCTGCACGTCAAACGCAGGGAGGTAGCACATCGTTAACATCCGTTTTATTTGTGAAACACTATTTATTATCTAAGTTGCTGTACTTACTGCACATGCTGTCATGTCAAACTGCCATTACAGTAACATGGAGAGAGATATAAATACATCTGTAAGGGGACATATCATGCTCATTTTAAGGTTCATACTTGTATTTTGGGTTTCTACTCAAACGTGTTTACGTACTAAAAACACATAAATAAAAAGCCAACGCTGAAAGGCTTGTTGAATCCCATGTTTTCAGACCGAGGCAGCCCACGAAAGGCTGACTGGGTTTGTCTTATTTCACAGTTTGTGGGTCGGTAGATACTTCAATGTATGTGCACAAGCACTGACAACGTGAGTTTTTTTTAATAATGTGATAATGTGTCCCCTTTAAAATGAACAAAGAATCAAATCAAATGAGCTGTACCTTTACTGAGGCTGTTCCACTCTGCTCTACTTTGCAGGTACACACTTAAAATTGCCAAGTGCGACAGGTTTAAGAGAGTTTTTTGTGAAAGAAATGCCCTGTTTTTTTTTTAAGTCAATTCTAAAAAAACAAGCCTACAGGGAAAAGCAGTCCACGCTACTAATACCACGCTACTAATACTGAGTGGCTTACCTGGAACATCATTAAGACCTACAGGCAACAAACCCCACAACGCACATCTCCATTGAATGTCCCAGCCAGCAGGTAGGTCAATAAAAAACATTGAGAAAGTGATGATGAATCGAAAATGAATACGATGTTTGTTGCAGCCGTGCAGCACATCCTCTAGGTAGCACTACACTCACTGGTGGGGGGATTTGCATATGAAAGGTACGGCCAGACATTCCTGTGTGCCCCAAGTCTAAATATAACCCCGAGCTGAATAATGTAGATGGGGTGGAGTGGGGCAGTCAATAATTAAGTGGATCTCACACAGGCACTCATTTACAGTATAAAAGGTAAGTGTGCCAATAAAGCTTCGGAGTCAGAGGTAAGAACCAGCACAGCCACTCAGTTCTGCACGTCAAATGCAGGTATGCAGTGGCTCCTATTTATTCCCGAAGCGTTCGTTATTATCGAAGCTGGTTCAAATCTCCCATTCATGCACGTTGACACCGACACGTATTAAGTTACACGAAGAGAGGGGGAAATATGTTCTGGTGTTTTCTTAAAATAAATCACATTAGTCGTACCTTTACTGAGGTTGTTCTACTTTGTAGGTACACACGCTTGAACTTACTGAGATCAGAGTGCAACAGGTTTGAGCAGGTTTTTGTGAAATTGTATTTTTTTTTTTTTTTCTTTCACATTTGTGCATAACAGGTCTGTTTTTTGATGTAATTCCAGGCAAAAAAAAAAATAGAACTTTGTAGGCTATTTTGTTCAATCTGCAAGAGCCCTGCAGTCTTGTCCTGCATAAACCCACATGGCAAAGCAGCAGACCAACAATACTATAGCTTCCCCTCGGACATCAGGAGGATCCACAGGCACAACAAACCCCACAACACATCTCCATTGCATGGCCCAGCCAGCAGGTCAGACTGCAAGTCACATAAATACAGAGCTCGAAATGCAAACATCCATATTCAGTTAAGAGAGAGAGAGAGAGAGGAGGGAAAAACAAAGAGACAGTGGTACCTTGCTCCTGATCTGTCCTGAGGTGGACACTTTCCGGATGAGTTTCTGGGGGCCTTCCTGCTCTGCTTCGCTGTCAGAGGACTCGTCCGCAGCACCGGAGACGGCGACAGTCCCCACCACATGGGCATGGATCCCCGCCGCGGACGCCGGCCCTTTCTCCGGCTCCTGTCGAGGGGAGAGATAACACCATTCCGGGTTAGCCTTCGCTCGTTCCGCCGCTCCCTTCCTCTCCTGGAGGCGAAAGCTGCCCGGCGGCTGGGAAGCGTCTCTCCTCGCTGTCATCTCTCACTGTCTCTGATAAAGACGGCTGTGTTTTTCTGGAGTGTGTGTGGGCTGGTAAACGCATAGGGGACGTAGCATGTCGCGGCACAGTGGGGATGGGCTCCACAGCACATAACCCCCCCCCCCCCCCCCCCCCCCCCCCCCCCCCCAAGTCCCTGCCGCTTGGCTGATGGTTATGGCTCCAGCCTGCACGACCAGTCCAGACTGAGACTAGAGACCGCCTCATGCACTCCGTTACCCCGCGGACATGTCCGTGCCGTGCCATGGCAGACCCTAGCGGCTGTTCCGCACGCACACCGAGCAGCGCCACCAAAAAACAAGAGCATCAAACTACTCTCATTATTCTTTTTATTTTTTTCAAATCAACTTTGACGCCCGATAAGTAATCTTAATCTAAATTAATCAATAAAAAAAAAAAGCTGCATGATATCCCCTATGATCATATACTCCATAAAAAGGTTTCATTGTGCTTCTCATTATACCCTATTTCCCATCTATTAGGCTATATGCTGTTAATCCGCAGTAATATAGACATGTAGTATTCTATACTGCCTGAGATGGTTCAATCGGTTGTTTCATCAAACGTATAACAATCCAGTTTTCACAAGATCTTATTCCGGTTTTACGGTCGAGATCTAACTGAGCGACTACATTCATTTGACGTGACAGAGTTTAAATTCATTTCCATGCAGCGGGATTCCACGAGGAAACAGGCAGGGTAGCCTGCACTAGTCTGAAACTTCAAACCTCTCCTCGATTTAGAGAAGAGAAGAAGAGAAGAAGAGAAGAAGAGAAGAATAGACTATTCATCTGAGAATAAACGCAAACCACGAAGAAGGCTATTGTCTATAAAAAAAAAAAATTCCAATGCATCGAAATACGTATCAATTTAGAGTTATTTATGTACAGGCTATATAAACATTGTCAATGATTTGGACTTTATTCATAGCATAAACAACACTTACAACATTAGGACATCCTACAAGCAAATTCAAAGGGTTTTCAGAGCGGCAGTCCACTCTACAAATCACGGCAATAGAAAGAAAAGCTACTTGGACACATGGAGTCTCTTAAAGAGGGTGAAACACCTCCAAAGTGTAAGATAAGCTCAGTACAAACTCCTCTAGACACACGAGTTGCATTATAATACAAGTCTAATTGTTTTCTTTTGGGGAAAAACTGAGCAGACTCGTGGTGAAATAAGAAACGGAGTGATTTAAAAAACAGGAAAAAGAAAAAAAAAAAGTCTCCAGTGTTGAATGTTACTAACCAGTTCCTCCCAGGCAGGGCTGCGGGTGTAACGGTAGACATCCTCCATAGTCCCAGACCTCTGTGTCCGCTCCGGCGGAGAAAAAGAACCGAATCAGGGAAAGGTGGAGGAACTCTCGGCCCGCCTCGCCGCCTTTACGCCACTCATATGCGCACTCGACAGACAGGGTTTAATTCGCCTTGTCGTCCCTCTCCACTGCCACCACGCCACCGCTCTCCTCCTGCCTCCTCTTTTCCCTCCGCCGTGCTCTTCGGAGGGCCGAGCCTATCAGCGCTGCACGTGATAAATGTCAAACGCGCTTAAAACGCGCGCGCGGCGCTGCACGATTTGTCACGGCCCGGCGGGGATCGCACGCACACAACTCTGAGTTTAAGAGAGAAAGGAGTGAAAGTGTGTCTGTCTGTGTTTGAGAGTCATTTAAATTACGTAATTGATTTAGGTACTACCTTTCCTAATTTCAATTTAGGAGATCATATATTTCCCCATTTTTTTTAAATGTATTTCCCCAAATGTTATATGATTTAAATACGATACACTCTTCTCTTCACTGAACAACTTTCTTGAACTCAAAGGCCAACAGTTCATTTACTTTGACGGTGATTTTTTAAATGTGACTATTAGTTTTTTGTAAAGCAACATTTGTTGTTCTTAAATGTGCTCTAGACGTAAATTGACCACTTGATCACAATCCTTTTTATGGGTGGAGCATAAAGGAAGACAAACATAAGTTTCTATTTTTACTTTTTCATTCTATCCCTAAAACAAATAGTTTTGGGCTTCATTTTATGATCTGATGTAAATTAGAAGGTCCCCAACGTATTTTTTTTAATTGTGTTTAGGAAAATACAAATTATATTTACATTTAGATTTTAGATTTGTACTTTTTGTAGGCCTACTAAAGCATAACGGATGCATGGAGAGAAGGGTGTGTGACAGAGACAGACAGGTGGGCTGCGGTAATAAAATAAAACAATTTAAAGAGCTTCCTTCTTGGAGAGATAACTTAAAACACTAAAATGCATGGCTGATTTTAGTGTTAGATTGTTCAAAAATACATTGACCCAATGTGTTATTATTATTGAAAATCATATTTATAGTTCTTACATAAATACTGTGTTATTATTCTACATTTACAGACAGGAAGGCTTTGTTATAGCTTAACAAACTCAAAAGTTAAATGGATTAAAAAAAAAAAAAAAAAAAGCATTCATACTTAACATGTATTATGTTATTTTATCCACCATGGGAAAGCCACGCAGCACGTGTTATAATCGCATGACAATGTTATTAATGGTAAAAAAAATGTCGGAACAAAAAAACAACAACCGTGAAACCAATACGGAAGACTTAAGCGCCGGACCCATTTGTCCCTCTCTTATTATCTTCCGATCTCCCACATGACGAGCTGACAGATGTTACGAAATGGGGAAAAGGCCGGTCAGGACGTAGGTTGACAAGAAGGTCGTGTGACTTTATTTAGTACTAAGTTTTTGGATGGCAACCGCATAGTTTAAATATGCACTCGCAGATATTATGTAGCCGCACGGCAGCGGCCGTCGCCTCCAGAAGAATGCGGAGTATTCTGGGTGCTGTCCTGGGGAGAGACGGCTGGATGTGGAGAACTCATGAGGTCAAACTTCTCAACACATCCTCAGGTAACACGCCTGTTTGCACTGCAGCGAATTTAAGATGTTTGTTTTGTTTTTGCAACTAGCATCACATGTAGACGAGTACACGTGATGGTAGTCGCGAGGTGCCTGTAAACTGTGAGGTTTGCTAGTTCACAAAATTATGTTTTTCCAACAAGCTAGTTGAGCAGAGAGATTAGCGTTGAACGTGAGTCTACGTGGAATTAGGAGCTTTTAACTAGCTAGTAGGTCAAAGGTTAAAGTCATACAAACATGTGTGTATTACAATTATAGCTGCAGTTATCCATCCATCATGGACATATTTAAAACAAGTGAAAGGTGATGGTGCATATATATATTTATTATTTATTTTTAGCTTTTTTTTATACCGGTTTTTTGACCAAACAACAATGGCAGCCTCAGTAACATATGCTTGCTCTTGTTATACGACCAAAGACAATATTGTATATTATTTCTGTATATAAAAAGGTTTTTAATAATATTAATTACAGCTATAAAAAAAAGTGATTGAGCGATAAATAAAAAAAGAAACAAGATAAAAACAAAACCAAAATACAAATTAATCAATTCAATCAAATGAACTGTTTAATAAAAAAATGTCCCCAGTAAGCCATGGCAATGAGCCACCATGCACAATAACAGGAACTTGAAACAGAAGCAGCTAAACGGAATTCAGCCATCAATAGTGTTATGATACACGCCTCTGCTTTTCCCACTGGGACAAAATGTATTTTGAGAAATTGGCTAATTGTGCAGCTCACTCAATATTTTTCACACCGACTGGATTAAAAAGACTTTATTTAAAACCGCAGTAAGTTTTAATCAAACAACCTCACAGGGTTTTTCAAATTTTAAATACAATAAAAAAAACTTTAAAAAAAATAAATAAATGCTCATCTTCTATGTATCTATCAATGCAAAAGTCTCAAATCTAAAAATCATGGTTACATGTGAGGCACAAATGGATCATCTATGTTCCCAGGTTCCTGTGTTTCGCGCTAAACATAGGGATGACCTCACCCCACACAAACCAGGGTTGTTTATCAGCTATCGATGAGTTTTTCTGTTGTTACTGTGTCAAGAGTATCGGCCTTGGCTAACACCGATAAAAGTTAACAGGGACTAATACTGTGCCGTCCCGAGTGTCACTAGAATTGTCTGTGAAAGATTTTCTCATGTCTCATCTGTTGCCTCGATGTTTGCAGGCGACACAGTGAAGATTGGCGAGCTCTCTTACAAACTCAAAACACCCCGGAATCCAGAGCTTGTTCCTGTCAAACACCGTATGTAATTTCCTCTTTGAGATATCCGTACTGTAAAATATATGTCTGCATGAAATGAGAGTAAGACAGTGGCAACAGATAAAACCAAAGTTACTTAAATTAATTTTTGTTTGGCTCTGGTAGTTTCAGACTCTCTTCCCCAGACGGTGGTTCAGCACCTACGATGGATTATGCAGAAAGACCTTCTGGGCCAGGATGTGTTTCTCATTGGTCCCCCGGGACCCCTGAGGCGATCCATAGCTATGCAGTACCTTGTGAGTACATTCGGGGACACATAAAACTCTCATGTATTGAAGTATTTCTAAAAAAATTAAAACTCCAATCACGTAAAAAACATCATCTTATAGTTTTTTTTAAAGATTTCTGGCAAAAAAATTGCCCCAAGAATGGACTGTTTGTGACATTTTTTTTAAAAAAAGAGAAGGAATTTAAACAAAATTCCCCATAAAATGTCATTCATATTGTGTATGTTTTATTCTAATCTCAACATTTCATTGGAAATGTGCAGTTCTTTCTGGAGTTGTAGATTTGAAATGGATTGTTTGGACAATGTCTCGACCTTATTTTGAACTTTATTCATAACTGGACCCTTGAAATATGTTTTTATTGTTTGAGGTCATGACATTTGTTTGCAAAATTCTGTCATATTTAAAAAAAATTTTATAACAACAACAGCCTGAACTTTTCCATGGGTTTCCGATGCACTGAAGTTTTTCCCTTGTTGTTGACCAGGAGTTGACCAAGCGAGAAGTGGAGTATGTCGCTCTGTCCAGGGACACGACAGAGACGGACCTGAAGCAGAGGAGAGAGATCCGCTCGGGGACAGCCTTCTACATAGACCAGGTGAATCCACGCTGTGGTTGTAGTTTCTCTTTAGATGGATGCGCTGTCAAATCCCCTTTTTACATTTGCATTACTAGCCATTCACGGCTCAGCACCGCGTGTCATGTTTTTCTAGTCATAAATCTGAACTAGAAAATATTGTATTTATTAATAAATTAATAAAAATTAATTGTGAAAGTCTATAAGGGCTTAGAACAATATAATAGAAGTATATAATGGACACTCTTATGCTCAATTATTTCTCATATGTTTTTGGGTTGATTCTAATTTTTTGCACAGATTTAGTGCTCAATTTTTTTTTTGTTGTTGAGAAATCCCCTCGTTGTCATTTAACCTACGGACGCCACGCATCCTCTGAAAGCCCCCAGTCTGTAGTTTGTGGTTGTGAAGTTTCATGAGGCTGTGATAAACCCAGAGCTCACAACAGCTCATTTTATACAGTGAGGTCAAGTTTTAAAAAATGATCTCGCTACATTGAAATGGCTGCTATGAGGACTCGCACCATCACACATGAATACAGTCATTGCTTTACATTACATTACAGTTCATTTAGCTGACGCGTTTGTCCAAAGCGACTTACAATGAGTGCAAACAATCATGAGCATACAACCCCGAACAGCAAGAATCTTGCAAGTACAATAGCTTCGGGCTCATTCCACCCACAAGAGTCTCAGCTTTCTAGTCGGACTGAATTTATACAATTCCAAAGCTGTTTAGGGACTCCAGCGTGCAGAAAAAGACACATTGTACAGCATGGAATTAGCATAAAGTGGGCGTGTCTGTAAAGCGGCGACTCGTGGGTATCTATATTCATTCAGATATGTTGAGGTGAGAGGTCTACAGACCCCTGCCATGCCAGTTTCTTCCCTTGCCAAAGTTTTTCCTAACCTTGGAGCATTACTTACCATTTTGCCAGTGCATTCCGTTGTTTTTGTTTTCTAGTTTCATATGATACCAGTCTCTTCACTGTAGCTTTAAAGCTGAGCCCAGTAGAGCCTCTGAAAGACGGTATGTGGGCTGGATTTAAATTTAAATAGAATTAAAACACACATTTAGTATCACAATAATCACGTTCTGGCTTAACGTCTGTATAAACACAGAAGAACCGATTTGACCAATACATTGTTAGACTACAATTTCCAGCGAAGGGTGGTGGAAGAATAATTGAGTGTGCCTTATCCTCTCTACTTCTCTGTGAAGCACAAACACACACACACACACACACACGTCCGTTACAGTAACACACTCGCATCACAACAGTGGTTCTGGTGCCCTCCATTAAGGTTTCATCCTTTTTTCCTTTTCATGCCACTTTTTGATCGATCGAGCTTTATGCAAACGTACACCCCCACACTCTGTTGACTCTGTAAGTCAAGTAACCATGGAGACCAGCAGCTCCTCATTACCGAGGCTGGTTTCTCTCCGGAGAACTTTCTGTTCGCCAATCATTTCTATTCATTTCTCAGCGGTCCAGCTGAAAAAACTCCCAAATAACAAAATCGGCATGAGCCCGATCATTAAACCCTGTCATCGGGCTTCAAGGAGCCAGCAGTGACAAATAATGATAAGCTGAGATAATTAACATTTACTCAGTCATGTCATTATCCGCAGCTAATTAACACACGGCTTCATCTGTGTAGAAAAATTAATCGGTTGCATAACAGTTCAATCAAAAGCTCCATGGAAACAGGGTGACGTTTTATTCTCGGCACATTTATCCTTTTTAGACTTTACTCACAAATGTCTTGTGGGACAGGAAAACTCGCGGCTAATTAGTGAATTCCTTATAATTAGACTGAAGCTGGAAGGGAGTTCGGTTATTGTCGAGTGCCACTCCATATTCTTCAGTGGTTTAGTGGTAACTGAAGATGTATATAGCCTATGCTTGTACGTTATAGCTGGTTTGACACTTTTAAATGTAATGACGCTGTGACGATATATTATGCAGCCCTGATTTGTACTGCGTATACTCGGTGTACCTTGCACTGCACCTCAGCCATTACTTCTCTGAGTGGTTTTATGATTTAATAGAAATTAAAGGGGTCTATTTCTGTGCCAGTGCAGATTAAGCGTTAAAGCCGTCACCCTGCTGATGTGGCAGTTTTGTTTGGCTCTAGCTGATTTCTCTGATTTGATAGTTGTATGGCGTGTATTGATATTCCTTTTTTACTAAAATGAATGGCATGGTTCCATAAGGGGAAAGCACTGACACTGCAATTTTATTAAATCCTTTGCTTGTGCGTCAAGATGTACCCACATAAACCTCTCCAGAAAAACACAAATACACTTTATGTTGAAACTAGTTGCCTGTATTAACATTATACATGTTTTTACACCTTTTTTTTTTTTTTTTTGTCTGTGATCAAAACCGTCGTTTCTGACATTCATTTCTTATTCTTAACAAAAAGGAAATTGACACCAAGTTCTTGATACTTCATAAAACGGCCTTTTGTGGACTGAATAATCAGCTGCCTTCATGACCTGAAGCAGTCACTAATCAGGGTTGATGTCAATTGAAGCAATAATAACTCAATTTAAAAAAAAAGCTAGTTTGCAATTCAAGCGAAGAGAACGACATTGCTCTGTTTTTGAGTCAGAGAAATCCAAGCTGAAACAGCCTGGAGTCTTTTCTGGCGCTGGATGCAGGAAGAACTAGAATGTCACTCGGGGAGGCCAGTGGTGCGTTCACGTGCCCAATCGGATGGTCACATTTCCTAAGTTGGGAATTTGTTCTTCTGACTTGGGTTGTGTTCGTGAGCTTTAAGTCGCCAAGTGGAAACAACATGGACGCTACAAAGACGACGTGTTGTGTGTTACAGCTCGCAGCGTTGAAACCACACGTTTAATCTCCGTCTCCCAGTTGTTGCTCCGACACCCGAATGCGGCAGAAAATGCTGCCCGTGATTCTCAGGATTCACGTTGAATTCTCCGTCACATCTTTCTTTTAACCTCATGGCGATTTCCGTCAAGGGGAAGTGATGTCAACTATTTGGGGCCGGTTCCAAACGCTCTGAATGATCTAATCGTTTCCTGTTCGTCCTCATCCACTGACCACACAGTCAGGCTGGTTGATACATTTGTTCTGCTTCCTGCAACAAGGAAAGCTCGCGCGCCCCCCCCCTCCTAGAGCTCCCTGTGGATCCTCCGCCTCCCACTTTCTCATCTAAATGCAAACAGGTGTCCATTGTTTCCAAGGGAACGGCTCACGGATGGATACAGCGTTATTGGTGGTGCTAATAGGTGTGAAGGGACTGCTTATTTCTGGTCTTCCACAAACCTCATTGGCCGTCTCATGAAATGTGGGCATCGTGTGCGTCCGCGAGTCGGCACGTGCCGCTTTTATGAGTTGGTGTATTGGATGAAGCTCGGAGATGAAGTTGATTTCTGTGTAGCATCTGCCTGTGGGTGCGATTGGTGAGTATATGCCCACGTTACAGTAGCTGACACTCGTTCCGCGTGAGGGATTGAAGCGACGAGATCTTCTTTGAGAATAGCTCTGTGTCGTAGGAGGTGTGTGTGTGTGTGTGTGTGTGTGTGTGTGTGTTAACTAGAACATCCAAGTATTCCTCAGGGCGCTGTGCTGATTGGGAGCCCTAAATTCAGACTTAACGTGTCAGTCCCTGTGCTTATTCTTTTTCTCCCTCCCCTCCCCGTCACTCTTGCTCTTTCAGTCCAAGCATCACCCCCCCCCCAGGTTTATATGAAGGATGCAGTCACATGGATGTGATCACATGCTTGTTGTATTTTGGACAACTCCAGTCACCTGTCTCCAGTTAGCAGGCTCTGATGTACCTCAAACACACACTGCAAATAAGAGTGGATTACAGTAATAAGACGCTCGCCACCTACACTACAGATGAATTTGAACTGAAACCAGAGTAGTTCGCCTCTGCAGCAAGTTGTTAAAAAAATAAATAAAAGAAAATTAATTGGATGCACTTTATAGGTAATGTGTAAACACCCCAGATACTATTTGATCACAAAGCTAAATACAAGTCTAACTTTTCTCTCTTTTGGTCTCATATTACGTCCTTGGATCCAAAGAGCACCTGTTTTTTTTTTTTTTATACCTGCATTCGTGAAGTAGCACTTCTCCGCCAACCTCCTGGCATTTGTTATTACCCAAAGAATCCTTTTTAAAGGGCAAAAGGCCTCAGTGCTGTCTGCAAAGCTGTGGCGAGTGAGCATCGAAGTCAGGCAGAGCCAAGCTGAAAAGTAAAACATTTACAAATATTTGAATCTTAAAAACAAAACGGTTCTTTGATAATAGTTATTACTTCAAGTGCAAAAACTGGAGTGGAGTTTGTAAATAGAAAGAGAGTGTCACCGGCACAGTTAATGCTGAATTGAAAAAATAAATATATATATATATATATATTTGTTATTTATATGCTGCACATTGGTTTGGCTTATTTGAAGCTATTGTTATTGCACTTATATGATTTCACCTATTTGAAGCTAATGTTCTTGCAAAATTCTTGCTCTTCGGAGTTTGTATCCTCATGATTGTTTGCACTTATTGTGAGTTGCTTTGTACAAACGCGTCGGCTAAATGAACTGTAATGTAATTGACAAAAACCTGCACGTGTGTGTGGAGGTAAAAACAGGAACATTTTGTTGTAAAATTATCACCATAACCAGATATTTGGGCCACGCAAATGGAACCGAATAATTCTTAAAGGAATACTACATTACAAAATGATAATTTTGTCTTCAAGGAGACATGGGTGAGTAATAGATATACAAATGGTACATTTGGGGTGACGTATATCTTTAAAGAGATGTTTGACTGCAGCAGACCTGAAACTAATGGCGCACCTTGTGCTTTCATGAAACCTGAAGTGTTTCTGGACAGAGATCTGCCAGCACCAGAGAATATCCCACTGTCGATATCAGGCATGACGGACAGATATGTGATCTGTGCATCTGAAAGTCTCAATATATGTTGCTTTGTGTATGCACATGAATTAAGATTTAAATCATTCATAAATGAGGTGCATCGCGTTTTGACTCGCACACACGGGGCATTATGGAAACAAACAGACAAAGACGATATTGTCTTTTATATACAATTTGTTTTTTATTTACAATTTTTTTGAATATTCTATTTATTCAACTCTATAAAAGTCCTCGCTTACATATTCTCAGTATCTGGTTGGGATGTTTTTGCAGAGAACAAGGCATGTCTGTGCTTCCCCGTCTCTCTCGCCATCCTGCGTCACTTACATTTTTAACAATTATCTGATTATAGAGTTGGTGCCGAAAATGGATCAAGAGTTAAATATAGAGCATCTGGTCCTCACTATAGTTTTATGGCTGTGCTTCCCACACACAAGCTGCCACGTATTTACATGTTAACCTAATTATATGGCCACTTGCTCTGTGGTGCACCCAGACAGCTAAAGTTTCCTGTCTCTTGACGTCAGTTGTGCTTTTTGATTTCTGGAGAAATACGCGCGTTCAGACACACACACAAACACGCACACACACACACACATGCGCTGTTGAAACTAAACCAACTATAACTGTTTTTTTTTTGTTTTTTTTATCCCACAATTGGTGGTTGAAAATAGGCTTCCTAAAACAGCTGAGACTGTTTTGAAGTTTGGTTTGGAGTAGTTCGGAGGACGTTCTGAACACAATAAGCTGGGGACATCCTCAGGAAAGGCTTTTAACGGCAAAGCTCATTTTGTCATTAGAGCAGTGATGAGAACTGATGGCTCTGTGTTTAAAAAAAATAAAAAAAAATAAAAAAATGCTTTTAGCACTTAACATTTACACAGGGTCAGAAGTCGTGCTAGACAAAGGAGCCGCCGATTTAAACGGCGGTGAAACTGATTGAAATGGTTGGAATTGAAATGATCCATTTCCTCATACCAGCACCTTTCGTCAAAGTGTGGATTGAGCCAAACGGACTCGTCCCAACTTCTTACGTGTTTGTCCCCAGTGTGCTGTGAGGGCAGCAACACAAGGCCGAGTCCTGGTCCTGGAGGGGCTGGAGAAGGCAGAGAGAAATGTCCTGCCCGTCCTCAACAACCTGCTGGAGAACAGGGAGATGCAGCTGGAGGACGGACGCTTCCTCATGTCAGCGGAGCGCTACGACAAGCTGCTGCAGGTCAGTGCTGCACACCTGCCCACAAACGATCGCTCAAAGCGTTCCGATTTGGAAATAAAAACACAAAGCTCATCTTTTTGCAGACTCCTCTGTGCCTGGGAGGTAATCCAGTGAACCGTGTCAAAGAAAGTAATTGTTTCTCATGATCGTGGCCATTGTGTTTGGAGCCATATCTATCTGTGAATTTTCACGCTACTCCTACAGTGCTCCTCTTGTGTTTTTAGATTGGGGGGGGGGGGGGGATGCCGTTGCCATAAATACTGTGTGACATTCAGAGTCTGTACTTGTTACATAAAGCTGTGTAACTGCAGCCTTTTGCCTTACAATTGCATTTAAGATGAAACGTGTAAAATGAGAGGGTGTTTATTTAGTATGAACGGAGTATTGCAGTGTTTTTGTACCCTGATGCATTGCAGGAGCACACCAAAGAGGATCTGGACAGCTGGAAGATTGTCCGCGTAAGTGAGGACTTTCGCGTCATCGCTCTCGGCCTTCCTGTCCCCAAGTACAAGGGCAACCCGTTGGATCCTCCTCTCCGCTCTCGCTTCCAGGCCCGAGACGTCTATTACCTGCCATTTAAGGTCAGTCCAGAAATGAACAGATAATCAAACGGTGGAAATGCGACAAATATTTAGTAACTTATGAGAAATTAAGTGCGAAGAAATCAGCAGTTCTACACCTGTTCTTAACTGTTTACATTTCACGCTGTTTGTCTCATTTTCAGATCGTAGCCACGTGAATAATAAGACCGCCACTCGCAGTCACATTCACAAAGAATTGATTGCGGCCTCTTTAATGAATTGTGCATGCTTTGCAGCCGCTATCTGCCCCGTCTAAAAGTCCAATTCGCAAAACGTATCGCGCTAATGATGTTACTGCGCAAACACGGCCATAAAGTTTTGCAGCTGAGTTTAATTTGCACTTTATTTTACGGAGGGAGAAGGAAGAAATAATTAGTTTGCTTATGTCACACATGCTCCTAAGAAGCTCTAAGTGTTTAGCCCTGCAGCCATTCTCATCTTGATATTGTTTTCTTCTCAGGACCAGTTGGAGCTGCTGTACACAGTTGGACCAAACATTGCTGCAGAAAGGTAAATCAGAAGAAGACACTTACTGAAGCTTAGACCTTTTTTTTGACTGTCTTATTGGACTTGTTAGGTCTCAGTAGTAGTTCATGTGCCATATTCTGTTGTATCCTGTGTGTCAGGGTGTCCCAGCTGCTGTCCCTCGCCACTACGCTCTGCTCCCAGGAATCGTCCAACCTTGGCCTTCCCGACTTCCCTGTGGACAACCTGCTTCCTGCCCTCCATGTGCTGGTGAGAAATCTTCCTTACTGCCTCTTAGACAGGGAAAATTAAAGCCCAGGATAAAACCAAAAGAGCGCTGTTGGACCATGGATGCTAGTGTCAAATGCCTGTGTTTTGTGTGTTGGTGCAGAATGCTTTCCCCATGCTGTCCTCCCAGCAGCTCGTCCAGAGACTTTACCCCTACAGCAGCATACTGGGCAAGGAGGGGCGCACCGCCGTGGAGGGCGTACTCGGTGTAAGTCAAGAACCACCATTCCAAAAATGTTCCTAACTTTCATCTGTATGTGGTGTCAGCTGATGTGCATAAGATCAGATACATTATTCTGATGTGTTACTTTTGGCTTCCATGCATTTTTGTGGCTTTTCTTTCATAGAGATTTGAGCTTTTGGATGGCCGTCGTCAGCCAGCACCCAGCGCCATTCTGAGTGTTTCCAGAGCGAAGGATCTTGAGGGTCGTGCAGATGTCGCATTAAGTGTCGCGGACAAGAACATCACCTGTCAGGTACCTATAGACTGGCTATATACGGTTTAAAAACAAAGCCCCAATCTGGTATGCATACCATTGTAGACTGAACTACAGCGTGGGATGCTTTATTCTCATCCTGCATTGGGACAGCTAGACTGCTAAAGCGCTGCTGCTGCCACTGTTCAAGGTGCTCTATGAAGTTTACTTGTAAATATTTAAAATCCTGCACTGTTTACATCTTGTGATCTTTTCCGCCTTTGCTGTCTTATTGCTGTTTCTTGGCGCGTGACTGTCTCCTGCAGATCAGTGGAATAGTGTGAAGTCATTGTCGGGAATGTGCGTCGCGTCGACCATGCACAATATTAGTGCAAACAAAACGGGGACTTACTCATTAAAAACCTGCTCCATAGACCTATTAAAGGTCAAAAAGTGTATGGGAAACTTTAACTTTTTTCTGTTTTGTACAACAAGGTAAATAAAAAAAATAAAAAAATGAAGAGATTTAATGTTATTTCATTTATTGTTTGCTTTTTGTTACGGCTGCATCGAATAGTTTGAATTTGCAAAAACTCCAGAGTGTTTTAAAGTCCAGAAGTTAACATTTATTAAAAAAAGATGGATGTAATCCTTTCCAAAATTCACAACATGTTTTTATCTAATGAAATATTCTACTTCAATCCAGATTTGTTGGCGTTTAGCCTCAAAAACAGGTGAAAAAAACAAAACAGTTTGCTCTCCTGCTTGCTGCACACACTGTCGAGTCATATTCATTAAAGAAGGTTGATTTTTAATAAAAAAGATGCTTTTATTTAATCCGATGAATTTGAAGCTAATTTTAGAAAACTTTAATAGAAGCTTTGAATATTTAAAAGATGTTCTATATCCCTACTTTTTGTATATTATCACATTAAATAATCTAATTTCCCCCATGAGTGTGACCACCAGGCCGTCAAATCATGAACTTACTTTCTGACAAAACAGTCAGTGCGTCATACATTTCACAGATATGTCCATTGCCCCACAACAGGCCACACACACACACACACACACACACACACACACACACACACAGAGGCAGACAGACAGACAGACGCACTGTATCAGTAGCCTGACTTCTTATCTCTGACTGAGACTCTGTAGAGTCTCTAAAGGGAACATCTTTATTGCTCTTTAATTCTTCTTCTTGGATGAAAAACAGTGTGTGTAAATGAGTCACTGTATGGGCTTTGGGAGGACAGAGATATTCCAGACTTCTAAAAATGGCGGTGCTGAACATCCAGCCAAACAAATGATATCACTCTCAGTAAGTCTTTTGAAGTTGCATTTGTATTTATGTACCGCAGTAATTATTTTGGCTTCCAACACGTGTCCTGTATATCTCTCGGATTGTTCGATAACACTGCGTTGTTGGAACATGCAGCGTATTTTTATTACAGCCGCGTGTCGGTGATGCTGATAAGACTGTGAATTATTATTTAAAGGAACATTTCCCTACAAGTTTTTTTAATTTATTTTTTTATAGAATGACGAAGCTCTTGGTTGCTCTTTCATGGCCATTTCTTGTCTCCATCAAACTTCAGGTTCCAGCAGGCATCAAGGAGCTGCGTCCACCCAGCGGCAGCCCGACCTTCATCAGAACGCCGAGCCACTCCCAGCTGATGGCGGAGATGATGCAGTCACACATGGTTAAGGACATATGTCTGATAGGCGCCAAGGTAGCTAACACACAATGTACAGCACATGCAGTACATGTGGTAAACGTAACCTCTGGTCTTAATAACAATTATTATTATTCATTTTTTTTCTAGGGTTGTGGAAAGTCAGTGATTGCGAGAGAGTTTGCCGAGATGCTGGGTTACAGCATAGAGCCGGTCATGCTGTACCAGGTAAATGAAAACTATCTGTGTTTATTATCTGTCAAAAACACTACGGCGCATGTGACGAGTTTACCACGTGAGGGGACGGCACCCCGCTGGCAGAGACTCGCACAGTTTGTGCCTTATGATGTCAGGTTTCCTGCAGCAGAGAGGAGAGGGCGAACAAATAGCCTGCAGCGGGGAAGACGTAGTTTCACGAAAGAAGAAACGGGTCACTCGGAAAAGAAAATGCTCTTCTCATTTAGCAGGATTTTCTCCACCTGTGTCACACTGAAAGTGATCGATTTACAGTGTACATGAAGGTCACGGTTTGAAATGCGTTACGCTATCCACCATTCATGTAGATTTTTAATATTGGTATAATGGGATGGATTAAGTTTATGTAGGATTAGGACAGCAGTTTGGCTGAAAGACGCACATCTGGCTTCTATTACCTCAGGCCAGAAAGACTGGAAGAGAGAGAGAGCTAATGTGGGCTGTTACAATATATATGTCTGCATGTAAAGCTTTCTTAAACCCCCGTGTGTGTAGTTGAGTGTGTGTGTGTGCGTGTGTGTGTGAGAGTGATTCTTGGGAATATAGTCATCCGGGTGCAATTGTGCAGGAAGCGTGTGTGCTGAAGACTTCTGTATTAATGCATCATGCTGCAGCTATTTTTAGCTGCCTGAGGTCAGGGGTGAGTCTTTTGCTGCGGGAATTGTGGAATCCTTCGCCCGGGAAATCCATCCCGTCAGCTCTGAAAACCCCATTTTTGGAAAACAAAGTGACATGTAAGAGTACAGTGGAACACAAATATATTATTTATTGGCGTGTGTGCTTCAATGGGAAAAACACAAGTCACAAAAGCCCTTTTCCCTCTTTCGCCTGCAAAAATGAACATGGATAATCCCAGAAAATTGTATTGATTTCAGAGTAGCAGTTTCCCTGTGTAACATATCACACATACAGTATTATACATATATTAATTAAGGAACAAACAGGCGGACAGGGAGGAATACCTGCTTTTCCCCCTCCATACAGAAGCTCTGTACAATGCAGGCGTACTCTCAGAGCCACTTACATTTACAAATCCACAAAGCCTGATTAAATCAACCCTGCGTATTATGGCCAGCAGCTTTAAAGAAAAACAAGCTTGAAAAGAGAAGGTGGATGAGTTATCCCATTACAGGTGATTAGTTGAAGTGGACACCTCCAGAGAGCCACAAAGGAACGTTCTGGTGACACACACACACACACACACACACACACACACACACACACACACACACACACACACACA
>CALSCE010010700.1:1278520-1293108 GCA_943593645.1 Bovichtus variegatus
AATCTCCAGGTAATGACACACTAACTCGCACCTAAAGAACACACTCAAACACACGTCGGCATAAAAACAAACCTGTAACAGCGGGACCGACCGGAAAACACATTTATTTCCAGGACATGATTCGATCACATACGTGTTAGAAATCATAACGAATACTTTGTTTATTTCTCTTATTCTAAGAAAGATCACTCTGTGTATTCTTCACCACACAATATTCATAGCATCGTTCATTCAAGGGAGGCGATACGCCAACTCTGATCTCTTCTTTTCCCCTTGACTTTTATTCCTTTTTCTTCCTTGTCGTTGTTTTGCTCTGTTGTCCTCGTTGCGACATTGTTTCATTATGAAGGATTTTACTCTTAGTTCTGGTATTAGCTGATATTCTCCAGGGCCATACTCTTTGTTTTTTCCCCTCTTGGCCCTTTTCAGACACACAGGAGTCTGAGAGATGCTAATCCCAGTCCTGGCCTGGCAGTAAAATCTGCCCCGCTACACTGTAACTGACCTCTGATTGCTAATATTGATGGATTTTATTATATTAGAAAGCAATCTGACTTTAATTCACCAGGAAACCGCACTGTTTTTGATTTTATTAAATAGTTGTGGGTTGCGATCATTATAACAAAGAGCAAAGATCAGGCAAAGTCAGTACAGCACAGACCTTAGTTCTACGAAGGGACAGAAACTGACGTGAAAACAACCTCCATCAGGAAGTCGGGGACGTTGGGGTTTGCCAGTTTTTTGTAGCTTTTAGACACCGAAAAAAAGTGTCCAAGTGTGCATACTGTGGGTGGGAGAACAGGCAGAACTCCAAGCACTCGGCAAAAATATTTTCTCCACATTCCTCCCAGTCCTACTTTTGTCACCGCACATGTTCAATGCTGACATGCGACTGCCTCTGTGCTGGCAGCGTGCTTTTAGAAAAAAACACACAGGACAGGAAGTCGGCGGAAATCTGTAAAAAGCTCCCAACAACGGCCAGCACAGATAGACAGACTCCTACATCCGCACATTAAAGGCTTCAACTTCTAGCACTAAGCATTAAGCTACTGTCAATGCAATATTTCAGTTTCAGTATTCTGTCTGTTTAACTCCTGTATTCACATCAAACTACAATGACTAGCTTCACGCCACACACCCCAGCCTCTCAAGACGTTTGTTACCAGTCACTGCTCAGCACATGAATTCATATCATTTCAGTCAACAGCCGGTTTTGGATTTTTTTTTTTCCGGAGCAAATGGCATTAAAGAGACTTTTGCACACATTGGGTTTAAATAAAATGACATGCCCATGTAAGGCATAGTTTTTTTTTTTTTTTACCTCTCTGACATCCTCTGGCAGTACTGATGGCGCTATGTGACCCAGATTTATCTCTTTTCCCACTCTTTCTCTCCGTCCTCATTCTGCTTTTTTCTTCCCTCCGCCTGCTTGTTTCGGAGACTGAAATAAAAGTAGAAGAGGGGGAGATGGGATGAGAGCAACGAGGCTGCCCTACTTTTTGAATGACCTGTTTTCTGTCTTCGGAGCAGAAGCACAGTTGTAAAAAAAAAAAAAAAAAAAAAAAAACAAGGGGCGCGGAGGGGAGGGGTGAAAGCAAACCTCCACATTTTTTTGCACGAACCCATGTGGTTTTAAGATTATCTTCAAACCGGGACAACTGCACTTTTTTCATAAAATGTAAAAAAAAAAAAAAAGAAAAAGAAAAAAAAAGAAAGAAAAATGCAATTCGCCACAATGCCCATCTGGGTTCAATCGATTTTTGTGAGTCCATAAAAGTCGTTTCTGAGCTGTTTGTCTGTTTTCTGCAGCACATGATGGTGATGGAGGACATGTTGAAAGACTTTCTATTAGGAGAGCACCTCCTCTTGGTGGGCAACCAGGTGAGTGACGTATCATAGAGCTTGTTGAAGGAATACTGCACCCCCCCCAAAATGACCATTTGTGTATCAGTTACTCACCTTAGCTGGAATTCTTGAAGAAAACTTTTGTTTTTCTCGCCTGCCTCCACAGTGAACGAAGAATCCAGAAACAGAGACACTTCTTGATGAATTGAAGACTGTTTGAGACTGTGTTTATACCTAAATATTAAGGTTTTTAGTGGAAATGCATGCGATTGTGAAGTAGTGAGGAAATGACTGGAGACATGAGAGTCGGATTATTCCGCACGAGTCGTGTGAGAGTTTGTAAACGGATGTTCTCGTATAGTTTTGCTGTTGTTGAACGCGGCCCATATTTACTTCAATTTTTTTCTTTTTTTGGTTTTGTATTTCTTTGTGCACCGTGGATGCATGTGCGAAAAACAGGGAAGAATTCAAGGTAACTTGCTTGGAAGAAAAAAAAAAAAAAGAGCCCAGAGCTTTTATCCATAGAGGTCCAATTCTGATGATTGTCATGATCCCACTTTGGTATTGTGTTAAATAAACAGAGCTTAGACCTATGCTTGCAGGGGGGGGGGGGGGTCTATATCATTTTAGCAGCAAATGGGTGTGAAGTAGGGAACACATGTCAGCCCTGTTTGAGCGTGCAGAGTTATAAAACAAGCTCCCTGCACCCTGATGTCACCCTCCACACACCAAACGCTCACAGCTCACTGGGGGCCCAGTCAGTCAGGTCCTAATGTGTTTAAAGGGAGGAGGAAGAGGAGGAAGGAAGGAGTGAAAGTGGACACGGTTGTACTTGCAGCCCAGGGGAAGTTGTCTGTATGTGTTTTTTTTGCATTAATGTTCATGTGCGCGTGTGACAGACTGAGTGGGAGAAGCTTATTTTGCGAAATCTGAACGCATGACCAATGCACGTGGCGAAGCTGAGGCTCCAGGAGCCGTCAGAGCGGCTCGCTGGACGTCTGACAGCCTGGCCGAGGGACTCAGCGGCCAGGAGAGGCAGGCTCTGTGCGGAGCCAGCGGGAGTCCCAGAGAACGGCCCCCCTGTCAGAACGTAGCACCGTCACAATGAAGGGACGCACTCGGCTCTCCCTCTCAGCCTCTCCACTCATGGAACTGACACCTCCCTTATCTCTCTTTAAAGCCGACGTTACTGAAACACACTTGCATTAAGATTAATGTCGTTACATTGCGCTGCTTGCTGAATGCTTTGTTCTTGTATTCTTACACAGGGCGTGGGTAAGAATAAAATAGTGGACCGATTCCTGCACCTTCTGAACAGGCCCAGAGAATACCTGCAGCTCCACAGGTGAGGAGTGTTTCACCAAACACCACTTAAAAGTCACATGTTAGTAAGTCAAATGTTGTAGTTTTTGTCACATCTACTCGTGAACATTCCCATTGCACCTCGAGCCTCGAAGAGAATTAGGAACGTCACTTCCTGCCGTCTTTGTTCTCTTTTATAACCCTGTCTCGGATGGTTTTGAGCTTCTCCAGACAGCTTCTTTTTTTTTTTTTTTTTTTTTTTTGTCCGACTTTTTCCATTCTGGGTCACCTTCTCGAACTCAAACAAAATATCATTTCCCGAGAAAGCAAATTCAGCTCATGGGACTCTTAACTTATGTATTCAATTATGGAGTTGTCTGGGTCACCTGTTGGGGAAATAGCTCACAAGTTCATTATCGATGGTTTTATTATTTTAGTGAATTAAAAGCTCACATACTTGAGGAGTTGGCAGTCTAACTGTATCTGCTGTTGGCAAGTTATGATGCTTTTCAGAAGTCATAATCATACATGTTTTAGGCTCTTGTAGTTTTCCAACAGGAGGAACAAAGCAACCCCATTTAAGGGAGATGTGAGCAGCCGGCATTTTCTCTTACTACACCCGCCAGCCTTCCCGTCAAAAACTATTTTGGTCCTCCGTAAAGTAGGCCATCCTTCACCAGAACAGGCACTTCACATGACCACATTAAAGCAGAACCATTTGAAGAAGGGCTTGTTAACACCGCTTCACTACTTCCATAAATACTCACACGATCACACCTCAGGGAAAATGAGGTCAGAGTTCCTCATCTATAGATCAATGCGCTGTGTGCCGTGAACGTAGCTCCGATCAATCAGAAGCAGAGATGGGCTTTTGTATTGATCTTAGCACTAATAAGAAGGCAGCGTTTTGCGTGTCAATAACTCGGCGATGGGAGAGAAAAGCACCAAAACGGGAGTGCCGATAAAAAAAAATTAAAAAAAGTCAGCACGAACCTGAAGAATTTTCTCCTCCGCGGTCTGTGGCGCGCGCGTGTGTTTTAGTTTGTCAAAGTCTTGTGAAAGTCGAGGTGGAGACGGAGCACGGATGTGGCCTGGTTAGCTACTGTAGCAGCAGCTAATATTAGACCAGGGCAGAGGCAGGAAGATCTGTGTGCATGTGACTTTTGGGAGCCTGTGACTGAAAGCCTACAGAGAGATGTGGCTCAGAAAAGCAAAAGAGATGCATCCGGCCAGGAGGGAAACTGGGACAGCGCCTGGGTCACGCGGAGATATTGGGGAGCGAGTGCTGCCGGGTGGGTGAGGAGAGAGATGCTCAGAGAACGAGGGAGGGGATCATTCTGGACGCCACGAGGGAACCAAAGTTATTGGGAGATTCTTCAACGTTATGTCTGTGTTGCCGGCCTGTTGAACTCCATACAGTGTTGCAGAATGTAGAGAAAATGTGTTTTAACACCATATACATGAAGGCAAAAGGGGAATTTTTGATTTTATATGAATGAATATCTTCAATGTCAACCGTGTTTTCTGCTCCTTCAGAGATACGACCGTCCAGACTCTGACGCTGCAGCCCTCAGTCCGCGATGGCATCATCATGTACGAGGACTCTCCACTGGTCAGTTGTTCACACACACACTTGAACTCTGACGGACAGTATTTAAAAACCCTGTACAGAGTGGGATTTGCAGGCCAGTAAATGCAGAAGGAAAAGGATGAAACATCGTGGCTTTTCTCTCCGGTCCTGGTCCTGGAGGTTGTTTTTCGCTCCGCTGGCGGGGTGTGGCTCTTCGGTGCCAAGAAACGACACATTGACACTGTGGCCTCGTACATTTGCGGCGCAATTAGACTGCTTTACTTGCTCTGGTCACTCAGAGTGGCAGACTAACAAACACGGCACCGTGGTCTCCATACCCTCCCTGCTCACTTCATCACCTCGCAGCAGACAGTTTGACATGTAGCAGGTAAAACACAAAGTGTAACTAATAACATTAATGATGGCTCCGTTCTATTAAGTGTCCCAGTTAGTCACGCCAACGAGGTAACGTGCTTCAGAGCAAAAACTGGAACACCTACATGAAATGAGGCCGTTATTAATGCAGCTGTGATGTGGTGGTGTGATCAGGCGATAATAGCGGTTAGAGGGCCACAGACACTGAAAACAAACTTTAGCTGGGCTCAGGCTACAGAAGACAAAATAATTCTGTGTGTGTGTGTGTGTGCAGGTGAAGGCAGTGAAAATGGGTCACATATTAGTGATTGACGAGGCCGACAAAGCTCCCACTAACGTCACCTGCATCCTCAAAACGCTGGTGGAGAGCGGAGAGATGATCCTGGCGGACGGGCGCAGAATCATCTCAGGTACATGAACACACACACACACACACACACACGCACGCAGGGTTTAACACCTCGACAGCAGACATGTCCCAGATTCACCGTGAAGACAGAAGCGGGACCATTAAATGGACGAGTTGAGGATTGGATGGCCTAGAAGACAAACAAGAGTAAAACATCAGATGCAGGCCACTAAAGGAGGCTTAGGATAAAAGCCTTTATGGACAGGTACCAGTATACTTTGGATCACCCTGGTCCGTAAACGTGTATATATTTTCCAAGTAGTCCCACGTAATGGCAGTAGTTGCTGACAGCTGCTCCGTTGCTGGGAGGCTCTTCCTCCCAGCGGAATGTAAACACAACCTTGAGACTTCATAAACACAAACTTGAGACGGCTCCAGATGGTATCAGCGCCGTCGAGGTGTGTGTGGGGCTCAGTCCGAGGCAGAAACAGGAAGTACGAGTAGTTGGTTTGCTGTTTGTGTGCGTGCTCTGTCGGTGCTAACTATGACTGTGTCTCCTCCAAAGATCCCCGCGAGGCTGAGGGAAGGCCCAACACGATAGTCATGCACCCAGACTTCAGGATGCTTGTCCTGGCCAACCGACCTGGTTTTCCGTTCCTGGGAAATGACTTTTTTGGAGCTCTAGGTACACACATGCACAACACTCACAACCCGGAGCAGAGGACTAGTAACCCTCTATTTTATTTTCATAACAAACTTGTATATTTAAAAACTAAGCAGCTCAGATGCATTAGGAACGGACATTGGGATTATCCACCGTTTTCATGGGTCCACAAACTATCAAATGTGGTTGTTAGATGTCCATAGAAGACAGCCTGGGATTTAAGCATCTCAAGTAGTTTGTAGCGTCTGTAGGTTGCACAGCTTGAGCCTCTTTCCCGGTAAATTACTGGGATAACCTTTCAGGCACCGCTTGTGATTTTTTTTTTTACGTTTCACACATGCACTACATTCAGGAACATTTCCGTTTTGTGCCTTTTCACACGTGCCAGGGCAACGCCAGAATAGATGAGGGCAAGGGTCATAACCAGCATCCAGCAGAGGACAGTTTTTAACACTTATAGATGAACCTCAACAGAAGAAGAAGATGGGGCAAGGCCGGATGTACGTGCCACGTCTTTTTAATACTTTTAGGAACATGTCCGGTCACAAGCTGTTTTTTTTTGTTTTGCGACACGTCAAATCACCTGTGAAAGCAGTGGCGTCAGTGCAAAACTGTAGACAACTCGCAGATTTGAAATGCCTGATCAGCGGAGGCTTGTGATTGGTCATCAGATGGACATAACCCTTTACGTGCTTGTCCCTGCAATGCAACGGATGTCATTTCAGTGGGAAATTGTCAGTACAGATTTCTCCGAATATTGATCCCTGCTCCCATTCACATACGATTCCCTTGCAGGAAACATTTGAGGGTTAGACTACGCACATGAAAGGGACTTAAGTGCTCTGTGGTGGCTGAGTCTCTGCAACTCGATTCTATGGACAGGACCTGGTTTAAGGAGTTTTTTTTTCAGGATTAATACTGATTGTCCTTGTTGCAGAGCCCCAGCAAAAGCACTAGGCTTTAGGTTTAGGTAGAACATTTCTCCCAGTGTGACCATACAAAGAGCCAAGCAGATCGTTCTTCAGTAAAGTTGTTTGCTTGTTATTGTCCGAACAGGCGATATTTTTAGCTGCCATGCTGTGGACAATCCAAAGCCACAGGCGGAGCTGGCGATGCTGAAGCAGTACGGCCCCGGCGTTCCCGATGCTACTCTGCAGAAGCTGGTGGCCGCCTTCGGAGAGCTGAGGTCCATGGCCGACCAGGGCACCATCACCTACCCTTACTCCACCCGAGAGGTAGTCAACATAGTCAAACACCTGCAGGTGAGAAGAGGCATGCGATGCATGTCCTGCAACAGCACAGCACTGCTTTTCCCTTTTTTCATATTTCCTCCGTTTTGTTCTCAGACTATTATTTAAATGAATAATTGATCAAGATTTGGTGACTTTAACCCTCCACAGCTAGATGCTTTAATAATGCAAGAGAGTGCCCTCACAACTCTGCTGCGACAGAGAGGGAAGACCCTGTTCCTGCCTCAGTCCGGACTAACAAGAACCCTCATGTATGGACAAACGCCTCAACGTGCGGAGGACTCGTCACGCTGGCCCTGATTATGCTAGTGAAGAACTATTGTTGATTTTTCCGACCGTCTGTCCTGGACGGCTTTCATAGTGTTTAACACAAAAAAGTTAAATATTTGTGTAACGAATGAAAGAAACGAGATCGGCGAGCACTTCTGACGGAGTATTCTTTTTCTGGTGGTCCAAAAGAGAACGAATGGCATGAGACTTAAAGGGAGAGGCTGGGAGAGAGACATTGCTGGAAAAATAACAAATCTAGGCTGGGGATAGAAATCATGGATCACATTGTCTGTGCTCTCAAAGAACGTATCACTGTGTGCCATTTGAGTTTCAAAGTACCCCCACCCTCTCTGCTATTCTCCGTATATATCGTACGTATATCCAACATCCTAAGCTCTCTGTCCGCACTGAATCCGTTAAATATGCACTTCTGTTACGTCACGCAAACAAATCAGCTGTGTGCTCGAAATCAGACTGGAGACGTTTTGTAGCCTACTTTTTAAACCGAAAACCATGTTTTGTGTTGTGATCTTTACTGGAAATGACAAACTAGCCGACAGCAATGAGGTAACTTTCAGCTCCCTGGCGATCTCCCTCCAGCCAGCTGCCACCTTAATTGGTGTAGGTTTGCAGTGAAATGAGGAGGGGGGGGGTATTATCTCAGCCGTTCATCATCCATGCAGCGCTTTCAACGCGAGCGACGGGAATAGACAGAAACAGAGAGTCTGACGAAAGTTCAGCTCAGGTGCGACGTGGCAAAACGAGCCAATTGAACAGATTTTGACGCCGACGCTCGTGCTGCAAGTCTGATGTTCTCGTTTGAACCCGGCGAAAGCACCTGTTCTTAAGTCATAAGCACGGAAGAGAAAACAATTTAGAGCAGACTTAGAAAATTGATCACCAAAACTGTCATATGTGATGCTGAGTGTGCTCCCTGTACTCTCTTACTTTGGATTGAATCTGTTTTTATTTACCAAATATACTGAAATGGAAAAAAAAAATGTATTCAAGAGTATAGTGGCAAAGTAATGCTTCTCTTAAAAACTCCCCTCAAACACAGTTTAACAAGCTCATGTATCCAGATGAACAGTGTGGAGCCATGGTGTAGAGAACATGCTTGCATATATATATATATATATATATACATACATACATACATACAAAATGTTCCTCTTACTCACATTCCCCTTCATCATCTTTTTTGCATTTTAAGAAAAGGATATGGTTACATGCATGCAAAACAAAATTAAATGCAGATAAAAATATGATAAGATAAAATTTAAATCACCAGAACATGTGCTCATTATCTGATAGACTGCCGTTTGCCATTGCGCTGCCAGTACCTTCAGTAGGGAAAGGAACAATCTGGTGTATTTTCAGCCCTGATGCAGGAGAATACACATGTGCTTCTTTAACATTTAATGATCGGGGTCGTCACGTCTCCTTGTTGTCTCAGGTCTTTTAGAAATGTGCACAGTATTAAGCCCAGAGATGAAGGAAAAAAAACCCAATAGCGCAGGGCTTAGACAGAAAAAGAAAATTAAGATTTGAGCTCGCACTACCGCGGATCAATAATTCAGCGCACGGGGACGAGCCCAAATGTTTTGATTTCCCCTCTGGCCACCTTGTTGCTGCCATCAATCATCACCAGTATTGACATGTGCAGGAGTGGGACGTACACGCGGTCGCTCAGTCGCGTCTAAATTGCTTCTTTCAAGGCAGTAGCCAGTATAGATCCAAAGGACCATGTCCCATTGGTCATAATTGTACTGCTGAATATTGAACCTCCTTTATTCCATCGATCATGCATGGATAAGTATTCAGCTGGTGTCGAATCGGATTCAAAATCCAGTTTGCTTCCTCCTTCATCAGATAGCTGTTGGAACCAAATTTAGTTGAGACAAAGTCCTTAAATAACTGATTGTGTTTAGACATTTAACCTTTCAGCACTTTGCCGCAGTATATTCAAGGTATCTTTAGATTGTTGTTTTGTATCGGCATGTGTATTTTGGACACTCAGACTAGAAGTGTGTGGCCTCTGCCTGGATTGTTTCTTTTCTCATTATTTTTTTTTTTTGCTGCGCTCGGGGGGACGTTTCTGGGCGACCAGGTGCCAGATGGTCCCTCCGCCTCTGCTTTAGTTTACAGCATTTCCCTCTCTCTCTCTCTCTCTCTCCTTTCTTTATCTGCCTTTTATCCTCTATTTGCCAACTTATCACCGTAGTTACTGTGCAATACAGAAAATGTATTGAGGCAATATAACTTGTATCTCTCTATTTATATCACAAACGCAATAACTAAGGCTGCCTCGGCAGGAGAAAAAGGACTTTTCTCTGCACTCGTCTGTCGGCGTTATGGTCTGGAGATGAGTTACCTTCCAGAAAGCGGCGCGTCTCGTTATAGACTCTGTCCCTGCATTGATCCCCGTGGAAGACTTGTAGATTATATTAAATTTGTTCCTTTTTTGACCCTCTTTACTTCATCCCCCTGTCATTCCTCTCACTACCCCCACCCCCCCCCCACACACACACACACACACCTCTCTTCTTCTCCTTCACAGAAATTCCCCAACGAGGGTTTGGCCAACGTGGTGCGGAATGTCTTCGACTTTGACTCGTACAACAAAGACATGCGAGAGGTTCTGATTGAAGCGCTGCACAAGCACGGGATTCCCATCGGCGCCAAGCCCAGCTCCGTCAACCTGGCTAAGGAGTAAGGCATCAGGAGCACAAGACGCTAGGATGACACACACACAGACACACACACACACACCCGTTACATAAAGGAGGACACAGGCATTACTTGACGGCCTACCTGCCTCTGTAATGAGTCTAATTACCATCAGGACATTGCCAGTGAGCCACCACAGCTAAACAGAAAGTCTATTTCTATTTTTGATAACTGGATGGACTAAAATACTTTAAGGACAGGAACACTGACTGATAATGTCGCACACTCTCAGAAGTCCCTCCGCAGTACTCGCAGGAGAAACGTGTCCTCGCTTGGTTTGAACCTACTACTGTGTTTTAGTGTTAAAAAAAGTTAAGCCGTAAGTCAACACCACCTGCTTTGTGTGGCAGTAATCGTCTTTTTGTCAGATACTCTAAATGTATCAGAAGTTCTAGAAGCTTTGCTTTTCAGCATCATCTTAACAGACAATGGAAAGATGAGATACTTTATGACAAACGCTTCTTTTGACGTCACAAAAGCAGAATACGGGCTGCATGTTATTCTGATTACAGTTTTAGTTAGTGTTGACTTTTACAACATTCTTATGTTACGCCTTTTATAGATTGGTATTTAATTATAATAATAATAAACTTCATTTATTTAAAGAGTTTTACAAGACAAAAATAAAAATGGCAGACACGCTACGATTAAAAACAGTTTAAAAGTTATACATCATTGAGCAAAGGAGCTACATATGAGAAGAAAAGTGAAATAAGTCAAATAAAAACATGAAATAATTAGAATAATCAGTCAAATAAAAGAGAATGAAATGGATAAAAGTGAGATTCAGACCACAAAACTGATTAAATCAACAAAAATCTATTCTTTTAAAGGTTAGCTAATAAAACACATTATATATCTATATATCTATCTATATATATATATATAGATAGATATATATAGATAGATATCTATATATCTATCTATCTATCTATATATAGATAGATAGATATATCACCTTTTCACCCTCAAAAGTTTCCAAAATCGTTCCCCTGAAGCGTTTTCATTACAGTGAATGGTTCTAGGTAGAACTTTTATCTTTCTTATAAAAATAATAATAAAAACGTAATTTTCTGATTTTAGAGTATTTGCAGCTTTTGGTAAATGAAATCCTGAAATGCTTGAACCTGCCAGACGTCGTCTCTGGCCCTCTGTCTGGTTTCAGACTGAATGAAACTTCCATGAAGTGTTAAATTATCACACACAGCACCTCACCTTTCCTGTAAGGGAAAGATACAATTCTAATATCCACTACCTTGTTTCATTATGCACAGCTTTGTCTTTTTAAATAAAGGAAAATATTTGTTTCTTCTGTCTCCTGTGGTTTTATTTGATGCTTTCATAAATTCACTTTCATAAATCTCTCAAGTAACATCTTGGGAGCAGAGCAGAAACAAGTATTTTCCTTGAGCAGTGTCTGACTATAGATCATCTGTTTCATTACGTCTGTCCTTGCATCATCCGAGCTCAGAGGGCCTTTTGTATCTCTCGGGATCTGTGTTTTTAAAAAAAAGTTCCGTCTCAAACAGTTTATATCCCACAACATCCCGTGTACATAAAAGCAAATATTTTGTCTCTTGATGTCCAATTTTGGACACAGAAAACAAGAAGCGGTTTCTCGTACGTATCTCATTGCTCTCCATTCATAAAATATTTACGGTTGGAGGACAGTCCATCCACCGCCTGTTTATCCACTTGGGATTGCTGTGTCTTCCATTTGTATTGCGTACCCCCCCCCACCCCCCCCCCCCCACCTGTAGGCAATAAGGCTGTGGCCACATTCCAGCTCTGATTCACGGGAAGACCAGTAAACATCTCGCCAGACACAACAAGTCGAGCAGGGACTCTCACACACAAACGCACACTTCTTCAACATTTTATTGGCTTTGCCGTCTCTGAAGACAGTGGGTTCAAATTAAAGTCTTTTGTTTTCATGAAATCCCGCTCGGAACTGAATACTTCCATCTGAAGTCATTTTGTGGTGGCCATGTTGATGCCCTCATGAGATGAGTTAATTTATTTGAAGTGGGGATGCAAAAATGGTGACAGTGAAACCCAGAACTTTACGAAATTGGAAACCCGAAAACGATGTGTGCCTAGGCATTCATTTGCCTCTCTACTCACCACTCCCCTAGATGTATTCATATCTCAGGTATTCACAATTGTTCAGTTCTTACCAGTCAGTTGTCACAATGTGACCTTCAATCTTTAGGTTGCCCCTGCCAGAGGTCAAGATGACGGGCTACTGGACAATTAACCAAACTGGCAACGCTCGCCGCAAACTGCTCTGTCCCACTGAGACACGGCCCATAGACATCAAGGTAAACACACTCGGAGAGACTATAATGACGGCTCACTAGCAGCAGATACACCGGTATGTTCCTCCACATGTACTATGAAAAGGATCAGCACTTAAATAGCGGTAGTCCACGCCGAATTACCCTCAGATTAAGTCAGTTACCATGGCTTCTAATGGGGGAGTTTTCACAGCAGATTCAAAGTGTGAAAACATTTTTAAAACCGTAGTTGTTTTTCTAAAGGCACCGCTTCTTTTTAAGGTGGTCATTTAAAATGTGAACCCGACACCCACACAAATACTTCCAGTCCCTCCAGATGTGCTGTCCCTTTGCTCCCACTGCCTGCCTCTTTATACATCCATGGCCCCTGTTGCTGATTGGCCGGAATAGTGTTATTGTGGCTCTGTCCGAGCCACTTTGTTTCCCATTTACAGAGCCAGGGCTGTGTAGCAACACCAAACTTGTGTTTCTTGGATTAGAATCACTGATTCCACCTTTAAGCACTTGAGCCCTGCCTGTATTTGACTATATACTGAATGAATATACTGACCATATACAGTCGATGCACCACTGAAAAGTGAATTGTGCTACAGGAGTATTTGGATAAATGTCTATGGAAATGGTGATACTTTTGTCTGTCTTTGAGATCCATTGTAATTCATAAGTTTTAAACCGACTACAGCTTCTAGACAAGCAGCAATCTCTCAGGCTCAGCAGGGCAGACAGGCGAGAGTTTCACGTGTAGTGTCATGGCACGGCCATCTTTTCTGCACCTTTTTTTTAGTAGCTGGAGAAAAAAATAACAAAATGTATACAAGCAGCCTCGTGATCTGAAACCAGTGACACCCAGTGTTGTTTTCATACTTTGTGGGTGTGTGTGCACCACTGCAACAGTGTGTCTTGTGTTTCCAGGGCCCTGTGTTTCTGCGTGTTCAGGGTTACCCCTGCAACAGACAGGAAAGCAGGGCTTTGAGTTTCAGCGAAGAGAAAGCCCACTGGCAACTTCCCATGAATGAAGTCAACATCATCTGCGATGTCACCACCAAAGATGGTATACACACACACACGCACGCACGCACACACAAACACTATCAACATCTGTCATGCAATACATTCTCAGGTCTCAGTGTTCATTTAGGCTAAGATCCACAGATATAATAGAACGGGGAGGAATATTAAGGAGGGACATTTCACTCGCATGAAGTCTTCTGCCCTCAATATGTGTGTAGGTGCAGAAAAGAAACTGAAAAGCATGCTTGTATAGTGGCAATGAAAATTTAAAAAGCGGCCTACTTTTAGCGTAGGTTTAAAAAACGCGCATAAACGCGCACATTTTGGTGGAAAAATTGTGTCTGGATATAGAAAGATATGGAACCGTTTGTTTTGCAGATGTGCTGTACGTGGCCACGTGTAACCCAGTGTCCCTGTACTCCATGAAGGAGCGTGGGGAGACGGTTCAGTGCATAGAGCTTTACGACGTCTTCCCCAGGACCATCAGTGGCACCTGGCAGCCCTTTGTCACCGTCGCTCCTCTCGGGAGTCCTCTCGATGGACAGGTGGTGCTGCACGAGGAACAGGTTGGCACACACACCGACACACACACACCGACACACACAAAGACACGCGTGTGGGGCTCCATGATCACACTGATTACTTTACATGATATTTAATAACTTTTTGTCTTAATCCCTAAAAGAGAAGTTAACAGGATGTTGATCATATTAAAGGTCCCTGTGGAGTTTTAATATGAAATAAAAATGTCCTCCTCCTCTTTCTTCTTCTTCTTCTTCTCCTTCTCCTCCTCCTTTTTCTCCTCCTCCTTCTCCTTCTTCTTCTCCCTCTTCCTCCTCCTCCTTCTCCTCTTCCTCCTCCTTCCTCCTTCTCCTCCTCTTCCTCCTTCTTCTCTTCTTCCTCCTTCTTCTCTTCTTCTTCTCCT
>CALSCE010010700.1:1333108-1360609 GCA_943593645.1 Bovichtus variegatus
CTGCATGAGCTCAGGGAGGGGCACTAATAATTACCTCCATGACAGCAAAAACTGCCTTTCAATCCTCCTTTCTGTGAGTCTGGTCACATCATCTGTCATAATGGTGAAATCCAGTCATTGCCAGGGAAGGAGTTGAGAAGTCCTCGGTGCAGGCTGCTGTCTGTGCAGATGAAACCTTTACACTCACTAAACATACTAAACATAGTGCCCTCTGCCTCTCAAACTGACATTATTTGTTGGCAACGGTGTGTGAGTGTGTGTGAATGGTTATCACTGATGAGCAGGTGGCACCTTGTAGCCTCTGAGTCTGTATGAATGTGTGTGAGTGGGTGAATGCTGATGTGTTGTAAAGCGCTTTGAGTGATCGCAAAGATTGTAAAAGCTATATAAATGCAGAACATTTACCATTATTTGACCATCTTCCTTTTATCTCCAAAATCTTCGCAAATTACATTAATCACAAATTTCTAGATTGCCGTGCTTTTAATTATTATTATTTTTTTTTTAACCCTTTCTGTCCGGGTTCCAACCACTTCATAGCAGTGAACAAGTTTTAACCAAAGTAGAACTTCTTTCGTCAGAGGCGAGGACTCTTATTGACACGTGTGTACAAATTGAAATCTGCAGCTCACTTGACTGAACCTGCAGAACTTCAGACCGTCATCCTGTGAGGCAACAGTGCAAACAACAAGGTGAGCTACAAGTTAAAGACACAGACACACACATATGTAAACATGGGGAACGGGCACAGACATGCTCATACACCCCCCCCCCCCCCCCCCCCCCCCACACACACACACACACCACTCTCTATGCCTCAATACACACTTACACGTATACAGTATATTCTGTAGATGTACAAACAAAATAGCACTGTCATGTGCACAGATTGGAAGGGACCAACGTCATTACGTGCGCGCTCATTAATGTGCCGCTCTCTTCGCACTGCAGCAGGGACATCTGGACGCCAGCGATGTGAAGGCCCGGTGGAAAGCTGAACCTGATATTTGGTCTCTGTGTATTTCTGTCTCTTTGTGATGTGGACGCACATCTGTGTGTCTCTGCCCAGCCTATTCATAGAAAGAGCACTTCAGCAGTCTTGAGGGGCCCTCCCATAGGAATCCATCTCGATGTAAAGACAGGCACATGGTTGCAGGATTTAGTGTGCGTGTCTTTCCACGTCCATTTCTCCATCTACCGTATGCGCCCATTCCTTCATTCACCTTAGCTATGTAACGCTGAAGGCTACTAGTCCCTCCTCTTTAGGGGCTGATCACGCGGAGACGTGGCGCTATGCACGGTCGCTTCAGAAAACTCTTTTGGCAACGCGGCGTTGTGTGCCTGTGGACCATACGGGCGATCAAATGTGATTAATGGGAAAAAAGGATTCAAGCAGACGTGGAGCTCTTGCAGTTGCTGTGCTGTAGGATGAGGTGTAGAAAAAATGGCCAATGAAAAACAGAAGATTTGGGTGTACGACTTTCTTTCGTTTTCGTACCACTGTTCCTACCACATCCACTGAGATCCAAACAGGAAGGAAGTGGTACATTTGGTAAAGCTATATAGAATATTCTCACTTTCATGGGCATCTGAAAGCATCTAAAGGTTTCGCTGACAACACTTTTCTTGCGGCCTTACGGTGTTCTCTTATCTTCTATCAAGCTCGAGTACTACTTTCCCACACTTCCAGCCCTGTGCATACACAGAATGTCAACTGGCAAAGCAAACACTTCTACGGGACTGACCCATGCTGCCAAAACGATGCCAAACTCTGCCAAGAGGTAAGGTTGTTTTAGACGAAAGGGCGGCCCACCCGCTGCCCTCAGGGGATCCTGTGTTGTGTCAACATGGTCTCTCAGATCAGTGCCAGCTGATCCATACTGCAGAACAGTGCAGACAGGTGGACTCACAGAGGGATAGTGCCCACAGCTTCCCTCTGCCAACTGTAGTGAAGAAACAACACGGAGACGGTTGTCCATGCCAGCTTCCTGCCATCAGATTAACACAGTCTGGCGTGCACTCATAGCAGGCTGGCTGTGAACAGCAGCCATGCACGGCTGTGAGGGATGCTCAGCTTGTGGGCTGAGGTCTCATTTGAGCACATCAAAAAAGGAGACTTACAGGAAATAAAGTCAAAGGTTGCAGCACAAATCAGTAACTGGCTGATGGAAAGGAGGGGCACGGTGTCTTCCTTTACATGCATTTAGTGTGAGGCCACATCAAAGAGCAGCAAAGGGGCACTCCACTGATTTCACATATCAGTTTACTGGTCATTAGAAATGCCACTAAGCCTATGAAAACTATTGTGCAAGTCTGAGAAAATAACCCTGATGATGTCATAGTAATGTAGGCAGGGTTGTCTGGACTTGGAGACGAAGGCTTTGCGAAGTTTGTTTGTCTGCGGGATCGTTTGTGTTCATTCTCGTTACTTTGTGCGGCATTATCTGCAGCGGTGTGAACCGAAAGCAAACAGATTTTGCGGTGATTTGATTGCAATTAACTGACCAAAAGGGTGCCGAAATAAGTAAATAATGATGCTGATTTGTAAAAAGGCTGAATTCATGCGTTGTCAGGTCTGCCTGCGAGACGATAAGCGAGCAGCTTTTAAAAGGCTTGTTTTTCTGAATGGAGTTTGGTTTGATCAGGGCTATGCTAACAGCAGTGAAGCTATTGTTTATACACATAGTTATCTACACGCTGTTAAACTTTAAAATGATATAAACTCCCTTATTAAAGATGTTTCTTATTGATGACAGGTTCCCACAGACGTCTACAACAACTCCTTCCTCCATTTCTGATACAAAAGTGTCTCAACGTTGACAGGCTTTTGCGTATTCGCATCATTGCCGTTGCATCTTTGCATTGGTTGTGTACGAAATCTGCGTTACAAACTTGTAGCATAGAGTTTGAAAGACTATCTTTACCAGGCAGGGAGAAAGACACCATTGAGTTGCATCATGGGAAATGTAGGAACCCACATTTTTGGTTGCTTGACACATAGTAGACACTAAAAGTCAGGATATGTTGGCCTCTATTGCACACATTTGGACCATTCTTTTTCCAATCTGTCTCTTGCAAGTGCCCACATTTTATGAAACTGTAACACTCAAGTATTCCTTTAAATACATGAAAGAGTTTGGTTGTATTCCAATTCGGTCTGCACCTGCTGCACTGCCACCATGGCACCAGTATGGAAGTGTATCTGCCCATAGTTAGTGACCTTTACCCCTGGTGGACAGCAGACAGAGGGGTGCCTCTAATATACTTCAGCCCCACCTGCTGCTGGGCCAGGAAGGGGTCGCACCCTCCCGTCTCCCTCCACCTCTGGAAATAGACCCTGTTGCTACAGAACTTGCGTAAGTCCCTGCTTTGTTGAGTGGTTGATTAATGAGCACAGAAGGTAAGAGACGTGTAACGTCTATTTCAGTGTGTCTGTGTGTAAATGTTGTCGCATGTATGACTTTACTTTCTTGGGAGGAAGTGAATGTCCCACCTCTTCCTACACTATTGCATGCAGTCTATTCTGGTGAGTCTCTTTGGTGGACCACAGTGCATAACTGTTTTAGTTTAACGTAGATCTCATTCAGCTCTCTCTGTGTGCAGCACTATGTTGGCCTCGGTCCTAGAAAGGAAGCCAAAACTTTGGGGTGAGATCAGCATTTAAACACACAGAGACAGGGAGACTCACACACCAGATAAGTGGTGTTGGTGGGTTAATAAAGTGCTGAGGTGGTGAGCAACCAGCTGTCATTCAGAGACCCCCACTGCGTTACCGCTCCAATTCAGCCAGTCAGCAGCTCCACACCTACTGGGCTCCACGGCCTCTGGAGGAAATCAATACCTTCTTGTGTGATTTGATTTTAGTATATATATATTTTTCTTTCTGAAAAAGATGAAAATTCGATGTGAAATGTGCTATTGGATGTCACTTTGGATTGGTTATTCTATACTGTAGCAGATTGTACATATAGGCAGGTTTTAATGGCTAGTAAGAGAGTAAAATAACTACAGAGCATATAAAGCCAAACAGAACTGTATATTAAATTCAGATTACTCAACAACCTGACAGACGATTCAAGAAATAAAGAGAGGAGCCACATGTTACTAAAAGAACAATATTTCATACTTTAATATCATCTCTGGCAGGCATTAGCTGTATTAAATACACACATATTGCTTTCCAGTTTTTTTTCAGAAGTGATTAAGTTATCAGTTCACATTTAAGCATGTAACCAATTTTACTCCAGTCAACACATTTTCAAATCTTAATCTGACTGTCCAGTTAATATCAAGGCAAATAGAATTTGGAACAATTATTATTTACATAAGATACAAAAATATATTTCCCAAAAAGAAAAAAAAAAAAAAACCTGATACATTTACAAATAAGAAGCTCTATAAAATTACAAATATATTTCTATTATAAAAAGCCATTTTTAAATACTCTTCCAGCTCAGGTTTTTGGACGAGGGAGTGTAACCTGGTCTGCGGGATGATTTATGAATCTGACAATAAATGTTCCAGTGAATCTTTGCATTATATTCCACATCGTCATTCCTCACAACATTTCATGGAGTCCATTACTTCATGGCTGCTGAAGTATTCTTGTCCTCAGGGTACCTACAATGCTAATTTTGACCCATGTTGCTGCCAGGAGCCAGGTGTCCTGGAGTGAGTAGAGCACTGCTGGGTTAACTTTAGGAGAGTGCTGGCTAGACCTGATGCCGTGGTGGAGCCACTTGGGTATTACTGTGCCATCCAGCTGTACCCTGTTGGGTGGTTTTGGGTGTGGGGGGCCAGGCGCTTATTAGCTTCTCAATGGGGTTCCAGACTTCCACTCCCTCCCTCCCTCGTGGTCACACTCCAAGTCGACTGAGAGCCTCCGTGTCACATGCCTAAGAAGAGACAGACAGACAGACAGACATGATTAGAACAGGACTCCCTCGGTTGCCAGCTCTATTCTCAGAGCGGCGAACGTTCGTTTTTTTACAGGCGGGTCATCGTAAACGCTGGTGGCCCTAATAAACACGCTGTTCTCCGGGGCTAACATATGGCCGGGCTGACTGCCCGACTGGCTGTTCGCATGTCCAGCTTTACAGAGGCGACTGGACACCCGCGAGCTGCGAAAGACGGACGTTCAGTGGGCAAAAAAACGCAGAGCAGGGCGGTGAGAGGGGAAAAACATGGAAATAAGGAAAGAGTTTCAACTCCTACTTCTGTGTCATTCCATTCCTGACATTTACAGTTGGAATTGCAAGCCAGGTTTGCACCAGCACACATTCCTTATACTTTAATACAAGTTCAAACACTCTCAAGCCTCGTAGTAAAGAAGATTAGCCTTGTATGTCTATTACCTGTGACGTTCTCTAAGCTACTAAATAACACCCTGCTGCCTTCTCAGGTTACAGTTTCATGCATGTACCAAGGTTCCTACAGCTTAAGGAAAGTGAAATGTAAGACTTTTAGTGCCACTCTGAATGCAATATAAGACCAACTTTACAAATCCTACTTCCCATGTTTTAGCATTTTTAAGACTTTTGAAATATTGATTCGAGACACTTTGATACCAATCAAGGCCTTATTTTTAGATGAATGACTTCAATGCCTTTTAGGACTTTTTTTAAGGATCTGCAGGAACCCTGATGTGCATACTCAGAGCTCCGAGAGAAAAGGATGGGACACAATTGAGAACCTGTGGGTGTTGGCCGCAGCACAAAGTTGACTGACTCATGACCTACATAACATGCCCCGGCTCCTTCATAATCCTGGCCCCCTGACACATCCTTGTTTCTTAGAAACCTAGGGGGAGTGACTCCTCTGTCACTTTATGAGCGGTCGTTAGCATAACTGACATAGGGAACAAACACTCCAGTTAATCCCGAAGTAGCGGGCAGCGCCAGCACATGGGCTAATTCATCAGGGGCTCTGACAGCCAGGTTGGATTAGCACTCACTTTCTAATGTCCTGTCAAGGTCGGCAATGAAGTCCTCCAGTTCTTTAGTGTCGCCAAGTTTGGCTGCAGAGGAAAGAAAGAGAGTCAGACTTCAAACAAGAGAAGAGCGAAAGAGTTCTATTATCTTCTATCACACATTAGGACTGGAGGTTGACACTTGTGCATGTCTTCCCTTACTTGATTTATACATGTCTCATTACAGAGATTCAAGTCTGTCTGAGGGCTTCAGCAGAGCAAGCAAACCTGGATTTATTTATTTATTTTTGCCATGCAAAGTCCCAGTTGCGTGTGTGTTTGAGTGCGAGGTGTGCAGCTCACGTTTAGGTGACATGAGAGGAGGTGAACGGGTGGTCGGGGAGAGCACAGTGGGGGAGTTCAGCCTCTCATCGCTGAAGCTGAAGCTGTTTCTGTTCAGCGACTCTGCACCTGTCAGAAGGAGAGAGAGAGAGAAAACAAAGCGCAGACAAATTGGATTAGGTGAGCGTTCCCATGTAACACGCACACACATGTGATCCGTGTCAGTGGAGCAGCTATCGGCTGTAATCTTTGCATTCTCCTCTAACGACACCCTTCCTCTATGGCTTGTCACACACACATGCATCTGCTTGTATTTGTGCACGCAGAGGTGTGTACATACACACACGTAGTCGCACTCCAAAGTCACTGCTGAGCCCTGAGCAGATATGAGCAGAAACATTTCCTTAAGAAGACGTTTTCTGCTCTGCCAGAGGGGAAATCTCCACTGTGGCAGTTGGTGACAGGTTGTCCAGGAGGTCTCCGCAGTCACGCAGCTCCTCCCCTGCTCTTCAGCAACATTTACCTCTGACACGTTTAGAGTCTGACACCAGAGCAGGGCTACGCGCCCATTGTTCGGCCGTCCGTTTCTGTCTCCCATGTGCCACCCAAACTCTAAACGGAAGCTTACATAAATGATGAAATGGCCACTTTGATTGTGCCAGATCCATAATTCAAGCCACCGCACAACGTTAGCACATTCCCACAGTCTGAAGACAGTGGAGACGTTCTGCCGCTGGATTCCTGACGCGTCCAGACTTTCTTTTTCATTCACTTCGGGGGTGTAGAAGTGTAGAATCTTGGTAAAAGTGCAACCTCACTGACCATGATAAGTACGAGAGTATGAGGTGTGTGTGACAAACAGATTAGGCAGCACTTGTCTCTGTGCAGAACTCCAGCGGACCTTAACAGCGTCTCAGATGTCCACCACTTACTCACTCCCCCCCCCTCGCTGACCTGTACCACTCCCACCACTCAGCACTGAACACACAGCGTGAGAGAGGAGACGCCACACACAACGGGGAGCACCCGACACACACACACACACACACACACACACACAGAGCTGTGCCTGTCTGTGGCGTTTGACTTGGACACGAACGTCTTTCATTTCTCAAAATTGAATTTCCGCTCTCCTATTTATTCTGTTGATTACCGTCTTTCCGTATCTGCCGCTCTCTCAGACACGCGGGGCGGATCTATAAGACCACCCTGTGCCGTTTGTGTCATTTATCTGCGCGTTCCAACAGTCCGTCCAATCCATCAGGCTGCTACACAATAGGCCGTCCCCACATGGGACAGGTCCCTCTTCATTAGACTGCCATGGAGAGGACAGAGCTCATGCAGGAATCTGATCCCTTGAGCAAATCTACAAGCTCATTACCTCCACAGACACAGGTTGGAACAGCCTCCCTCTGCTTGTATCCCTGTTGTTGCTTAATGCACAACGGTAATTACATCAATTCTAGCTGGATAAGTAAACTTTGTGGTGTGCACTGATGATACTCTTATAAAACCACTATAACCCCGGTTATTATGCAATTACCAACTGTAAGTCTCGCACCAGCGCCTGGATCTCTCTGAGCGCATCTGGCTGGAAGGCAGTGTAGTCTGCAGTCTGCAGTTTACTCGATGTCCTCTCTCCATTTTAATGGCTCCACACAGCCTTCCAGAAGACTGAAGACTACAAAGATCTTTCCACGTCTCGCCTTGGAGGTCCAAACCCACTCACACATGTCCGGGGGATCTGTGCCCACGCTCTGAAGCGTGTTTTTCACTGCATATGAGGCTGTCACATTTGTGTGGAAGACTGCCTGAGGCCAGCTCTCCAGCTCGGGGAAGCAGACTTTTAAAACACTGTTAGAGATATAATAAAGTAATAATATGACAGTATTATATGGCAGTATGTGGCAGTAGCTTAATCGGACGCCCAAATCTCTGGACTACGATCGAGGATTTCTCTTCTTCTTTTTTCTCTCTCCGTGTTTCACATGTAATAGATGGCACGTGATAAGAAGCTGCACACAGAGCAGTGGAGCGGGAGAAGGAGTAACACTGACTCCAGTAAAGAAGTAGCATTAAAGAGGAGAAGTTAAGGAGTTCCTGATTTAAAAAAAAAAAAAGAAAAAAAATATTGGGATTGTATCTCATGGCAAAGTGGGCAGAACTCCTTCGTCTCGATGCAGAGAACAAAAGCATAACTATATCTGTTCTGCACTGCCTGATCTCCATTCAGGAGCCTCATGTGTCACTGTTTGCACTTTCTATTGCACATTTTTAAGACGCTGTCTGAAACCTTCCCTGACTTAAGATGACTTCATCCCATATTTATTGTTCCATGATGCAGATCACAAGTGACACATTTGTCATTGCCTGGTCCAAAGTGAATATTCGACAATGCTCTTCTTGTCATATAAGGAAAACAACATCAGTTAATATACAGTTGATAATGTATCACCAACTCACTCTCTGAGTCGCTGATGCCGCTGTCGCTGACGCTCGCGCTGCTCCTCCTCTTCATGGTCTTCAGGTGTTCGTCGTACCTGAAGTGTCGCTTCTCCACCGGCGACGTGAAGTCTTCCATCACCGCGTCGAACTCGCACAGCACGTCGCTCAGATCCTCCTCGTTCACGAACTTCGCTGCAAGAGAAGCGACACAATAAGCAACACAATAAACAATAAACCTACTGACAGGACCCAGAATATTGTAACAATATGAATGACTAGAGAATTGTATGCAAGGTATCGCGATATGAAGAAAAAAAATTAAAATAAATGTAGGGTTACAATAAAATATTTCCTATCTTATTTCCTATTGAAATATTGTATTTAAATAATTCCTACAGGAATGTTATTGGAGTAGGAACATATAGAGACAATGAAAGCGTAAACACCATAACCAAAGCCACTACTATTATTACAAATAAAGATAATACAGGATAGAAAAACAACTCATAACTCATATCTACCTTGAGGTTTCAGTTTTGGAGACTTCATTATTCCAGTGATCAGGTTTGAGATTATCCAAAATGTTTGTTATATATAAATGATATATATATATATATATATTCTATATATTATATGTCCCTCAGTGTAAAGTCCCAGTCTGTCCTCCTGTGTGCAACACTCCTGCAGGTCTTGAACTAACCCTCCAGCGCGAGGAATGCCACCTTTTAATGAGTCCTGCTCAGTGGGGGCGGGACGAAGCAGAGAGGGGAGGATGTGTGTGTGTGCGCGCGTGCGTGCGTGCGCGTGTGTACGTGCGTGACCAATAAAACTTTTCCCGGTTGAAGTTACAGTCCTCTGACGTATCCCTCATAAAGTGATGTTTGTAAACAACTTATGTGTCACTTGCCAGGCAGAGGTGTAAATACAGAGATATTAATAATCATGACCCACTTCGTCTCATATTGTATCTCCAGGCAGATCATGAGGAGAGGAGGAGGAGGAGGAGGAGGAGGACTATCTGATGAGCACAATAACTGCCAGATGGACTCTTGCCTTGCCTTGTTTTTTTGTTTTGTTTTTATGACTTTGAAAGTAAGATAATTGATTGAATGTAAACATGAATAGCAGTGGTTGGGGGGGGGGGGGGGGGGGGGGGGGGGGGGGATTGTGAGGAGGTAAAGTTCACTTCATCGCAGAAGTAAACATTGTACTTTTTACTCCACTACATTTATCTAGCAGTAATAGTTACTGTTACAAATAATTATTGAACATGAAAAGCATGTGATCAGCTTATAAAACATGATACATTGTTATTGATTAAACTACCAAAACAGTATGTGGAAAATATAAAATGAGTTTAACCTCGGACAGATATCACATTACAAGTATTCACAATAAGTACTTTTACCTTTGATTGATCCGCACATTTTTCTTCTTTTACTCAAGAGTATAATAGAGTATTTTCACATGAAGTAAACAATGTGAATACTTCCCCCACCATTAATATTTAACATAGTCAGGATGGTTAACATGGCCTTAGTTAAGAAGCGATGGTTTTCATTCTTACAGTGTAAAATATTGCATTTATATTTAGAATGTGTACAGTAGCAAATGAATGAGAATTATATATATATATAGGGTTATATCTATAACCCTTTGAATGTGGACTTATGAGTGAGTTCTTATATTTATAAAGGCACTATTTTATATTTAAGTTATAGGTCACATTTATGTAGCTCCGAAACTAAGAACTGCACTAAGACAGGACATAGAAAGTCTGAAGAACAAGATCCGTGGTTTATCAGGTGGTTTCTATCAGACGACTTTATCACAGAGAAAACTTCGTCCCTGATCTGCAGCAAAAGTGAAGTTGGAGCGACATCTGGTGGTGTGCTCTCATAGTTTCATCTGATGTTTTGAACCTTATTGTTTTTCTTTACCATTTAAAAAAAAAAAAAAAAAAAGAAAAGAAAGGTCAGTCAGAAATTTTTTTAATGGAAATAAAGTGCAGTTGAGGTGGAAACCCACTATGGGCTTATCTAAAAAAAAATCTCACCAGGAAGAGACAGAAAAAAAAAAATAAAATAAAATATCAATTAACATGCATCTTTTACATGCCTAATTATATTGTATATTATGATACATGATTATAGCTGCTAATTATATAAAATACTATGTTGAAAACAAAACAAATAAATATAGATAAGGACATGGATAATCACAGGTAGGCGACTTATTATTATATCATATATTTACAAGTTACTGTAGGCTTATAAAAAAAGGACAAAATTAAGATTATTCAATTCAAAATCTTCTTGACATCAAAGCACTTTTGAGTCACATTTTGTATGTAGACAAAGACAGAGAATCAGTCAATAAGTAATAATTTGGTTTCCATAATTGGTTATGGTTATGGTTGAGCTCGACAGTCCACGTAAAATTGTTTCTGAGCTTTCAACCGCGTCAAAGTCTTCATCAGCCAGAAGTGCACATTTACAGCCTGCTTTGTCCTCCTCCAACAGGTGCTAACTCGCTAACATGAAGTTTCTACTAATGTAATGTAGTGATTTACCTCGCTAATGTTCCCTTAGTTCTAGCATATTGTTTGTCTTTTGTTTGTTATTATTACATTGCCTTGGTGTCACTTGTCTCTCGTACGTGAAGCGACAGTATTCCCACATCCCCCAGACAGCACTTGTCCAGTAAAGCTATCTGCGAGTTGATTTGTCTCCACAGATCAGTAGCGCGCAGCACAGCCATGCTGAGACTCTCACACCTCCAGTGCCCACTTTAACATGATCAGCAAATGGATAAACATGGCGTGTGTTTGCAGCTGCACGTGTCTGTTGACGCTGGAGGCCTGGCCTCAGCAGAGGTGCTAGAAGTGACACCTTCAAGACACCATGAGAAGATCTCAGTGTTCACACACTCACCAAGCCATGCATTCATTTAGGTGTGTCACTGAGCTGGACACGGGACATCAGGAATGGCAATCATATTTATTGAAAAATAAATTACATGATCTCTACTTACATATTTACATTCATTCATCATTATTTCTGAGAGACAAAAATGCCATATATCGGCTTAAAAATGCAACTAGTATAACAAAAAAAAAAAGGGTTGAGATTACTTATATGTACTGCGCTTACCAAGGAGTTTCTAAACTAATTTTAACCGGGAATATATTTGAAATATAAAACACTGTGCACATAGGATGAGTTTAACAAAAGGCCTCAGCAATAAATGTATGTAGTATGTATGTGTTTGCAGTTTTGGGGAGCGACATGTTATTAAACTAGTAATTTAATTACATTTTGCAATAGCTTGCTGCTAGTTCAACTACATTCATATCTGCATCGGGATTCGATTTTGGCCATTTTTCGTGTAGTTAACTCCTGAAAATGCAAAGCATTTTGGGCCATTAAAAAAAAACAAAAGGCCCATTTTTTAAAAATATATATATTGTAATAAACGGTGCAATATTCTTTTAGTAGGGTTACTTAGTTTTTTGACCTTTTATGTTTGCACTTTTCGAAAATCAACTAAATTGAGTTGCTTTTTTTGCTGCCATGTGACTTATTTGTTTAGCATTTTGTTATAATTTCGTGTCACGTGTACATTGTCAATTTGATCTTTTTTTTCTTACAAAGTACTTTGAACTCCTTTTTCTAAGTAGCTTTAGTTGCACAAACTACATTTCTCCCGAGGGCAGCTTTGCTGTAGTTCAACTTCTTCCAGTGTGAAGTCATTGGTAGCTCGCAAAGCTTTCAAAGTAGCTTCCCCAACACTGTGTGTTTACTGTGATTTAATATATTCATGTAGGTAGTATCCTCCATACATGACCGTGTGTGTGGGCGCGGACGTGCATATGTCTGCGTGTGTGTTTATTTGCGTGTACATGTGCACGGTTGAACTTGACTTGACCTGTCATCATTTATGGATTTGTGTACGTGTGTCACTCAAATTCACAGCCCAGTAGCTCTATTCTCATGGTGATGGTGTTTATCCAGCGATTGGGTATGATTCGGATGAAGCGGGAGAAAATAGGAGGGTAGATGTAGTTCTTCACGTGGTCGTAGTTATTTGTATTTCCCAAAAAATTCTGGATTTGGTGAGAGAGAGAAAGACTTTGTTAAGAATCACTTACTTACAGTCAAATTAAACTCCAGTCACCAGTGACCTGGTTCATGTAATTACGATTTCCACTGCTCACCTTAAAAGTGAGGGTCTCATCATCTGTGTAGTGGTTCCAGTGTATCCCATTGCTGCTGTACTGCAGAGAGTAGGAGATGACATACATCTCTTTCCCCAGAGACTTGGCTCCTTGCGTTATGATCCCTGTGATCTTCTTAATTTGGGGCAGCTCCACCTGAAGCCATTGGTTCATGTCACTATACTGTGGAAGAGAGAGACATGAGAGGTTTAACTTGTAGGTGTGTCATGTGCACGCATTTATGAACTGCTGAAGGAGTTTCTGTGCTATTTAATTCACAATTAACACATTCGCGAGGGTTTTCGGAGGCTGCGGGTGCATTCATTTAGATCTGTCGTGTCAGTATTAGGACTTTGTACCTTGGCCTGCCATGCATTGATGGTGCCTTGTTTGTTGAGACGTGCAAGAGAGGGTTTCCAGGGTCCAGAGTACCAGCTGGAAGCTGCAGAGCTGGCTGTGATCTGATGGTCTTCTATCAGTCCGCTCTCCACCCCCAGAGGCACGGAGCATCCTGAGGCAGATTAAAAAAAAATTACAGTAACAACAACCGCAATGACAATACAGGAGCACATACCGCTTGTGCGCGTGCATTTTGCTGTCATTTGGAGAAAACATTTGTAATTATTTATCATAACATGGTCACAGCGCCATCTATGGTCAGATTTGCAAATGTAACATGCTCAATCTGCAGCACATGGTGGATGTGCATAGGAAATATGGTGAGATTACAAAAATGTATTGCCAGGTAAATCTGCTGCTCATATGGCGTGTGTCTACTAAGTGTCATGCAATTTGGAGAATCTTTTGTTTTGTTTTTTTATGAGGCTGGGTACAAAATCAAGAATATATGAAATAAATATTAAAGTTTCAGAGAAAGAATGAAAACAGTACAGTAACATCTTACCGTCAAGCTCACAGCCGTAGAACTCCATGCGGACAGTGGCTTTGTTGTACCAGTTGATGGGGTGGAGCCTAATGAAGCGTCCGACCACAGGAGGAAAGAAGGTGTTTCTCTTTGTCTCGTAGGCTTCCTGGTTCCCAGTGAATACCTGGTAAAAGAGGGAAAGATAGATAGAGAGAAGTAAATAAGTGATCACACACTTATCTATAAGTTCGTAGCCGTTTGCGTTGTTTAAAAGCGATCAAACTTCGCCCACCTTTCTGAGGTCCCTGCTGTCGCCCTTATAGAAGCTCCACCTCCGGCGGTCGGTGCTGTAGGAGATAGAGTACTTGACCACAAACTGGGAATGGAACATCTGCTTGGCTCCCTGCGTGGCCACCTGGCTGATCACAACTGGCCGCTGGAAGTCCACCTGTACAGGGGGAAGGTTGTATTCACATGAAAAAACAAGTGCACATATGCGAATATACTGTAATCAAACACACACACACTTATAACACGTACCTGAATCCAGCTCATGTTCTGCTCTGTGCTCCAAGCGTTGTATTTACCCGGATTGTTCAATCTGGCAAGATGGGGCTCCCAGTATCCTTCAAAGATGGAACTATTGTCATTCCTCTAGTGACATATTTGCTCATAGAAATCTACAGCAATACTTGGTGGGTGATGGGTGCAAGACAGTCGGGGGCAATGCTTACCTCGAGTGTTGATTGCCGTTATCTGCTCGTCTTTCACACTGCCTGATTCTAAACCCAGCGGACGGTAGCAGTCTTGGAACAGACATAGAAACAGTATCTTGATATTAAAACACAACATTACAGTGTGCATCTAAATGCTGCAGAGTTTTATTTAAAGTTGTTTTGTACCATCATCTAGAACCAGAAACAGGGTCTGCATGCCCTTCTGCTGGTTGAAACCAATCTCCGTCTCCAGCTGCCACAGGCCAGGCCTGGATGGAAACATCTCCAGAGTAGCAAAGCTTCCTGCAAAGAAAGTTTGATACAATAATTAAGTTGAAACATCTAGTCTCTAGTACATTATTGACATCAAATGTAGCCGGTAGCTATTCTCCGTGTTACAGCTTTGAAGTATCGTCAATCCAAATAGAAGGGTTAGGGTTAGTGTGACTTACACTACTAAGTCACTAAGTGTGACTTTTTAAAACTGGAAAGCACGAAAGCAGCAGAAGATAATCTTCTGGTTTGATTTAACAAACAGACGTGAGGTGTCTCACCAGGCAGCAGTGGGTAGACGGCCTCTCTGTAGCTGGTGATCTTCTTGTGCAGGAATGTCTGTCCGTGGAAGTGGACGCTCTGAAAGTCTTTGGGAGAACCCATGTTGATCAGGTACCAGCACACCAGCTGATTGGTGTACATCCTCAGGCCCTTCAGGTTGAATGTTATTCCATTGATGGCTTGGGGGAAACAACAGACAAAATGAATTAGTTTGAAGATTGTGATGTTTTTCTGTTCTGCAAGGGATACATCTTGAATGCATGATGGAAGAAAAGGTATTGCGATCGGTGAATTCTTCCTACAATACCATGTTTTGATACAATGATATATTATCAACAGTGGAAGTATTCTTGAGGGTTTTTGCAGGTTTCAACAAGTTCAATTCATTACTTTTTAAGACCTTTTTTGAAATTTTAGACCAATATATCAAGTAATTTCTTACTGGGTTGGACAAAGAAGCAAAAAAATTAATTAATTCCAACGACCCCCTTGTTTGTTTGCAGTTAACACAACAGTAGAGCATTCATTTTAAGACCTACAGAATTGTATTCAAGAACATTTTTTAGGTCCTTTTTACTTCCTGCGGAATCATATTTAAAATATTTTGTGAGGAGGATCATTTATATCAGGCTAGTTGGAGGTACTTAATGCATTACAGTGGAACTTGAGTTTCTCCTTGTCGGTGTCCATAAATCTCTTTCGGCTTCTCCTCTGCATCATCTCGTGGTTCTCCGCGTAGTACCAGCTCTGAGACTCGTCAAAGGTCATGAAAAGCAACGTGAACTCTCTCATGTCTAGCAACGTCTTGTCCAGGGTGCCCTCTCGACACACAAGCAAAGGCCCGATCAAGCCAGAGTTGATATCCCTTTCCTGCGAGCCAGAGCATGGAATTATTAATGAGAATACATTCCACTATGCTCAACCAAAACACACATGTTTAATGTGTCACGTTTAGTTTAATCTTAATTTCAAACTCGTATGTGTATAATCTGAATGTGATTTAGCATCTTCAAAGTGAAGCAATCCTGATGGAAAGTGGTGCAGTGTGACACTTTCAGCCCATTCAGGTTTTTATGTCTCCACTAGGGGGTGCCATAGTCAAAAACTCTAAAATTCTAAATCCTACATACAGTGGCTTTAATTAGTATTTGTAGATAGCATTTCTTCAATTCCATACTAAAGATATACAGTATATTTAGTTAATACATGTCTAAAGTACAAATGACTCACTGGATTTACGCCTGAATAGTAGGCCCAGGTGCGACAGTGAGAATCCTTTGGCATCGGCCCAACCTTTGAATTGACCTTCCATATATACGTGAAGGTGGTATTGGGTTGAACCTCATTGTCATATTTATACCAGTACTTAGAGCCATCCTCGTAGGACAGACCCTCTGTGTGCTTGGTATAAGAAACCCCATTTGGGTGTAAGGAGTACGGACGGCTGGCTTTGTTCCTGAACACCACCTACAAGACGAAAAGACACATTTTGTGGTTGTATTTTGGAAAAATACGATTATTAATAAACGCTACAATGGATATAAGATATATAAGAATGATGACACGCAGAGAAAGAAATTTCAAAATGTGAATGTGAGCTATGCAGATTATGACTTTGCAGCTGATGCTGACAGTCTTACCATGATGCTTTGTCCAACCTCCGCCTTGATGATCGGTCCCAGGATGCCGAGATGCTCATCTGTCTCTCCACGGATGTCTGGTGTGCTGAAGCTACTGTCCATGTAACCTCTAAAAACCACCTTGGTGAACTTAGTCTCTCTGCTGTTGTGTTGCGACCTCTCTTGCCTCCTGTGGGGAGAACGGGACCATATTTCAGCTTTGCATGTGTATGGATGTGTACCTGCCTGTTTCCAGTAAATCTGAATAACCATGTCTTTTTTTAAATGTCATAATAGCTTTTCTTACTGCTTCCTCTAAGCTCACCTCTGTCCGTAGCCGGAATAGTCCCACTGAACCTCCTCTGCAGAGATGAAATAAGTCTTGACATTTGGGCCGGATAATTTCAAGTAGTATTTGGTGGTGTCATCCAGGTTGGGATTCTTGATTTCTTCTCGACTGCTGTAGGGGTCTATGTAGGTTACATACTCATATTCATCATCTTTCACATTTTGCTCCAGCCCTAGATGATCCGGTTCGTCCCCAGGAACATACAGCTCGTAGTCGCTGAAATCGGCCCGGGGCACACCGATGACCACAGGCACATTGATGAGCTCCTCCTCATCAGAGACAGCCTGCGGAAGGGGTCGTGACCCACGTGGGCTCATGCCTGGATTAAATCCACGAGGAGAAAACGGTAAACCACTTCTGGCCTGAGGCTTGTATTCCTTCTTCTTCTTTGTTTTCATGCCTTGGCCCTTCTCGGGCCTCTGCCGGAGGTTGACCTTCCTGGTCTTTTTTGGAGTTGGTGTCGTTTGAGGGGTTTCTTTCCCGAAATATTTCATCATGTAGTCAGGAATCTCCACAGGTTCCATTTGGTGAGTTCCCTCATAAGCCCAGTTGTGCCCCTGCTTTTTGACAGAGGTGGTTTTAATCACCGCTGTATTGTTTTCTGTAAGGTAAATAAGCACTTCTTCACTATGTTCTGAGGCACTTAGCTCCGCAGAATTGTTCTGTCTTACTGCATCGCTGGAGAGGGACAGGTTACTCTCATTGAATAAACTATCTGCAGAAAATGAATATTTCAACTCTTCAAGAAGAGCTGTAACATTCTCCCTCCTCTCTGAACTAATCTCCTCTGATGAATTTGATCTGGATATATTCACTGTGACGTTTTGGTAGGGCCCAACGTGTGTTACATTTTCAATGTTGGAATTGGATGGAATAGTCTCAATTTCAGAGGAATTCATTGGAAGTAAAAACTCCAGCTCTGTGTCATTGCCACTGGTTTTGTTGTCTGTTTTCTCCACCGCTGACTCTAACATGGTCAAGTTGCTTCTGTCTATGCTGCTGATGTTAACTTCTCTAACATCAACCGTTGTAATAGACAATGAACAGTTTGTTCCATCTGCTGACACATTAACACGGTTGGCTGCTGTGTTATTCTCATCTGCCTTTTTTGCACAGCTTGACAGAGAAGTCGCGTTGCCCTCCGGTGCACTAGGCAGATTGTTGGTGCTGGAATTGGATAGAGGCACAGAGTAAGAGAACACGTCACCTCTTGTGAGTTTCTCCTCTGAGTCTGCCGCCACAGAAGTCTGGTTATCACCAGTCAGGGTTACATTAATTACTTCGGTTTCCAAAATTGAACTTGAATTTCCCCCTAAAGTTACGGTATGATTGGTAGTTTCTTGTAATGTTACGGTAAGATTGGTAATCTCTGTGGATACATTTCCAACTGCTGATAATACCGTCGCATTGTGAACTGTTGAGTTCTTTGCGTCAGACACTGCAACATTATCAAGATTTGAGACAGCTACAGAAGCACTGCTATTTTTAGTCACGTTGTCACTCTTCAGTAATATATTTGGGCTATGAAAAATAGTTGTGTTCTCTGTTTTAGACACAGAAAAATTGCCAAAAGTTGACGGCGTACTACTGTTATGTGTATGTGTCGTATTCTCACTTATGCTTTGGTTTAGCAAATTAACTGCTGTAAGGTTTAGTCCATCCACCTGTTTCCAGCTTGCAAACAATGTCTCATTCATTGCATTTGGCTTTGGAACAGAGGTCTCACTTTTATTCTTTGTCTCCCTGAAATTAAGGGTGACATTCGTATCTTCGTCGAGCACATCAACATCATCAAAGTCAAAGAAAGACAAGTCCAGCTGCTCCACATCTGAGACGTTGGATTGGTTCTTCAGAGACCTGAGACCTAATTCATTTGCAAATATGTCTGTGTAATAGTCTGGCTGCTTTTCCTTTTCTGTTACAGGTTTTTCCTTCTCCTCTTGCTTCTTGAGCTCATTCAAGCTCGGAGGGTTCCACACTGTAAATTCTTTTACCTTGGCTGTATCTTCAGTGTCAATGTACTCATACTCGTTGTCACGAAAGCACTCAACATCCTGAAACTGTACACGCATTCCTTTGGTTGTCTCGTGGGAATTCAGGGAAGCCATGAGCCAGACACCTTGTTCAAAAGAGACACAAAAATCATCCAATAAAGACCTCTAAAAAACTAAGCGGCTGTAACTTTTCACGTGCAAAAGTTATCATATGGTGGCTTTAACTACCTGTGTAAGAAAACACTTTCAAATAGACGCAACACAAAAAAAAGAAGAAACATCTTCACCAATTTGACGACACGTGCAGCATTCAGAACTAGAATGAATGCCTCGCGGTTGTGTGCCTCTTCCAGTTTACACAAGTTGCAATTTGCATCCATGTCTGTCCAAAATGTCAACACTTCATAATTTTATTCTACGAGTGTGAAATTGTCATAATTAGCAAAAAAGGTAATTTAGCATAAAAAGTGCAGCCAGAAGCTCACAACACACAGAAACTGTTTCCAGAGGACACTAAAAAGTGATGCACATCCCTTGTGTTGTGAGCTTCTTGCAGCGCGTTTTGGTATTTGCGGCGCTTTTTCACAATGCAGCGCATTTGTCCAATCGGTATAGATGTTTCTTCATTTGCTTGTGTTGTGTCTATTTGCGTGTGTTTTCCTAATGTGCAGCTCTCAGGGCCAACATCCTTACACTTAATATCACCGTCTTCTTATAAACAGTATAATAACTTTCTGCTTTCACTTGAAGTTTTCAAGTATCACTTCAAATGAAATGTTTGGATACACAATACCTATTTTCAAAAAAAGGCATCGCTCGCCTTGACTGACCAATGTTGTCCATGTCCATAGTGATGGTCTCTCCAGTCATAGGGTAGAGGCTGAGATAGTCCTCTGTCCGCCCATTCACCTCAAACGGATGGCCGTAGAAAGTAGCTGTCTGGATGTAGTCCTGTGCTCCAATGCTGGACACCTGCCATGTTACAATCTCACCATAGCAGAAGCCCAATAGCGGGCCGCTTTCAAACACGTAACCATTAATTGCTGTGAGGAAATTGACATGAATATTAGTTGTCTGACAGGCAGCTAAAGGCAAAGAACAATTGATGGAGTGAATATATCATATATTTTAGGATGAGCATATTTTAGCTTCAATCCGACTACGTCAAAAAAACTTACAGTGCATGACATTGGACTTATAAAATTCTGGGTCTGCCTTGTTGACTCTGGATCGATCACAATATTGCCGAATGTTGTCATCCAGGTACCAGCTCTTGTTCTCATCAAATACAGCCAAAATAGCTTGCTGCTCCTTGTCTGCTTTCAACTGTAGAAAGAAACCAAAAGTATGTTTTTTATTGTTAAATTTTGACTTAGACATTTAATTTTAGGTTTCTCTTTCAACATTTCTAGTAGGAACAATCGGCAACCTCCCTGTCTGAAAAGTGAAGCCAACGCAGAAGAGCCTTAAACCTGCATTATTTCTGATGGCCAGCAGGGGGCGACTCCACTGGTTGCAAAAAGAAGTCTGATTGGATAGAAGTCTATGAGAAAATGAACCTACTTCTCAATTGATTTATTATCTCAGTAAACATTTTCCTGATGACTTTATGGTCTCAATCTCTAGTTTCAAGTCTTCTTTAATACAGCATGATGTTCATTTAGTAAATGATGGTCCCATTTAGAGTAAAATAGACAATAACGCAGAGTATGCTTTTGGGCAGAGCTACCTTTTGATTGACAGGTTGCTACCCTACGGTGTTATCGTCTTACAACTTTCAGAGTGTGTTTTCACTTCATGAAAGTTAAGTGTAACATTTTGGTCGCCTAACAGCTAACCTCCGCTGTCTCAGCTCCACCCTCTCGTGTTCACGTTCTGGTTCCAAAAAACCAAGATGACGACGGCCAAAAACACAAAACACTAGGCTTCAAAAACCATATTCCACAAACCAATGGGTGACGCGATGGTGACTACGTCCACTCTTAAATACAGATTATGATTAGGAATGTGCACTGTGTACATTTGTTAGACTAATACCAATAGTCTAACTAATCCAATAAGTGGTGAAATTGTAATACAGAATCAATGTTCTGACCAACTGATCTGACGGCCATTACTAGAGCCATGCTTAAAAATGAATGTTGAATCTTTTTACCTGCACACCCCTGATATTGAGGGAGCGACTCTTGCAGATGAGGATTTGTCCGATCAGTCCTGAGGCGATGTCACGTGGTGTGTCCACTGCACTGTGGTACAGCCGTGTCAGACATCGAGAGTCTCCGTCGAAAGGCTCATCCTCGTCGACCACCCTCCATACGTAGGTGTGTGTCTCACCCGGCTGCACGCCATGAGACTGGTTGCCTGGCAAACACATTGAGACATACCTCATCCATTTCATTGTAATCCTTTTTTATATAATGAAACCAGAGTGTTTGTTTTACTGTGAGGAGAGATGTACCTCCTGCCGGGTAGTTGACTCCCTCTTCGGACTTCTCTATGGTCAGTCCATGAGGATAGATGCTGTAGGGTCTGGAGGCCATGTTCTTAAAAACAATCTGTCAAAGCACAGGAGGATGTGTGAGGACATTGATAATGATCATATCAAATCAGATCATATCATAGCGATCATAATGATGATATTATGCCTGATGACTTGAAGTCCAGGATGAAAGCATTACGGTGACACATGATTCGTTAATTGGCTCTGTGCTCGTAAGCATTGATTTGAAATATATGGGGTGCCGAATGTAAACATTTGGTTACAATTTTATTACTGTTAAATTTAGTTAACTTTCCTCACATATAGCTAATTCCCTCACATGTGAGACATCAATTCATATAAAACAACATCGTTATATGTAATTGTTAACAATAAATCTAAATCTAAATATTATATCTAAATGTTGAATCTAAATCTAATTGTTTAATGTCAATCCAAATGTTACATCTAAATGTTCATTCTAAATATTAAATATAAAAAACTGTAAAAATTCAAATTAAAAATGTATAATAAGAGTTTTACACTGTTCACCCTATAAAAGCTTTTAGGCAGCATTTTAATTCAATTTCAATGTACTGGAGAACTGAGCCGAAACAACACTTTCTGACTGCGCTGTACTGTTTTCAAGGGGAAGTTCTCGTCATGAAAAAGAACACAAATGTCATCCATTTAAAGGTTTTTTCATCTGGTGCATGTTAGTTTTAGAAAATACTGTTTTTATAAGCAATATAAAAATAAACATAAAAAAAAATATATATATTCATTGCAACGCTTTTGTCTTTTTGTCTTATTCAGGCATTGTCTTCTGATTTCTCTGGTTCTCTGTAATAAAGTGTGTTATGAAAGGCGCTTTGAGTTATAATGTTGCTGATGAGGTGTTATAACATTTGATTTTTATTGCATATGATCTCACCGTGATGACATCTCTGATTTGCGCTTTGATCACTGGGCCCAAGATCCCCAGCTCATTTTTCCTTTGCTTGGACTCTACCCTTTCAGTGAAGTACTCATTTGTGTACTGCGTGTACACCGCCTTCTTGTATTTCCCGCCTATACGTGTCGACGACTGGCTCAGGTACTTGAACTTAAAGTCCCTGCGTAAAAAGACAAGAGGTTTTATTTAATTTGGAGACATTGATGGATGTAGAAGAGTGAAAGACGGAAAATAATTCCTCTTCAGTAAAGCAAAAGTGAAAAGAAAAGCAGGTTTATTGGGAAAAAGGACACACTAATCAGTAGCATAGTCTCCTTTTTGACAATAAACAGAGCAATGTATATCAGGTAATTTCAATACTATAGCGATAAATGAAAACACTACAATAGCACATTAAACCAATCATAAACACAAAAGATATATTTTGCTACAGAGAGATGTAAGTATTGTTATGTGCATCGTTAAAAATGCTATGAAACGCAACAATGGCTTTAATGTATCTGTAAATGCTGCTTACTCGTCAATGTGTTCTGGCATATTAGGCGCATAGTCCCAGACAATTTCCTCGGCAGCTATGAAGTATTTCCACTCCCTGCTGTATCGTTTTTGTTCAATGGTCATCCTTCGATGGGGTTCTTTGAAGCCGTCACACATTTTCACATCCACAAAGCCGTGCATGCCAGCTGCAAAGGGCATAATCACAATTTTCCTCCTTGTAAATTGAGTGACATTGGTAACAGCCATCTATCTATGGCGGATGAATGGAGAAACACGTACCCTCGATGTGCTTCATGGTGTGTGAGGAGAGCATCCAGCGGCCTGTGTGGAGAGCCACCATGCTGGCTGTGGCGCAGGAGCCACTGATCAGGCCCACTGAGGACACTTTATGCCCGCTCTTCCGCAGCACTTGCCCGTTCATATGCACGGAGAATACCTCGGGCTCTGAGCTCATGCCCAGCAGATGCAGGCTCACAGAGGCATGGGCACACAGACTCACATCTGGACAGAAAAGGAGAAACGGTTGGTCGCTTTGTGTATTTTCTCTCAGAAATCTTTTGTTTATACAGGACATCTGGTGAGTGTGTTTTCACTGACTGTACACTTCATACTGCACACGTAAGCAGCGGTGGAAGACGTATTTAGATCGTTTATTTGAGTAAAAGCAGCCACAATCACTCGTAAAGCTCCTATGTTCCAAAGTAAAAATGAAGGATGTCTGATGGATTAACTATGTGAACTAAGGTGTTCTGTTGTACAAAGATAATGAACAAGTTTGAGCAAAAGATTTGTCAGTATTTTTGCATTAATGCATTTATAGACTTGGTTCTTATCAATGTGATTGGTCAACAGGAGCGCAATGAACAAGAAAGCAGTTCAAATGATACTGTTTCGTTCTCTTTTGTCTGTTGTGCACTAAATGATTTGTCCAAAAATCCACTAAATTAAGTGAGGAAATAAAACAAAAAAAAAAAAAATCTTTAGTTTAGTTCATCGTTCCTGTTTTTTTTTCAAAGCATGTTTGTAGACTTTTAAGTTTGAGGGTTCCAGCTTGTCAGGTGTGACAATCTGCACATTCTTCTTGTCTTGAATTAAAGGTGAACTCAATATCTTTCGGGGTTTCGTGTTCCAAGCTTATACGTATCAAACAAAAAAAGACAGGAGTTTAAGTCATCTGTGTCTTTGCAGTCAGTTAAACCCATCGTAGCGTGAACCATGAGCTCTGTTGTTATGGCTCCTTGTAGTTTCATAGCCGAGGTTTGTCTATTAACCGGAACTCAGTATGAGATGTCCTGATGTTTCAAACCAAATCTCCAAGGATACCAAGTGACTGGCTCGAACTCAATGACTGATCAACGACTGCACAGACTAACCAGGTAGCGACCCCATTGTGTATCCGTTGATGGTGTATTTCACATCGTTGGCGAGGCCGTTTGTTTTGTACTTGCTCTCTGTTTCATCAAAAACACCGAAGAGGAACACATACTCATGGTGGACGCCAACCTGATTCCCCGACTCATCCAGACTGCCTGAGAGAGAGAGAGGGGGGCGATCAGAATAATGACCAATGTATTTAGGTTCAGCAGAAACCTTGTGATTTTTAATTTTTTTTTTAAACGCAGCTATGTTTTACTGCTTACCAGGCTTGCAGATTAGTAGAGTACCAATGAGGCCCGAGTTGTAGTCCTCGACAACATCTTTGTGGGAGATATACGTGTGGGTGAGACAGGTGGGGTCACTGGGCTGGGGGGAAACATCCGACGTCACCTCCCAGTAGTAAACGTGTTCACTGTTGGGCTGCACGACATCATCCTCTTTCTCTTTCTGTGACGTGTTGTCAAAGTAGTGGGCTCCTGCAAAAAAAAAATTAAATAAATAGCGGATTCATTTTAAATCCGAGCAAAAGCTCTATTCATTATGGATCAATAGAGAGACACGTTGGAATGGTCTGCTTTGTTTAATCCCATTGCCGAGCAGGGTTTTAGGAGATTACCGACTTTGCCGACAAAATCTGTGAAATGACATTCGCCTCAAATCCCCCCAAAATAATGAAGACTTAATAAAGAGTTTCCTGTTCTTTCATTTTGAATTCCTCTGCATTTTCAAATTAAGGAGCGCTTAGTGGTAATTTCCTCCATCTACATTGTCCTGTTATTTCTGTCTGCTGGACACAGACTGTTGGTTTCCTAAGGTTTAGCAATGCTTCCTGTTGGACTTCAGTACCGTCTACTTTGATAATCTGCCTGCCCTGGTTAATATTTTAGAAAAAGGCAAACATTGTTGTTTGTTGTGTTGGCCAATCTTGTGTAATTATTGGAATGACCCTCACAGACGGACTGCGGCACAGGCTTTTACTGCTGCTGCCTTTGGGTTTGCAACAGCTGTCAGACCAGGCACCCACCCTCTGACTGTTTCCCGTAAGCAACCCCGTGTGGGTGGATGCTGTGTGGTCCCGTGGCCAGGTTTCGGAAAGTGACGACAAGCGTCTCGCCCTCCTCGGCCCTCAGTGTGGGCCCGAGAAGACCTGCGGAGAAAGACAAGCTTAACTTTATTTAGAATCCGCAAACACTTGTATTTTCTGGTACATCATCATGACACACCGGTCAATAAAGCAAAGTCATACTGACACATCACTGACTGTTATTGACCAGAAAATATCATTTCACCACTGGCCCATAAATTCAAGTCAAGTCTAAGCATTTATTGTCATATGCACGGTTAAAAAAAAAAAATTTAAAAAAAGAAGTTCCCAGTACAATGAAATTGTTCCTTTGCCTTCCTCTCCTGAATGAATGAAGGAAACAAGGTATAGAGAAATAAATAGAAGAAAATAAATAATATGTTAAATGAAATATTTAATATACAGAATAATAGAGAGAGATCTGTGCAAAATTCTTATTTCATTGTTTATTGTCTAATGTAATGTTATGTAAATGTTATCTTTTTGAATTAATATGCAACTGTTCTCAGGAGCATTGCTGAAAAAAAAGAAGTACTTTTGTACTAATTAGATTGAAAATGGAGATTGTATTAGGACAGCTGTTAAATACCTGCTGGTTTATTAGCGTGTGTCAGAATAGAAGAAGGTGAAGCAGAAGTTACACGGAGTCGGACTTCACTTTCTGTTCTGCGTACTTGTTACGCATTAAAGGGAAACACATCCCCAACTAAATATGGGCTTGTATAATCATTTTGTCAAAGTCTCCCACACGTGTTCATTTGGGTTGAGATTATAAAGATCATAATATTATTCTCATTAAATCCATGCTCAACACAACCCATGAATCTGCATCTTCTTTCTTTTTCTTTGTGTTTTTTTTTTTTTTTGTTTTGTTTTTGTTTTACAAACTGGAAGAAATCAGCAGGTTCTTACTAAGTGTACCACATCTCTATTTCCCCTGTAATTAGTACCCAATTACATTGTTCTTTTTAGGAGACCTGTTGTTATATATATATATATATATATATATATACAAATTACATTCTGGGAACTTATTAGAAAATCAAAGTTTATATCTGAGTGTAAACAGTATTGGAGACAGGAGGAGAGTTTCTTAAGAATTAGAGCCAGACAGACGGAAACCCTGCGTTTACCTAACCAGGAGGGATGAGTCTTAGCCTGTCTGAAGCCTTCGTCATACTCCCGAAAGACCACTTTCTTATAGGTGGGACCAAACCTAAGGAAATGAAGGAAAAACACAAAACGTGAATCAGCCAGTGGTAAAAGAAGTACTCACATCCTTTACGTCAGTAAAAACACTGATACCACACTGTAAAAATACTAAACCTAGAACATGTATATGAGTATTATCTGCAAACTGTACTTTAAGTATGAAAAGTAAACATATTACATATATATATATATATATATATATGTATATACGGTGCAGTTAAATGTTCCCTGTCAGTGTTTTACTATTGTATAGTTTCTGGATTAATATCACTGCTGCATTAATGTGTGTGTTACATGTTCCTGCTGCAGATGTTTTGACCTCATTTATATCCTGTTGGTATTTTAATCTACATCAATGCATCATATTCTATAAGATCATCACATGTTTGTATCTTTGTCTCTGTCCTGTGAGAATCACGTGTCTCTAAAAAGTCAACTTTTCATGAGTTTCTCAGAAAAAACAGCCTGTTTTCAGCTTTGTGACGATGCATTTTGCAGCTGATCCAAGAGGCTTTTTAAAGACTTTATTCAGAATTAGGAACACTTCATCCTCCAGTTTATCACAAACATTCAACATCATGTGGAGATACGAGGTTTAACTGGACAGGAAGGGGAGGAAAAACTACGATTTGTAAAGTAACTAAAGCTGTCAGACAAATATAGTGGTGTAAAAAGAACAATATTTGCCTCTGAGATGTAGTAGAAGTATAAAGTTGCATGCAAATGTAATTCTCAAGTTAAGTATGAGTACGTCACCTTTGTACTTAAGTACATTACTCGAGTAAACACAATGAAATCACGTCATACACACCAGCATGTTATATCAACAAGATATGGACTTTAAGATACGACAGCACAAGTTTTCTTATTTGTTGTCACTAAAGTGT
>CALSCE010010700.1:1366112-1440517 GCA_943593645.1 Bovichtus variegatus
TCTCTCTCGCTGTCTCTCTCTGTTTCTCTCTCTCTCTCTCTCTCTCTGTCTCTGTCTCTCTCTCTCTCTCTCTCTGTCTCTCTCTGTTTCTCTCCCTCTCTCTCTCTCTATCTGTCTCTCTCTGTCTCTCTCTGTTTCTCTCCCTCTCTCTCTCTCTGTCTCTCTCTCTCTCTCTCTCTCTCTCTCTCTCTCTCTCTCTCTGGTATAATTGAAACCTGATGTGTTTTGCTGTGAGTCATCCCTAAGATGTGTGCTTCTTCCCATCACCTCTGAAGAAGCACACATTTAGATATCAATATCCTCAATATCTTCCAGGAAAATCATTCTGTAAAAACAAAAACAAAAAAAACATCATAATTCCAGAGAAAACCACGGCTGTTTGTGAGCTAAGTGGAGGCGACCCCTCCCAAACTTTGCTGTGAGGTAAACATCTCAGCGTTGTAAACTGATGTAAGTTATATCAGAGTAGTGCTTTTAAATAATAATAATAATAATAATAATAATAATAATAACTGCACTTGTTTCATTCAGAACTATTGCTCACTTGAAGAGCAACTCTCCTTAAAAAGTCCGTCGAACACAGATCTATCACCTCGATAGTTGCAAATCTTTTTTATGGAGTCAGATGTCAAATTCTGTCACCTGCAGTTCATCTAAAATGCAACTTAACTGGTAGTAAGAAGAGACAATATATCTTCCCTGTTCTGGCCTCCTGTCACTGGTTATCAGTGTAATACAGAACGCAATGCTTTATGTGTTTTTAAAGCACTATTCAACTCTTTTTGCCCTTTAATAATATTGGATTATTATGAATGATGCATTAAAGAGCACGTCCACTTGTTGCTTTTGGAAGGAGTAAAAACACAGCTGTACTGTCTATGGGTGTAACGTCATATGTCTCTTGAACCTCCGACCACAAGGGTGCGGAGAAAGGCATGCTGTCTGGCTGAGGTTACTCTTTAATTAAAGCAGGGATGTGATGTTGACTAATGTGGAGCCAATTTGAACTACTTTATATACTACTGAGCAGTGAATAGCAATACATTTATAAGTTGATCGTATGTGTTGGAACTTAAATAATATAACTGCAGCTGTCAGATGAATATAGTGGAGTAAAAAGTACAATATTTCTCTCTGAACACTGTAGAAGAAGTGCTGAGTTAATCTTCTTTGTTACTTTCCTCCGCTGTCTGTTCTGCTTTCATCAGCTCCTTCAGGAATAAAAAAATTACCGATAGTCTGATATCAGTGTAAGCTTCTGGATATGAAGGGACACCCGCTTTACTATATTAGTGGCCCTGGTGTTCAAAACACAGAAATATCAGACAGAACAATTAAATAAAACTAAAACATTTTTTAAAAAAACCCTCCCACAACAACATATTATCGAACTAAACATTACAGAAATACATGACACCTAAAGTACGTTCAAGTTGAGCCAATATTGTTGCTGTTTCAACATAGGTGAATGCACGTATTTTAAGTCTCTTAAAAGCACCAACATTTAAGGAAACACACAATATTAATGCTTAAAATTACATTTTTCACGCATAAAATACCTGTGCAGTTTGGCCCAAAAATAACTTAATTGAACATTTTGCAATAGGGCAAGTAGAAAAAAAGTCTGCATATAGATATGCTGTTAATATGTTCATGCTCTCTTAAATGCTGTTGCATTTTCTGATTAAGGCAATGGTAAAAGTAACAATACCAGAGTGTAAAAGTCCTGCATTCAAAATGTTACTTGTAAGGTATCAGCATCAAACTTTACTTAAAGTACCAAAAGCAAAATAACTCATTATGCAGAATGGTCCATTTCAGAATTTTATATACAGTATATATATATTATAATAGTGATGCATTAATGTGTTCATCACTTTAAATGCTAAATGTGGAGCTCATTTTAGCTACTTTATATACTGCTGGGTAGCTTGTGAATTTCCAACGCGGGAATCAATAAAGCTTTTAGTCTCTATATGCATAATAATACATCATCATTCATGTGTTGATTATATTTTGTATTATTAATCTGAATCTGAAAAGTAACCAAAGCAGTCAGACAGAAGTAGTGGAGTAAAAAAAAGAACAAATTTGCCTCTGAGATGTAGTAAAGAAGACAGTATAAAGTAGCAGAAAATGGACATTATACATATTCAAGTGAAGTACAAGTTACTTTCCACCACCAACGTTGTTGTATTTGTTGTTGTTGTATGTATTTTACCCCTCAGATTACCATATATCCCATATTAGCCTACACAATCACTAAATCACTGTGTGACTAAATAAAAGCATACAAGCCAAAAAAACAAAACAACAACTTTTGGTTGATGCAATGTCAGAAAAAAGTGTTTATTCACATACAATTTGATGTGGTATAATGTAACTAAGTCAACTGCTCAAGTATTGTATTTAAGTAGAATTTTGAAGTACTTTACTTTATTTAAATGTTATACTTCTTTTTCCACTATATTTTGGAAGCCAATATTGTACTTTCACTTTTGGTTTGACAACATTAGTTAATTACTTTGCAGATTCAGATTAATAACACAAAATACAAATCAACTCATAAATTGTGACGTATTATTATAGGTAAATGCAACATTAATTACATTTCAGTAATACATTGGCTACAAAAGTCTGAAATGGGCCATTCTGCATCGGGAACCACGCCGACGTGCAGTTCGTGCGTGATGACGTCAACACGGCACCTGTACCAGTGCGCCTGCGCTGATAAACCAGGAAGACCAATGCTTCAGTTATGTGTAGAAAGAAAGGAGAATAACAAGTAAGTCTCACTTTCATTATCGCATCGTAATGACGATTATTCGCACAGTAAAGACATGTAAGATTGTTTAAAAGAACGCGTGGTTTGCTTTATTCTTTAAAGAGTTAATTGGCAGGAATATGACGGTGCAGATGGTGCAGATGGTGCAGATGGTGCTAGCTCTGGGCTTTTACACTTTGTTCGTTTGGTGCATTTCTTACAGGAAATCCTTACGTATCTGACTGAAATGTCAGGAGAAAAAACATTTTTGTCCAATAATCTCTCGTTTGTTTGATTTTTCTTCAATTAATCCTTTAATCTGCAAAATGTCAGAAAATACTGGAAAATGCCCAATACGACTTCTCAGAGCCCACGTCTTCAAATTGTTTGTTTTGCCTTACCAAAACTCAAACGTATTAAATTTGCTAAACCATAAATGAGTTGGGACTGGAAATAACTTTTATGTTTTAAAATGTCTGGCTTTGCAGCTTTGCCTGTCACCATATTCAACTTGAAGCTCTGGAGCTTTGTGTTGTACAGTAAAACGTTTTCTGACAACAGTAACTTCATTAAAAGTGAAAAATATATATTTTTAATGAAACGAACATAAAGAAACATGCAAGATCTCGCAGAATACATGTATAATACAATATATCAGAGCATATGACACAAAAAAGAAGTGAGATTTATATCAAATTGTACGTTTAAATGTATAAATAAACAGTCATTTCTTAATCACAAGGCAGAGATAAAAACAAAGAAGAGCCCGGCATAAATCACAATAAGAAACAAGATATTTCGCTACAAGTACATTGTTTTAAGTGATAACAAAAATAATCAGGGGGCAGGGGGCTTACTATTTCTCCACTTGATACAGTGAATATGATATTTACGCATGATAATGATCATATTAAACCAAAAGGTGTATCTGGTGTATGTGCCTGGTTGTTGCTTCTGTTGGTGGTTCCTAAAAGCCGAAGCCTCTAAAATAATCATAACGTTGAATCAACACATCTAAAACCACCAAAAACTGAACATTATAACCTTCTTTGAGGCAGGATTCATAACAGGACTGTATTCGTAACCGGTTCATATTGTACATATTTCTATTGTCATTTTCTTGTATTCTTGATTGCTTCTTGACTTTTCTAAATAATGCCTTTTTTTTTTTTTTTTGATTTTCATTTCATTTTCTCTTGCTATGTTTTTATGTTCTGCACCAAAGCAAAAAAAAAAACGGCATTTTCTTTGAGGCATAGAGAAGATCTGTCTGTGCTTAAAGACGTTAAATGTTCCACTGATTTACATATTTGGCTCTTTTTTTAAATTGTTTTATAGTCAACTCAAGTGTGATGAAGCTACCAAGTTTCCAAGTCTAAGAATAAATAAACAAGGCTTCATAACTGAGGTGGTAAAAGTCCACAATCGGCTCCATCCTTGATATATTGAATGCTTCTGATTCAACTTGATATCATTTACTATTTCTCCACCATTTCTTTTGCAATACAAATTCTGAAACTGAAACTCAGGGTAGCTAAGATACTGAGCACCGGTCTGATACCATGTGTGTGTCTGTGTGTGTTTATACAACAGGTTTCAGCTCCAGTCCCAGCCATGGCGTGCTGCCATTCCTGCAGCAGACTGTGCTCGCGCTCGTCAGCCTACACTCTGGCCCTCGGTCTGGGCTTCGTGACTTTGGGGACCAGTCGCATCCTGCTGCTCAAATTCTCTGCCAATGCTGGTGACTGACAGATGTTACTTTTTTCTTTCCCGCCGAGAGTCAACATGATATGACAAGCCGTCAAGTCGGCACACATTTGAAAAAAACGTGTCATAAAATGCTTTTCTCGTCTCCTTTGTTTTGTGATGATGTTTTACAGAGAACAAGTATGACTTCCTCCCTGCATCCGTCAATCTACTGGCTGAGTTGCTCAAACTGCTCTTCTGCCTGGTTATGTCAGTCAGGGTCATAGTGCGAGGTAAACATTCAATCACAGTCTCGGGCGTGTCTGTGTTTTGTGATGGTAAATTATGTTTACTCACTTATTTTGTCTTCTGTTTCTTCAGAGGGACGGTCATGCAGAGAGCTGGGCTTCTCCTCCAGCTCCTCCTTCCTCAAATCCCTGAAGTGGGCCGTGCCTGCGTTCCTCTACTTCCTCGACAACATCATCATCTTCTATGTGATGACTTACCTGCAGCCTGTTAGTTAAGACTTCAATATCTCGTAACACGGCCACTATGTGAAGGAAGGATTGTGTGTTAGCTTTGCATTCGGGCTTCTGGAGAAAAATCTGTTGGCTGAGTTCAAATTATTCAACCCTCATTAACATGCAGTCCACACTACAACAGCGTATTAAGGCCATTGTAGTTAGAAATAAATGAATTACGGAGCAGAGGGAGGAGGTTAATATTCCCAGAAAAAACTCCGAATTTCCGAGACACAAGTCGTGGCGTGATGATGTTGATCCAACCTTGCAAAGTGGAGCGATTTGTAGTTTCTTGACTCCAAAAAAACCCCCCACAATTTTGAGGGTTTTTTTTCTCGTACATTTGGGACTTTATTCTCCTAGATTTTAATTTTTTTTTTTTCATCCAAATCTATGACTACATAATCTCAGAATATTTTAATATTTCCTTGTGAATTTTGTCTTGGAAATGTATGACTTTAATCTTGGATATTCTAAATGTTTTCTCTGAATATTACCCCTTTTCCGCACCGGCCCTTTTTTCTAAAAAAAAAAAAAAAAAAGTTTTTACTTACAATGGCCCTAATATGCCGTCGCACCCTATTTGTAACTCCTTAAAAACCTCTTTAAATTCCAGTGAAAACGTCCTCTAAATGTATATTTACTTTATTATGTTCTGCTGTGGCTGTTCTTCCTCTCGTCCTCAGGCCATGGCAGTGTTGTTCTCCAACTTTGTCATCCTGACCACAGCTGTACTCTTCAGAATTGTTCTGAAGTAAGTGGCATAATTGACAGCCCTGTATTGTTTTTATTGGTACACAATTTCATCAAACTAGACCTCTTGTGCATCATTTCATACACATTACCGTGTTGTTGTTGTTATTATTATTATTTTTTTTACATATTTCATTATTTTGGAACTTAAACGCAGCTCATGTCTACCCCAGATGAAACTTAAAATCTTTGTTTCTCACTTTTTCCTTCAGGAGGCGTCTGTCCTGGGTCCAATGGGCAGCGTTATTTATCCTCTTCCTGTCCATCGTTTCCTTGACGACGGGATCAGGGGGCAGCCAAAACTCCATAGCTGTGCCAGGGGTCCACTCCAACGCCTTCTCCACCCCCTCCAACTCCTGCCTCCTCTACACACAGCTGCTGGAGCAGATGAGGAACAGCAGGTGATGAATGAAGTACCTGACGCGAGGATTTACGATTGTACTTGTGTAACATCGGACTCACGATGGTTAAGGTTTAAAACAAAACAAAACAAACAAAAATAAGATCAAAATCAATGCAGCAGAACCAGAAATATTCGTTCTTGTCAAAACCTGTGGCCGGATGCACAAAACCTCTTCACTTTTCTCCTCTTTAATATGACATTCAGCGCTTAATTTCTTAATTTCTTAATTTCTTAATTTCTCCTTAGCTGAGGGACTTACTTAAGGGTGTTGCACAGAATCCCTTTAAAGGTTTCCTTAGTTAAGTAAAAATGTTAAGGCATGTGCTTTTTTGAAAGATTTTACTGCGCAAAATTTCTGCAGTTTCCATGGAGACAGTATGTTTTGTGCACTCACTGTTGTCGTCTCACAAAGTTGGCCTATAAATAGTAAAAAAAAAAAAAAAAAAGAGAAAACAGGAAAAAAATAATTTGTCAGAGGACGAGAATATTATCCTTCTGGAGGAATATATAAAAGAAAGCGCACACCTGTGCTAAAAAAAATTATTGTTTCCGCAAATAACAACAAACCCAAAACAAAGAATGTGGGAGGAAATGGCAACGAAAATGAATTCAAGAAGTCCAAAAAACAAGACGACAACCGGTCTGTTCTGGCAAAGAAAGAGATTACAGGAAGGAGTCAAACAAAACTGGTTAACGTTTAACTCCAAGTTAACTTCCAACTTACAGAACGTACAGAAGTATACTTAAGTGTGAAATGAATGGCTCGTCGTTAAGCGGATCCATGGCGTTCTCCCATTTGTGGAACTCTTCTGGTGACGTGTTCTTAATTCTTCTTGTTGCGGTTAAGATGGAAACAGAGGCTCCTTTTTTTTAAAGTGTTTTTTATTTTTTTTCCCCTTACTTTGCTAAGGTCTTTTGTGCACCAGTTTAACTCATTTTAAAGGATTTCTTAAGTATAAGACCAAGATAAGCAGGAAACCTTAAATACTTGGGTGAACATTTGAAGGAAACCTTAACTTGGACTTTAAGGGACAATCTTTACTTGAGGTGTTTTATGCAACTGGTGCCTACTTGCATACTGTATTTATAATCCTATGATTCTCCAACATGAAACATGATTTAACAGCCTACTGGCCCAGTTCTGTTGTTTTTTCACTTTCCTTTTTGTTCACATATCTTCTCCCACCACAGTGCCAGTGAATCCTGGGTGTCCTCCCTACCTGGGCAGGCCTGGAGGGACAGGATAGTGGAGAAGCTTCGAGCTCTGGGCGTGGGTCACATCCTGCTCCTCCTGCAGTGCTTCATCTCCGCCCTGGCCAACATCTACAACGAGAAGATCCTGAAAGAAGGAGACCAGCTCACTGAGAGCATCTTCATCCAGAACAGTAAACTGTGAGCAGCGACTTGTGGAGAAAGATAGTCGGAGGCCGCGTGGGTAAATTCAATGCCAATCTTCGTGCTTTTGCTTGATGGTTTTTTGTAGGTATGCTTTTGGCGTGGTGTTCAACGGCCTGACCCTCGGGCTCGGCAGTGAAGCACGAGGCCTCACCGTGCACTGCGGCCTCCTCCATGGACACAACGTCTACTCCCTGGGTCTCGTGCTGGTCACTGGTGAGTGGTGCGGATAAGTAACAAGTCCTTATACCTGAAGGACAAAATAGCTGATTTGTCAGTGTATTTATATTTGTGTGTTTTCCAATCTGATGCCTCTGCGGAGGGCTCGCCGATAATCCAATATGATAACTTACCGTCTTTTAATGGAGTTATATATCGTTATACATATTTACGCGGCCTAAATTGATGATACCTAGGACATATATTTAGCTAGATTTCTCAGAAAATCCGATTTTAAATGTGTAATATACTTGATACTTAATTTACACAGGAGTATAGAAAAAGCAGGCATTACCATGTGGTTATTTCACGTAGACTATTTCTACCAGAAAACATGCTATATCGTGATATATTTTTATCGAGATATGAAATGACTTTTTATCGGGATAGAAGATTTTGACCAGCCCGAAGGCAACAGGTCATTGGAGATCCTTAGAGGAGCTGGGAAGTGGAATCATTTTTTAACCTTTTGGATGGATCCAGGCTAGCTGTTTCCCCCCGCTTCCACTCTTTGTGCTAAGCTAAGCTAAGCAGCTTCTGGCTGTAGCTTCATATGTAACAGATACGAGAATGGAAACAATCTTCTCATCTAGCTCTCGGCGAGAGACATCCTTAGGAAATATGCTTTTTGTTATTCGAACTATTCCTTTTAAGGTGAGGAAAAGATGACTATCATGGTTCGGGATATGGAGACATGCTGTTTATCACAAGTAAGCAACTTTGATGGCTGCTAGGAGACAGGAAGCAAACATTAACCTCATCGGGCTACATCTGCCCTCGCTACTAAATGTAAATGCACAGGCATTTATAAAGTCATAGTTTGTGAACTCTTGCTTTACTTACAAGAGGTCGCTTTAAGCATACAGCCAATGCTGGTTGTACAGTGACTGGTTAACTGTCTCCAAACAGAAGCTGCAGTATTAGCCAAATCGATTAGCAACATTAAGGCGTATATGAACGAGATACGACATTTAGTTGCGCAGGTCTTGGAAAAGCTCATTGTTCTGTCTCCTCCTCAGCTGCCCTGGGTTTATCTGTGGCCTTCATCTTGAAATTCCGAGACAACATGTTCCACGTGCTGACGGGCCAGATCAACACTGTGCTGGTTACCGCCCTCTCCCTCTTCCTCTTCGACTTCCACCCTTCCCGGGAGTTCTTCCTCCAGGCTCCCATGGTCCTGCTGGCCATCTTTATCTACAATGCCAGCAAGCCCAAGGACCTGGAATACAGCCTGCAGCAGGAGAAGCTGCGGGTCATCAACGGAGAGGTGTTCGAGAGGTCCAGAGGGGTAGGGAGCAAAGCACACCAACCCCCCGAATCTTCCCCCGTAGTCTCACGCACTCCTTTTCTCGCACAGCGTCACTCCCCTTCCTCTCCTCTCACACACATGCCAAGCTCTCGGTAGGAAACTTGGCTCTCATTTCTCTATAATGGGATTTCTTTGATGCGGGAGGAAACTTGATTCCCTGCTATGAAAAGCAGCATTTAGACTCATGCCGGTGCCCCACCTCATGTCATCTCATCAGGTCAGTGTAGTCTATTGGCGTTTTTGAAACAGGAAGCTATTAAAGCGAGTAGATCTCTATGGTTTCCCAGAGAGTTCGCAGGACTCTGAGGTATGAGCAGTGCCGAAGATAAAAAAAAGTTAACGTTTGGTGACGCTACTAAGACGTTTATCATAGAAATACCTGTGTGTCTGCAGGTTCGTCCACTGGATTCCAGCATTTCTGCTGTCTTTTTAATTTGCTCTGTGTTTTTTTTTTTTTTTCCTGTGGCAGGACGGCGAGGAGCTGGAGCTCCTGACGAAGCCCAACACGGACAGTGAATCTGAGGAGGAGTCTTTGTAGTTCTGACTCATGGCTCTCTTACAAGACGGAAGAAGTTCTTCTCCACCGCTGCTAATATTAAGCTGCAGCATAGACTTTGTGCTCATGGACGCAGCGTGGTCGCAGATCCTGTCCGTCACCGGGCGGGTAAACATGAAAGACGGTGTTGACGGGACCGTGGGATGTCTTGTCAGACACTTGTGATGCGTAACTAAGGCTGTTGTGCATATTGACCGTACACGTGTCTGTGTGCGAGTGCTGTTGTTTACGTAGTGGAAGAAACACCTGCAGGCTTATACATTGTGTGTGTGTGTGTGTGCTGGGTAACAATTGTCACTGTATCTGCCATTTGGGATGATTAAGAGTTTCTATTATGGGTAGTTTATTTCTCCTAATCATTTCTATTTGACTCATGGGTGTAATGACAAGACGGTGATATCTTTTGGGGGGAATTTCCCGCCTTAATTTGAGGACAGTGTAAAATTGTAAAATAAAAAAGATGAAATGTATGACATGCAAAAGGGAAAAAAAAAAAAAAAAAGGTCCCAAGGCTGGAATCGAACCCAAGGAGCTCCAGTGCAGACAGTTTTTTTGATTGTATACGCCTTTATACTGTTTAATTGTGGCATCGTGTAAAAGAAGTTTCATTCAATCTATGGTCAATATTTCAAACGACGTGGGAAGACTGAAGCACCACATTCCAGTACAAAGCTTCAAACACACATTAGCAGAAATATACACGCACACAACAGGACTGATGTTTCCATTAGTGTCAGTCCGCTCACTCAGTGTATTTTCTCAATCAGGAACCGGAACCTTGAGCATTTACAGAATGGACCAGTTCGTATGCCTTCTTAAAGCACAACACAGTGGCTCTTGGTTCTCTTACTTGGCCTTGAACATTCCTTTATTTTGATTTTTTTTTATCACGTGCCGGAGAATTGATGTCGTACAGCTGTGAAATGCCATGAAATGTATTTCTTTTAAGATTCTTCTTGTGCCATAAAATGTTAACATGTATGAATTCTAGTTGTTCTGAAAAAAAACGGCAAGGAAACTGCTTTAATGTTTAAATAAAAGTGAATAAAAGTTAAAAAAATGCACATGTAACAAGGGAAGAAATGGACAATAGGTGTGTTAATAGGATGGGGACAAAAGTACAGGGAAGTCGAGAGAGACCAGAACGTTAATGACAATGAACCGACTGAATTATATACTTAATATCATCATCTCATGAGGCCACCAGGAGGAGATGTAGCTTCAAAGATTCTTGCGATGCAGAAGTTCACACTGAAACCTTGCATGAGTGTTGATACACCGTGCACGTGAAGCAATTCACAGACCACGTCCGGAAGTAAACAAATGTTTATTTGTCATATAGCACAATAGAGTATAAATAGGAACATTGTATAGCAACAGGAACTTTACAAAAGAGAAATAATGTGACAGCTTCTTTCTATAAAATAAGCGATAACTGCACCTCAAATGCAACAGATGTCCAATAAATACATATGTGTCTTATTTTAGCCCATTATCTACAAAATAAAAGGTCTGCACTGATGAAAAAATGAATGTTAATTTGACCTGGAAGGCGAGTGAAGGAGACAGAAAAACGTGCAAAACACTCTTTAGTTTAAAGTCGTAAATGACAAATGCATAAAACAAAAACTAAGTCCACAACAGATCTCTGAACCTTCAGGCTCATCTACACATTTATTGACTAGCCAGTTCTGATTAAAGCCCCATATATATATATATATATATATATATCAAAGATCTGAATAGGTGAAAGCAACAGTTTAGAGGCTTTCACTAAGTGCTACAAAACATTCAAGGACCTCACTCCATCTGAGCCAAGTGCCTGGTGGATGGTGGGTAAGAAAAGATTTTAAAGAAAGGAAGATAGTGCCGAGCACCAACAGCAACGCAGGGGGAGGAGTTAGTAACCGTAGCCCTGGTGGTAGCCGCCCTGGTAGCCGTGTTCGTATCCATGCTGATGGTAGCCATAGCCGCCATACTCGTCCTCGGGGCAGCGCATACCCAGTGACTGCTGGATGGCCATCTCCTGCCTGCGTAGCTGCATAGAGTCTACTAGGTCGTAGATGATCGCCATGGACCACATGGGTGAAGGGTACCAGGACTTCACGTTGCCGTCCTTCCCGACCAGCAGCATGGAGAAGTATTCTGGGCTGATCTGGAAGTAGTTCCTCATGTCCTTCACCAGGTTGCCTGACACACCTTCGCGCTCCACAGTAGCACTCCCTGGATGGGGCAACACGTTCAGCTTAGGAATGCACTATTTATATAAATGTATATCTTTCTTTTCTTTTTTTTACAGAGGAGAGAGCACGGCCATGTTTTCCTTTGCAGACTTGTTTGATATTTACCGAAAAAGCAGAAATCTGAATATTTCATTTTTAATGACCTTTTAATGACAAACTATACTATGACATTTTGATGACATACTACATAGTAAGATTGTTTATGACATTTCATGTCTTTTTAATGACAAACTATACTATATTGTTTATGACATACTATAATATGATGTTTCATTACTTTTTTATGACATACTATAGCATGATTTTTTTTAACAGCATACTGTAATATGACTTTTATGACGTACTTTATGATTTTTATGACATATTATACTATGACATTTTTTATGACATTCTATATTATGACTTTTTTTATGAGATACTATAAAACTACATTTAATTACTGTTTTATGACATTATATACAGTACCATAACTTTTTTTTTATCACAATTTATATGGCATACTATACTGTGGCATTTTATAACATATTCTGTTATGATATTTGTATTGCATAATATTGTATGAATTTATGACTGATTTATGACATACTATACTGTGACATTTTTCAAACATCTTTTATGACTTTTACATGACAGACTATGTTATGATTTTTTTTTTATGACATTCTATAATAGGACTTTTTTCTGAGATACTATAAAATGACATTTTATTACTTTTTTATGACATTCTATACAGTACCATGACTTTTTTTTTTATCACAATTTATATGGCATACTATGGCATTTTTATTGCATAACATTGTATGAATTTATGTATTTATATAATACTGTGACATTTTTATCACATGGTATACCATAAATCTTTTATGACTTTTGTATGACGTACTATATTATGATTTTTTTTTAATGACATACTATACTATGACTTTATACAACTTTTTTAAGGCATAATATACTATGAATTTTTAAGATGTTCTTTATGGCGTACTACATTTCTTATGACATATTATATTATGACTTTTTCCGACTTTTCTGTGACATAATAAAGACACATATCGTGGATTGCTGACGGGAAGACGCTGAAACGCCGGCCTGTGCATGAGGATCGACTGATTCTGGTGAAACTGAATGAACTGAATGTCACTTTGTGGGCATTCAGTAAAGTGAGGTACAATGCGTGCCGTGTGTTTTAATCTGTGCCTCACCATTGATAGGATAGAGTTCCAGGACTCCGCCCATGTCCAGCAGCTCGGTGCCGACCAACTTCAGAATGGCGATGTGCCTCAGACCTGTGTCCCCGAGACAACGACAACAACAATGAGAACACACATCAGAGAGAAATATGTTAACATAAAGTCGAGACTTTAAACAAGAACATGCTGACCAACTGTTTTATATCCACCATTCCTCCTGCTTATACAAGCTGACTTCTCTGCGGTTGCTCATTTATTGGAACAATTCTAAGCCTTGGTTTCTAGGTAAAGGGAGGAGAACGTGGTGGTCCGGAGAGTCCTGCCAAAAAGCTGTTTCCTCTGAAGAGAAAAAAGCCCACATTAAACACAGGAGAACGCAGGCTTTACTTGATGAGAGCCAAGTGCTGAATGCTAAATACCAGGATCAAACCTTCTCAGGCCTTCACGCCAGTCAGCAGGACCGGCCTGTGTCCGGGGCAAGGAGGGAGGGAGGGAGCAGCCAAGAGAAACACATGAGGGGGAGAAACAAGTCCTCGTAGACCCTCGTCTGGGTCTGCTGATAAGTCACCTGATTATCTCACACGGAAAAACCGTGCACAGACTCACTTAGAGATGTCACACACGAGTACCGAATTCCAGTATTTTCCTAAAAGCCAATGTGTAGACTCACACAAAAAGAATTCCTCTCAATCATCACTTATGACCCACTAGAAGTGAGTCATACAGTCATCTGTATCTGCAGATCTCCTTTTATTTTTTGCTCTTTTTTCGGGACGTTTCCGAGCGTCGACCTCTATAAAAACTGAGCGACCAGATGCCAGATCATAAGCATGCATCCAAGACGAAGCTATAAAAAAACAGCAGACCCAGCGCAACTGGAGGCTTATTACTGATGAAGCAAGCCCATTAGATACATCTTCTCCAGCCTTATTAGAGAGTGGTAATGATATTGTCACAAACTGACTTTTTCTTATTCGGAGTAACTTGAGAGTGCAGCAGTAGAATGAGTTGAAATCCCTAAAATGTCCAACAAATAGACTAAATACTGCTAGTTATAGTAGCCTACATTAGGCTCCGACTTTTGCGTCAAATGAAGTCTTAAAGTTGAACTGTGGTCATTTCTTCTTGAACTGTCATCATAAGTATGACATGGCAGATAGTGCAAGAGTCAAAGTCATAAATGTGACAAATAAATCTATTCCCCCCGACTATCTTGAGCATTATGAGCCGAGAGCTCAGGGAAGAAGTGGGAGCCAAGGCAGAAATGTCAGAAATCTTGAATTCCTATAAACAAGACGGGTACTTGAGGTTCACGCAGAGGAGAAACTTCCGATGACGCCATTTATTTGGTTTCACTGAGTGCAGTTCACTGTGAGCTACTTAAGGTTTACATTCACCTTGCAGCGATCAGTCACACACGTCAGGTTGTTGAGATTTGCAAAGTTTGCATAGATGTCTCTTTTTTGAGATATACAGTAATAACTATAAGTTACAGTGGAACAGTTGACTTGTGCAACAGTGGAGCTTGTTAGACCTTTGCCAGTTGTGTCATCTGGGATCCCTCACATGCGCAAACACACACAGGGCTGATCATATCTGCGGGGTTGCAGTAAACAAAAACATCCCATGTAATCAACTTCTTCACGTGACTGCGTATGTAATATCAGTTGCATAAAAGCCTTGAATTTTCATCTCAGTAAGCCTTAGTCTTCTCTAAGTGTTTGCTCTTAAGTATTCCTTCTTACTCTTAAAAGTGCATTAATCTGTGGGAGACAATGGCTGAATTTATGGTGACTGAAGAGAAGGAAGAGAGAACAAGATGCATTTTTCGGGGGGGAACTATGAGCGATGCACAACCTGTGAGTGTATGGATTTGAAAGTCGGTCATATCTTCAAAATCTCTATTATACTATACACATACAGTACATATTGTAATTAAGATAAGATATTTATCCCAAGGGAAATTGTTGTGTAATAGTTGCAATACACAGTAGGAGACAGTATAAGATTCTAAAATATACAAATAGTGCAAAATGCAAAATGCTTTATACAAATATATATATATATATATATACTGTATATAATTAGATAATATACCATATTCTCATCTCAGTTTGGCTTTACTTTTACTTTTGTTTTTCTCTTTGTTGTCCATTTTGGGAGACGCTGACGTTTAAAGGGTGACGTGAGTGAAGCGTAACCGTGGCAACTGACGTGCACAAGTGCTGTATTATAACAGTAACTGCTGTGAAAGCCTCAGTCTAAACACCTGGGCAAGGGCACAACCTAAGAGGCCTCATGCAACGCTCCCTTAATGCCCCCCTGAGCTTAGGGAAAGATCTTGCATGAGGGACAAATTTAGGATTGAAACTTAAGGTAGTTTATGCAACTGGCAACAGATATTTGGTGGAAAAGCACAGGAAAAAAAACAGATGAGAGATTAGATTTTAGTCAGTTACAATATATATATATACTATATGTGTATTGAATTAACCTCATTAAAGATTTTAAATGTTCTCTTCCAGTTTGGTCTTTTCTACGAAGCGATGCGTTCTTTCTGCTTGTTTGTTTGTTTGTGTGTTTGTTTGTTTCTGGCTGCAGCAACAGGAAATAGTTTGGAGCACAGAACGAGTAGTCAGTAGGTGAAAACAGAAAACAGCATCGGAAAATCCAAAAGAGGAAAGTCCTCACAGCACTGGCCACACTGATACAATGTGCACTTAACAATGTGAAGATAAGAACAAAACAGAAAGCACTTTAAAGGATGAGTTCACTCAAATTACACAGCTACATTTCCTAACTTAGCTCTTGTGGTTTCTAGCCAAATAGACCGTTTTGAGATCTCCTCTTTTCAGACGTGTACTTTCACCCTTTGAAGTCCCTTTTCCAGACCTCATGAAAGTGAGTTTGTTTGCCAGTCGTATGTTAGTTTTGGAGGGAAGTGACAGGTTGATTTCAGGTGACTCACCGAGGTTGCAGGCCTGGCTGTTCAGGGCGTAGAGCTGCTGCTGATAGGCCCACTCCTCGTCGTTGGGGGCGGAGATGATGAACAGGCGACGTCTCCAACGGAACCTACAATCACAGAAAATGTCAGCCCGGATTTAAGTGGCACTTCTGGTGCAGCAGTGAAAGCTCTGTGCCAAGACAAGGAGTAGTTTGTGCCTGTACACCAACATATTACCATACTATTACTGCCAGAGGGTGACAACCCCGAATTATGGTCGAAAACCTGCCAAATCTCAGCACTGTGATCTGAAGCTGAAATGCAGGTCTCCATGGCAACAGAAGACAGCCTTTGTGGTTTGGACATCTCAGGAAAATATGCGAGCGCCATGAATCAGCCTTGAGGTACTTTAAATTCTACTTTTAATATCCGAGGGACACACACGAACAGGCTGACACCATGTGCAACGTGTTGCTTATAAACGCTGTCAGTTATGGTCCGGGTGATTATTGAGCAAAGCAACAGCTGTTTGATGGGAGCAGAAACAGCCTGCTGGGACCGCCCGATAATTCTGACAGCCGACTCCTAACAAAAACACTTAACTAAGACAGCGTCTGATCACCTAACATCAGTGGTCGAGCTCGCTGATCATCCCTGCAGCCGGGTTCCAAAATCTTGTGGAAAGTCTTCCTCAAAGAGTCGAATATTAACACTCATGGGTGTAATGTTTGGATGATGGATAACCCTTACATTACAGTTCATTTAGCTGACACTTTTGTCCAAAGCGACTTACAATAAGTGCAAACAATCATGAGGACACGACTCTAAACAGTGAGAATCTTGCAGGCTTCAAATCCTACAAGTGTAGAACAATAGCTTCAAATAAGCCAAACCAAAGTAAGAGCAACAAAGAGAAACAATAAGAATTCAACCAATCGCTTCAAGTAAGCCGATCAAGTGCAAAAGTAAAATTTTTTATTTATTTATATTTTATTTATTTTATTTTATTTTATTTTATTTATTTTACCGAAGTGCAGTCGAAACAGGTGGGTTTTCAGTCCAACTTGGTGGGAAAAGTAATTATTCATATTAAGATGCCGCTCACTTAAACAATTGTTGGAAGAATATGGTATCCAAGTATTTCAGTAATTATTCCTCACTACTAAGAGACAATTGTAGCTACTTTACAAGAGGAAGCTTGACCGGCTTCATACCTTTTAGATTTAAAACCCTAATGGCTAAAAAGACATTTCTCTCTCCAGCGCAGCAGTAAAATAATCTGCCCACAAATCCAAAATCCCAGAGGACGTTTAAAGTGGCCTCAAATAAATGTCTACAAATTACAAAGTATTATGTAGCATATTCAATTTCCATTTCAAATGTTTAACTTTTTATGACCAAGGTAATAAGAGCATGGTGACATTATGGCTCTTTATGGTTTTACTGTGGCTGTCTGCAGGTGTGTTAAGTGTTGTGCTTAACTGTTATACCTTCTGTCTTTATTGTGTTTTGATCCTCTGGGATTTTTGATGACTGTATCATCAAATAAAATCAATCAAAACCTTTAGATCTTAGAAGCAACTTCACCTTGAGAGGAAGTTCTCCAATGATCTGGGCTTGTCCTCCTTCTTACAGACAACCCCGTCTCTCTTCTGCTGCTCCATCTCTCGGATGCGGGTGGAGAAGGTGTCGACGTAGTCGAACACGGCCTTCATGGCGATGGGAACCTCGTAGGCTTGCTGGCAAAAGAAGATCAACAAGAAGCAGTTATACCCCCCCCCACAAAAGGTCGACTCCGAAACGTTGGAAAGCCACAGGAAAAATAAACCAATGCGCCCGTGAAAGGAACATCTGGAATGGACACAAAGGAGATGAAAATAGAATCGCTTGAAACAATGGTGAAACTGTTTCCAATAAAGTGATAAACTGAAGTTTGGAAACATGCTGGCAGACGCGGCGTGGCCTTTTCCACATCACAAACATTCTTCCGAATAACTTCTGGGAAGCAGCACAAGGCGCATCGCTTAAACACAACACAGCCTCCCATTTCATTTTTACGAAACACAAAACAATCTCAGCATGAAAATCCAACACAGCCACGTGCACACCTGCCACACCTTCACCCCGCTCGCTCTCTGCCACTTTCTGTCTCGTACGCACACCCACATCCTCCGCAGACTGCCCTGTCGCTGCCTCTGTCAGCAGAGAGGTGAACACTGGCCTCTTTGATGAATCTGTCCAAAAACAGCCTGGTGATTTACCCCTGGCACGCACACACACACAGGTGTGGGGCAAACGTCACGTCGTGTGAATTAAAACAGTGTTTCAGTGAAGGCAGCGGGTTGGCAGCGAGAGGACGGGTCCGCCCACCATCAAAGAGAAAGAGAGGATGAAAGTGTGTGAACCTGCCAACACAGAGTGGAGACCAACAGGCCAAACAGCAGCGCCACGAATGAACCAGGAAAACAGTTAACAGACACACATTAACGGGAATTAACAAGGGCTGCAATAAACTTGCACGAATAAACACGGCACGAAAGACCACGACGTTGCACGCAGGGATTTATTACTTACTAACTTTAGTTAGTTGAAAGAGTGTGAGTAGAAAACAGCACTTTAAAAATGGAACTTCTTCTGCCTTTTGTGTTCAATGCAATGTTCAATTTGCTGAAAAAAAGAATGATGGAAATAATTTCCTTTCATTCTTATTCTTATTGAACAAACACTTTGCTGCATTGTAACAGTATTCTGGGAACTGAGTACACATTAATATGTGTTTATTTATCTTCAAGCAATATCATTGTATCAATACCATACGAGGTGCCACCTGCTTTAGTTTCTTTTATTTTTAGGATCCCGTCAGCTGTGCCCTAAAGCACAACTTGTCTTCCTGGGGTCTACATTTGAAAACAATGAAAACAATGAAAAAAAAAAAGAAAAGAAAAAGTACTTTAACCTTAGAGGGTAAGTATGATTCAAATCATGTTCACATAGTTAAAAAAGGATGCTGTGGGAACATGCAGCGGTTTTGTTATCCTAATTCAGGTGAAAGATGGTGGAGACGTTTGCACACAGCTGAGCGTGTCCTTACCTTGACTCTCATGTCGGCGTCGGTGAGCACCATGTAGAAATCATCATAGGTCATGCTAAACTCTTTCCTCAGCTCTGTGATCAGATCCTGGTTCACCAGGTCCTCCTGACGAAGACCTTTCATGGGCTTGTCATTTTCTGGAGGAAAAAAGAGACGGTTGTAAGATACCGTGAGACAGTTTGTCAATTCATACTATTTGATTGTGAAGGTAAAAATAACAGGGACATTGTATCCGGTGAAAGCAGAGAAACCTAAACACACGAACTTAATAACTTCTTACATCTCAGCTTTTGCTTCGATATTTTTGCTCGTGGAGAAATGCACGTGGAAAATGTAAAATCCGACAAGCGTTTTTGTTCAGGAGAGACTCTTAATTATCACATCCGACAAATAAAAGCTGTTACACAACTGTAAAAAAGTCGCCTAACTGTGAAACCGCTTGATGCAAAATGAAGTAGAATTGTGATGATGCCTTTTCCCATCAAATAAACCACAACAACACAAACACAGTGCGGGTGTTCGGCTCTGAAACATTAGGAGTGAAACGTGTTTTCCATTGTTAAAACTCAAAACGCTGTTCCTTTGAAAAGATGTGTGACAGTAAAGTAAGACTCTGCAGAACGCAAACATAAAGAGAAGCTTTTATTCACCGAGATCTGGCATTAGAAACCTCCTGTAGCTGGGGTTTATACGGACCAAAGCAAAAGCCTTTAATCACCACTGCCTCCATGCATGTGTGCACAACACACACACACACACACACACATACACACAGACCACAGATGAGTGTTTTCGGGGTGGTTGGTTGGTTCACCCACTCTGTGCCGTGTAGTGTGTGTGAGCAAATCGGGAAAGCCCCCGGCTCATGCTGGAGACAGCAGACACAGACTCACACTGTACACACGGGAAAATACACAACATACAACAATACGCTGCAGACCCACAAACCAACCTAAAGCTCAAACGCTGTGAGGTCACCCTATACTGAGGGAGGGGCAACACTGAAAGAGCTAGTTGTTTGTGTACAGTACATGCTCACACAAACACACACACGCGCGCTGACCTTCGGGCCGGTACGTGGAACAAAAGTGTAACCGAGTCCTACTGTGGGTGGGGGCCGGTGACGTCAACGTCGACACTTTTTCCAGCATTCCATCAGGATAAAACCTAGTTGTCATGCGGAGTGACGGACGCGTAAAGTTTTGCGAAAGTGGGTTCGCATGACCCGAAGTCAACACGCACCAGCCCAAGCTTTCGGGTTCGAGACGGCTATAAAATGTCTGAAAAGACGAGGGGCCGCCAAGCACGAACGGCACAGCGCATTTCATAAAAATAAACAGCAGGGGTTTTGTTCCATTTGAACGAGAAGCTCTAAGCTGTTTAATATAACGGGAGGTCTTTAAAAAAAAAACATTTTTTAAAGCTGTCATAATTGCATTGAGTGCGTGTGCGTGCGCGCGTGCGTGTGTGTGTGTGATGAATAAACTGTTTCCAGCCCCCTTTTATAACCTTCCCATACCCGGATGAGAGAAGTGACCCTGTGTGCTAGCACTGCAGGATACTTACCCAGCTGGTAGTGGTCAATTTTCATGGTGGAGTTGGTCAGTGAGCCAAAGATGGTGATGATGGAAATTTTCCTGATGGCCATTTCACACACAGACTCCAGGTACTCGTCCCTCTGCTGAACATACATAGTGTTCTCCTCCCCGGGGGACGTAATCAGCTGGAGGAAGGGTGGGAGGTTAGAGTGTCATGTGTGCGCAATGAAAAACACACACATGCGGACACACATACACAGAGCGCTGCAGAGATGATGTTTACATTAACCTGCAGGCGGAGGATGGGGCATATTTTCCCAGCCTGCCCGCAGCACTGCTGTGATAAGAATCTATACTGGCTGCAAAACAGAGACACACAGTCTGTTAGCACACAGCTGTGCAGCCTGTCGGATAGCTGCGCCACATACTTTGTGTCTATTCATATTACAAAACCACTGCAGCGCGATTATAAAGCGATGACATTCTAGAAACTAAAAAAGGGAAACAAGTGAATGATTTCAGTCCGAAAAAGCACAGAGAAAAAATGTATACGATTATTTATCCAGATGTTGAGATCTTTTTGGCTTTCAAAGCGTTCATAGCTTTCCAGCACTCTGCTTCGGGAAACAAACTCTGTCTTATTGGAGCTGCAGTATGCTGTGGGTCGCCTCCTCCTGCTCCAGAAGAACTCATTTTGGCTGAAAACTAGACAAAAGTGAAAGTCGAGACAAAGTAGTTTTGTCAAGAATTTCAATTATGATCGTGATATTGGATGGTTTCACCAGACACTTCTGTTGGATTACTGCTCTAATGGGCTTGCTTACATTCTCTTATTTTGAAAAGATCTTTTTTTTTTTTTTTTTTTTTACCACTGATGTAAAAAGCATTTGGGAAATGTGCTTATTTGCTTTCATACGGAGCGTTATATGTGAGGATTGATACAAACTCATACATGTACGGGGAAAATGAGGCTACCGGCAGGAGCCAGTTAGCTTAGCTTAGTATGAAGACAGCATTTAAACTGAGTCAGGCTAGTAGTTTCCCCCTGTTTCCAGCCGTTACGCTAAGCTAAGCTAACTGGCTGTAGCTTCATATTTCTAGCGTACAGATGGTATCAATCTTCTCATCTAACTCTGCATGAGAGCTAATATTTCCCAAAATGTCGAGTTTATCTGCCAGGAGTTGGTAGAGCCGTGCAGATTAATAGTGACACTGTATCGGAGCGCTAATATTTCGCTGAAACAGGAGCATTGCCAGACAAGAGAGGCAGCGAGCGTCTCATGAACTGTGAGTTATGTCATGCTCTCACCAGCAGCCGCCTCCTGTTCTCAAAGTAATCCAGGAAGGAGGCCAGAGATCCCTTCGGAGGGGGCGTGGGCTTCTTAGAAGGCTTCGGGTAGTCCTCTCTCTCTGGATACTTTGACAACTTCTTTCCATTTTTCTTCCCCCCGATCTTCCCTGCCTTTCCTCCCCTCCTCTCTGCCTTCTTTGCCGCCTTGTCGTTCTTTTTCTTCTTCTTGTCGTGCTTATCGTGCTTGCCCTTGACCTTCTTGGTGGGACTGACGTCGGTGAAGGTTTCCTCCGGATCGCTGACTGTGGGCTTGCCCGCTTCGAACTTGTCCTCATACTCATTGGTCAACACCTGCACAGAGAAATATATTTAGCTCATTTGGTTAGCACAATGATTGTCCACTTTCCTCATTAATTAAATTAACATGACAATGACTAGGCCTAAACTCAGCTCACAAGAATATTAAGTTTCAAGACGCAGTAGAGGGTCCCTGCTGTCATTCTGTCCATGGTTTAAAAACCTTGAAGAGCCCTGGCCTAAAGTATAAACATACTGAGCCCCAAACCCTTCTCCCTCACCTTCTCTCCCCCGTTTTTCCTCTTGGTGGGTTTAATCTTGGAGGGTTTATGCGTGGCAGGTGCCAGCTTGCGGCCGTGTGGATCTCTGTTGTCTTTGTCAGTGCGGTTATCTGCAGCCGGGGTGGTTTTAGCCGGGTTCCTCTCCCTCTCTCGGCGGTTGTAGTGGTAAGGATCAGCAGTGGTTCTGGGGGCTGGGAGCCACGGGGCCGTGGTGTGGGCTCTGGTTGGTCTCTGGGTGGTGGTGGTTCGTTTTGTGGTGGTTCTTCTGGTGGTGGTGGTGGCTTCGGTGGTGGTGGTTGGCCGAGTTGTAGTGGTGGTGGTGGTGGTGGTGGTGGTGGGTGTCGTGGTTGGTCGTGTAGTTGTTGTGGTGGCAGCTGTGGTTGTTGTTGTTGTTGTTGTTGTTGTTGTTGTGGGCTTTCTTGGGATCTTCTTTCCTGGTTTTCTTCCTACTGGTGCATCTACTGGTTCACACACACACACACACACGCACGCACGCACACACACACACACACACACACACAGATAATAGATAAAAAGTTTTCTTCCAATACTATTTTGTAAGCAAGTACGTTAAGACAGTAGATTGTTTCAACAATATTACATTAGTCGATACAATACAAGAGAAAAAAATATGTTTTGTTGTGTGTGTGTGTGTGTGTGTGTGTGTATCATTTTTGTGAATTGACCCTTTAAGTAGCAATTAATGGTTTCTCTTCCTGTGATAATTATGAAAAATATCAAATTTAGAGCTGCAATGATTAGTCGACTATTCGGTTGGTTGATTGACAGTAAAATGATCTCTAACTATTTTGATAATCGATTAATCGTCAGTCATTTTTCATGCAAAAATGGCAAAAAAAAAAAAAATGCTGTTTTCAGCCTCTCAACTATGGAGGGAGGTTTACTGATTTTTCTCCGTTTTATATCATATCAAAGTGAATATCTTTGTGTTTTGGACATAACAAGACATTTAAAGACCTCACCTTGGACTTTGAAAAACAGGGATGAACATTTTTCCCTATTTCCTGACATTTTATAATCAGCACATTAATCGATCGTTGGTTGCAGCCCTAATACAATTGTCAACATCATCCCCGCTCACCTGTGAGTGTGCCCTCCTCCACTTGGCCCTCCACACCTGCCGCTCTGCACTTCTGTACGAAGCCCTTCTGTCTGAGCTTCTCCAGCTTCCTCATGGGTGACTGGTCGATCACCTCATACATGGCCTCCAGCCTCACAGGGTACGGGTACCTCTCCTCCACCTGCAGGGTCTTCTTCAGCAGCACCATCCCGAATTTACCTGCAGGCACCGCATCACTGATCAGACTTGGATACAAACAGTTTGTAGGTATTCTGTCATGTGTGCTGTCCCCGGGTTGGTCACCACATCAGAAAAACATTCGGACACGATTCATAGCTATAGAGTAAGTTTCTCTGCTTATGTGCTCTTAAGTAATGTGTTTTTATAAGTCTGGTCTTGCTGCAGTAATTTCCCTTTCTCCAAGACAATTTTCTCATATTGGGAAACAATAAAAGAAACTTAAACCTCCTTCAAGATAAACACAGCCCTCACCTTTCTCCAGTTTGAGGAAGCTCATGAGTCTGGGGATGAGTGCAGTGTCCAGCGGCTCCTCCATCACCTTCCCCTCCGTGGTGATCCTCCTCACCTTGCCCCCCATCTCTCCCTCCTGATGGAACATGACAATCTGGTGGACGTGTCGCTCGGCGAGCTCGCAGTACACATCGGATTTCAGGAGAGACATCATCAGCCGGTAGTAGCCGTCCGAGTCGTGGGGCGCCGAGATCACCAGGACACGGTTCTTCCCTGCGAAACTGGCCAGCAGGTTTGGTGACCCAGCGCTGCTGGGCATCCGGGCTACCCTGGCTCTAGCCCCTGGAGTGGCCTCATCTTGCAGCACCCCTCTCCTTGGAACTACACCCTGACCCCCTGCTCTCTTGCCCTGCACAGCCCCTGTCCTGGCGGAAACTGGAACACCCTCGTCAGCCTGCACATCTTCCTCCGTCCACGAACTGTGCACCGAGATTGCCGAACCAAACCCAGGGTGCATTCGTCCAACGAGGCGCTCCTTGTCCGTTGCGCCAAGCTGGGTGCGTCCCAGCCTCGAGCGCCTGTATAACTGCGCTCGCTTAAATTGAGTCTGCTGGTCGGCTTCGCCTGTCCAGGTTAACAGATATATCAGAGATAAAGTGAGAACAAAAGCCCCCCGCATTCTGGCGATATGTCAGATAAAGTAGGCTGAACACTCACTGAGGGGGAGATAAAGATCCAGTGATGGAGCCGTGATCCTGGCGCGTCTTTAGTGCATTTGTTCTTGTTGATCAATGAATTCCAGATGAAGACATACAGCGTGCAGCATCGGCACATAACAGTCTGCCAGTGATGTGTCTCAGAGCATGCCTTCTGCTGAGGAAGTCCACTTCACTGTCTGCTCTGCATTTGACAGACACTGCGAAAAAGAGTTTTTGTGCGTAAACGGTTATATCCAAAACGTCATCTCCACGCTCCGTTTACAAGCGTAATCCCAGGATGATCAGACCATGTTAAGCAAACATCCAACACTTTGTAACAATCCCCCTGCCCTCAGGGAAAATGAATGAAGTCTTTCGGCGAAAAGTTTTGGACCACGTCACATCTCTAAAAGATACACTCACGCGTACGTTACCACCCGGATATATATATATATATTAATGTATCCAATTAATCCTCGGGCATTGTTTATGTCCAACAGACTGAGAGCCAAACATCTGGGCTCAGGCAGGAGGAAACTCCGACAAAATGCAAGAAATGTGCGCACTGCGCTGAGTCTGTGCTCCTCCGCAGGTTCTCCTTGGCAAAACTGAGCTTTGGGAGGCTTTCCCAGAAATGTCCACACAAACCTCAGCCTCCGGACTCTTGGCGACGCAATGGCAGGACCTGCCCCGGGACCGTCGGTTGCCAGTTCAGTCTGCAACACCCATTTCATGAGAAATAACCCCCGTACAAAGTGTGTGGGGTGGTTTTTAGGTTTCACTGAAGCACAACATTGTTGAGTAGCTGACTAAAAGTCACATTTCAAAATACGTGAGGAAAAGTGTAACATTTTGTTCCCCTGCTGGCCGGATTACCGGGAAGAGAAATGACCATAATCAGACTCAGTGTCAAGTTCCTTCTTTAAAGCCAACAGCGAAACGCCCCCCCCCCCCCCCAGCCCTGTCTGCCGTGGGTTTCTCCAAGTGCACCGTTTTTTCTCCAATCTCCTTGTTTCGCCATGCAGGGACTGTACCGATGAAATACAGTGTTGGTTTTACATTTGCATTTAGAGGCTCTTCCTTTACTGTTTATTGTAAGAAAAAAGCAAAAAAAAAAAAAGGGGTTGATTTGACATGTTTAGTGCCATGATAATTGCCCTTTTGCAATGACAGGCTTTGCTCTTTTATGATGGCTCTTTGAGTCTTTCCATTTCCTCTGAGAAAGTTCCCCCAGTTTGGCTTGTAATTAAGGCCTAAGTAAAGAAAAGTAAACCACTAGGTCTGAGCCACATCCACTCACTGCAAAGGCAAACACTATATACAGTGTGTCCCGCTGCCACATGCACGCTGTATAGCTGCTATTTCTATAAAACTGAAGAAATATTGCAAATGTCTCTCTGTCTGAATATAATGTAATGTATTTGAAGCAGATGGAAATAACTGACTTTCCTTGCCAGTATTTGGCAGTTTTTTTTTTTTTTTTTTTTTTTTTTTTTTTTAAATAACACGAAAACAATTACCCAGAATGCTCCAAACTGTGAACCAGCTCCATCCTCTTCCAGTCCGACTGCCTCAACGTGAATAAATGACATGAACAAATAATAATAATTAATACCACTTGTTCTCTTTTGCCTCAAAACCTTCCAACAGGAACAAGACTCATCTGTTTATTTACACCATCGCCACGGATGGATTATGAGACAATGGGCCCCAGGGCACAGACATGTAGGCGGCCCCCCGCCCTGTCGACATAAGAGACACCCGAACTCAAAGAGTCTATTTTTAGTCCTTTTGCATCTCTCAGATTGTTTTGCATGTGTTTGTAGTCTTTTTTCGGTCATTTTGGGTTGTTTATTGTCGTAATGTGTACTTTTTGGGGTCGTTTTGTGTATTTTTTCAGTCATTTAGCGTGTCTCTGAGGTCGTTTGGCCTCTCTGTAGTCATTTGTGGTTGCTTGCAGTCGCTTGTGTTTCTTTTTGCAACATTCTGTTAGTCAGGAACCCTGACCCTTGGGGCCCCTCGGCCTGTGCCCGGCAGACCTGTTCAGTAATCCATCCGTGACACATACTCATCCACTGGGTGGATGGGTTGTGACTAGAGAACAACGGGTTATACTCAGTTTATATCTATGTTTTAAACCAGAGTCACATGCAGTCTCCCCAGACAGGGAAAGCATCATTAAATAGATATTTTCTCGGATGATGAGAGCAGCGAGAGTGCCTGAAGCATCCTGTGTTCCTGCCGATGTCAGCGGATAACAACAGCTGCAGGACAGAAGGTGATTGTGACTTCAGCAGATTTAGTTTAAAGCAAACAGGCAGACAGAGGTCACGCTCCCTCTGTGGTGGACCGAACTTGGATATGTTAGATCTGCCTCTGTATGGTACTTTATTGTGCTCTCGGATTGTTCTAAAGTCCGCAGAGGATTTACTCTGCAATTACATTCTCTGTATGCAAAATCCCGGCAGTCCTTTGCCCGCAGCTTCTGTTCACTTCACTCCGGATGAAGCTGGAGCGCAAATCATTACCAGGACTGTCAGCTGAACCGCGTATTTTACCTCCATCCGTTTTTTATCACCGATCTTTATTACATTCGGACACACCAGTAAAGTCCCGTGCTGTACGCAGCGGTCCATTCATATGCAAGTACACATACATCACGCAGGAGAGAAGCACATGCATCAGCCATAACGGCGGTTTAATATGCATTTAAAACATCTGCTGCATGCGGTGTTCACATGTGCAACTAATACTGACCCAATGACCTCAACACCCAGCATCCAGCACATCTGATGGAGGATAAAGTGCTCATTCCTTTTCTGAAGTTTATAACATGTCTCTCTGTGTAACAGCCAAAGAACGTCATTAACCTGACACTGTAACAGAAACATGTTGTTTGTTTTTTTTTTAGAAAATATATTTGGCGAACACTATTTTACCACAAAGCACAACATGGCAGAGCTGCTTAGTACAGCTCACAGCTGGAACAAATTAAAAGAAACTGCAGATGGTGGAGGATCTTGTAAAACAAACAACAAAGTAAGGAACTCTTTGGAAAACAGTTTGTTCAGTTTACTTTTTAAAGCTGCAGTTTTACTTGAACTTTGTATGTATTAAATACAGTAAAAAGGAATGTGCTGTGTGTACAGTACATACTGAATGGTCTTAGTATACAGTATGGAACGGGGCACAGCTCCAGTCTTAAGTCAAACGTCAGGAAACTTTGTTTTTGAAAGAACACTTTGGCTTTCCTGCACCGCCCTTCTTCTGTTGAAGTCAATTCAAAGTCTGACATCCCACACGACCCATCTGCATCTCACATGTTTCGGTTCAAAGTCTTTCTCGGTGAGTATAATATGTCTGAAACTCTACTCACATCTAAGCTTGTGATCGTTCTCATAAAGCAGTAAGTGGTGTGTGGTTGAATGGCAGCCTGCTACATCTCTGGCCAGAATCTTGGGAGTTCCATCCCGCCTTGTGTTTTGACCAAAATGTCTATTTGTCGTCAACTTGACACAGTTACACACACATAGTGACGTACGGGGACGATGTGTTTTTCAGGTCTATCACTTCAAACTCAGAAGAAAAACCTGCTCGTCAACTCTTCAGAGTTTAATCTCGAGATGTATCCCGGCCGACCTGGAGGAAACCTGAGACCCGGTGTCTCACTCCACAGTGACACCCCGACCCTAATGATTTTCTGTTGACGCAGCACGTTCAGTCTATGGGTCGCATTCATAAAGACGATGACCCTTGACCTCGCCCCTTGACCTTTGAACCCTCCTTCTGTTTCATGAGCCCGCTGACAATTCAGCGAGTGCACGCGGACAAATCTACAATTTGAATACGAGGAGTTCCTGATGATGTGAAATGAGAAACCGTCAACCGCGAAGACTTCAACCCTCAACCCAGGAACCTGCAACAACAACAACATCTTTTATTGACACATTGGGGCCTCATGCAGCATTATTCTACTTATTACATATCTCTTTTTCTCGTTCCGGACCTTCCAAATCTGCTCTTCCCGTGGTGCGCTGAGTGATGAATCCACTCCATCATAAATTGGAGGCGTGTGGTCGATTGTTTACTCTAAACATAGGTAATCCCCCACATACCATTATATATTGGGCAGGTGTTGTGTCGTGTGCAAGTACAAGAAATGGAGAAGTGTAACTGAGGAACTGTTAAATAAACTTAGAGTAAACATATGATTTTCCACAATCAGTTCTGGTCATCATTAGAATGACTCTAAAAAAAACATACAATAATCAAAATTTGATTATATGATATTCTTGCATTTTTTAATTTTTTTTATTTATATACCTTAAATGTAAAACTTATGCTTCCTGGTTCAAATGCTCTGCGCACAGAGAAACTGCATTAAATTCATTCTCAGCATCCTACAGTGATATGAGCCGACACGGCAAACAACCTGACCATTGAGACGTGTGAATAGATGCTTCAGTAAAGTTTGCTCAGCTAAGTAGCCTCTAAGTGTGTCAGCCCACTTGATGCCTGTCGTGTATATTAGGATGATTATGTTCACGTGTAAACCAGGCTTGGACCGATGACCTCCCAGATTTGACTCCATTTCCCCGAGTGCCGCACCGTGAGGCTGTAGCCATTCATCACGTCAATAGGGAGCCTTTCATAGGAGCCGAAACATCATAGAGGGCCTGTGGCGTAGGAGGACAGACGATGACTCCATCCCCACATGGTGGCTGCCCAGCTAATGACCCTAACATATGGAGCTTTCAGATCTCACTTGTTCTGTTAATATAGCGGACATATTGTAGAAATACCTTGTTTAAGGGTGAACCCGACACTTAAAAGCCGGAAGGGTGGTGGTGGGGGGGTTGTATCGGCACAGGTGAGATGGTTATAGGCTGTAAATGACGTGGTGCTCTCACGTATCTGAGAGTGTCTTAGTGACCAGATCGTAAGCACGCGTCCAACAGGAATCTACGAAAACGGCAACTTTCAATGTTGTTGTGTTTGCAAACCGCAACCAACAAATCCTGCTCATTGCACCTTGAACTTCTCGCTTCGCTGTGGCGACGTAGCAGTGGATACGTTGGGAGTGGTTACAGGTGGAGCGCGTCTGAGCGCATCAGTGAAGCTGAGCAGAGGTGACAGAGTGGAAACTTCCCCCAGACAGGCCAGTGAAACACTAACTTTCACTCCGGGGTAAATGTTCTTCAAGCTTTTGAACGCCCTGGAATGCAACGTAAGATGTGTTAGATCGGAAAGATTTGCATATGGAGTTGTAGTTTTCTCTTGAAGACATGTTGCACTTGACTTCAAGGAATTGTGACTTATTCTGACCTGGACATACCCTGAGAGACTTGAAAAAAGCTCTCCATATTCTATGTTTCTATCATTCCTGATCCGTTAGTGTGTGTGTGTGTGTGTGTGGCAGTAATGTGTTATAGACGTGAGGCGGCTCACAGGCTTTGTTTGCTTCATTGCAGTAAAAACAAGTCCAATATTTCCCTCTGGAGTAGAAGAATAAAGTAGCATGAAATGAAAGAAAAGGTACAAAGTCTGAAGTACATGAAGCGTCTACATCTGGACTGTACAAATGTGAACTTTGTGCTGCCCACTCTCAAAAGAATGCTTCACCCCCCAAGATGATTTTGTTGTGGTTTTTTCTCGCACGCACGGGAACAAAAATTCCAAAAACGAACTCTCACGCGCACAGACGAGAAGAAAGCGAGAGTGTTGAAGCGAACGTTTTTTAAAAAGAAAGTTGTGTGGGAGTTTGTAAACGGATGTTTTGATCTAGCTTCGCTGTCGTTGAACGCTGCCCCCAATTGATCATTGATCAGCATTGATCAAACGTGGCAGTTCAAGCTTTTGCCCTCAAATCAATGCCGGACAGCTGAGGAAACACCGACGAGCGTATACTGTAATCCAGTGAAGCGGGGTGCGATGCGGGTGGAGTCGTGGCCACTTCTGCAGAGCCAACTGCAATGAGCCGCATCCCCAAACTCAGCGGGACAAAGCACATTCCTGCATCGCATTAGTTTAGAATAAAGACGGGGGAGAGAATGTTGCCTGATTTATCCGCGATGCACTGAGACCACACTGTAAACCCAAATCAATTCCATGTGCCGTCGTGTTGCTGCTATGCTAATAGTTTTCGGCATGTGAAAGTCTGGGAATGTGCGAAGGAAAGCCGTGGAACAATCACTTGGGGGATCTTTAAGGGAAAAGAAGGACGTGAGCATTTTTTAAGAAGTTTTATCTGATGCATCAGCTACTTTTGCAAAAGCACAATTGCCCTTGTCATTCACAGCTGAATAGTTTTATTAGAATTCAGGCTACCTCCAAAAAAATGTAAGAAATGTTGACACTTTAATGATTCCCATGTGGAACGTGAGTCATCCCAGCAGCGAACAGTACCAGGATACAGCAAACAAAATAGAATATAAACAAGTCGACACAGAAAAAAAAGGAATTTGACTAACCATCCAGAGCAGTAGGCATCTACTGACATGAAGGAAAAAGGAATGCAGACTGTGTATCATGAGAAAGTGTGCCACAAAGATGAAATACATGCAGTATTTAATATGTATCCGCCATATGTGCCGTCTCTGTACTCAGGAGCCTTGTTGTTAGTTATACTGCAGCAGAGTTTGGATAATGACTTGCAGACTTCGATGTTGGGAGAGCACGGGGACTATTAACCTTGAATACAAGCCACACACACACACATGCGCGCACACACACACACACACACACAGCTCAACATTTCTAAATCCGAATGCATATCAAAATAGAAGTCCCATTCCTCGCGGAAGGACCTCGCAGCTATATAATAGAGCACAGATGAGGATGATAATGGGATCTGGCTACGTTGCAGTGTCAAGACATCCAAAGATGACAATCACATCCAGGCTGGACAGCGGATATTTTTCTTGGATTTTAAAGTTGATGATTCTCGATTGGCATCTTTAATAAGCGTAATGTGTGAGGCCTCTAAGCTTGTTGAGTCTTTGGATGATTAGAACTGAGGAGGAAATGTCCCTCTTCCCAAATTTGGTTGAATAACTCCTCGTTGTTTGGATAAATTACTGTGTCAGCTTGTTTAAAAGATAAGATATCTTTTACATATTTCCTCATTTAATCGTGTTTGTTTATGTCATTACAACAAGCAAAACATTTATTTCCTATGTTGTCCAGCATCATCATGTGCTCCAATTAACTCCCGAACATTTAGAACATCCTTCCTGATGTGCAGCGATGTCTGCATACTGTAGGTAAGGTACAAAATGTTTATTCATAAAGAAGGAATGAGTCCTGAAACAAGGTGTGTGGTTATCACAAGCTTAAGAGATGTTCCACGGTTTTAGAAGACCTGGGTCAGAGGACAAGGTCTCTCTAAAACAAAGGAAGTGTGAGAAACACACTCACAGTAAAGGAAAGCGTCATGCTAAACACACTGTTGTGAGATGCCAGGACTGTAAAAACAAAAAGAAGATAAGAAACCTGCATATGTGCAGAAGTTAGACATCCAGCATGATAATACCCACTATCAATAAACACATACCACACACACACACACACACACACGCTCACACACACACACACACACTCACACACACACACACACACACACACACACACACGCCTGAGGCTGAGGGCAAGAGGTTAAAAACATAGACTTTTTACTTTAAAGTGAGTTTGAAGTTCTCCAGATGAAAAGTTACAGACCTGTCAATCAACCTATCAGAGACTTTCCTTTGTTTGCTATGTTAAATAAGTGAATATAAATTAATATTCCCTGCATTGGAACCAACTACAGAAAAACACCTTAACTTAAGAATCTTTAGCTATATTTACCTCATAAAAACTTGATTTAAAAATGATTTAATGAAACCCGTATTTAACCTGGTAAAATTCCATTGAGATTACAAAATCTCTTTTTCAAGACAATGTTTCAAACATTTAAAACACATAAAACAAATACACGGTAACAAATACAAGTAACATTTGGTTTTCTCACTTGCGACAAGCTCTTATTTTGTACTTTTTAAATCTTTTCTTATTATTTAAGATAATAACTGAACTTGGCAAAGTCACTAAATGGAGTACAACGAGGCAAAAAGACACGAGAAGCCACATCATCTAAAAGGTGAATAAAAGTTTACCTTTGTTGTGTAAAACCATTTATTTGGAAGTGAAACCCTAAACGGCTGCTTCCAGGTCAACACCAGGAAGCACTGTAACTTTGCAAAAATCTAATAAGAGTTAAGTAATTATCTTACGTTTCCCCTTCCAATTAAGTGGTTAAGATGTTGTTATTAGATAAGACTTGTGTCGCTTTCCCCACTGGAGTCCATTCTAGTGATTCTTCCAACCTGGCAACCTTTAGCTGTTGTTTCAACCCAAACCAACCACTCACCACGCCATTTGTTTTTTGCCTAAATTAAACCAAAACCAAAGCAGAAAACTGATACGCGTGTCAATCTTTACTTATTGGCCTCAACTGTCACTCAACTTCTCTCAGTTTCTATTATTTACTATAGTATTTTATGTTCTCTTTCTTCCCCTCTCCTGCAAAGAGAGTTCGTAGCTTTACCAATCATACTCTCTGTTACCTGGAGAAGTCCTTGCCTGTAATTCCTCACACCACACCTGCTTCTGTAAGCCCTTTGCTCATCCGGCCTCCGTGGGAGTAGAAACGGAAACGCGTTCAGTGAAGAATATAAAAAAAAGGCTATCACAACCACACACGTCCCTTATGTGGCGGAGCTGCGAGACTGTCGGCTGGGAGTGAGCGCCAGACTGTGCAGATCTGTCTTTGCACACGTTATGTTGCGGTGCATGAATATGTATGCACATGCATGTTTTCTGACACACCGGTAGATAAACGTTCCTGGCCAGGCGTGATCTTTTCATATACTGTACAGGCCAGTGCATGTAACACATTTGAGCAAACATCATTTTATACGACCGGGCTGCCACCCCGATGTTTTCAATCGGCAAGTGAAGGGAACATAGTACAGTGTGTGGGTAGGTCTATAGTGTTTGAACAGTGCATTCCTCAGTCAGGCTTTAGAATAACATTCCCTCCGTGCACAGCTACCGGTACAAATAACTCCGGACCTTTAGACTCTCATACACATGCTGTACCTGCGCAGTCACATGGGTACAGTATATTCACTGAAACAATCACGTGTGTATTCTGCGTACAGGTCGGGACATGCACATCACAACGTGTCGACATTGTGATCATAAGTAGTAGTCAGCTCATTCTTTCGTAGCCTATGATACACGGCAGGGTGTTTCTCGAACCTTTTTTTTTTTTTTTTTAATAATGTACCTCCATATATGCTCAGCGGAGCAGCTGTGAGGGCGGAGCGAGGTGGTGCGGGTGGTTTTCCTCGTTTCCGCCACTTTGTAATTCAACCTGTATAAAACAGGCAACTGTGCTTCTTCTGCCTCTGCACTGAGGCAGACAGCAGCTACACCGACTCACTATCACCTCTAGAGGAACACGTGGTATTACAGGCTGGACGCAGCGCAGCTAGCTGTTAGCATGCTAACTTCAGGAGATATCTCTGCAACACAACACACAGACTTTGACATAATGTCTTCACAAAATGTCGTTTCTTTCATGTTTTAAGTGTAAATTGTGGCATATCTTGCACATTAAATCTTCAAATGCATCACTAAATTCATGGTAAACCTATTTTTTTGTCATCGTGCAACAACACTAAGATGGCATTGTGGTTGCACTTACTCATTTTGTGAGAAACATTGGCTTCTTTCTCACTTCTTTTCTCGTATTTTCAGCTGTAATGCTGCTACGTTTCAACCACAAATACTTTTTCTTCATGCAACATCGAAACTGGCTTCCCAGTCACACTGGACAATAAGATGGTTCATCAAACTTACATTTACATTTTTTTTATTGAACTTATTACAGTACAATTATTTTAGGGGCCATGCATAACTGCATATTTTTAAACTACGGTTTAAAAAAAAGCGTGTCTCACGTGTCCCCTGCAGTACTCCAAATTAGAAAACTGTGGTATATGGTTTACAACAGAGTAGACTTTATTCCCCTTTTTGGCATATACAGTCATGTTTTGATATTTAACATTAAAATGTATTTCTAAGGAGGATCTATCGGATTTTCAAAGTTAGAAAATGTCCTTCATGCAGATCCTCGTCTACAACATGCTAAATGAATCTCTTTTAAAGCAAACATCTGAACTTAGTTGGACCAAACAACATGCTGGAGACGGATTTTCTATTTATGGCCTGAGACAAGAATGTGCTTTTTTTTAAGAGACTCACTTTTCACTGAGAGCATTTGATGCATCCACACAAAAACTTGCACCATTTGTGACATAAAGCCGATAAGATCAAGTTGATATTTCATTTTCAGCTCCAACGTGTGCCGTGTCTGATTTTTGTATAATGAAATATTGTGCTAGGATTTTTTATTTTTACAATGTTGCACTGCTTGACTGATATAGAAAGGGCCAGTGCCAGCTCTCCTCTGTGTGCACATCTCCAGTCTATGTGGCTCCTCGATGGCTGGCTCGCTGCTCCACCCAGGTCAGTGCTCACGTCTTTGAAAACTGGACTATGAGGTGAAACAACATACAACTGTGGCTCGCTTGGGCGTGTCAGTTTTTTTCCCCCTGCGTACACACTTTACACCACAGATGGTAAAAAATAGACATATATTGTATAAACTCAGAAATCCTGTACTTTCTATACCTGCTTGGGAAACAAATAATGGGCAATCTTCTAAAAGCAGTCTAAATGTATTCCCGGTCAGTTTTGAGCTGAATGACATCTCCAGTTAGGGCACATTAACTTATCTGAGGAAGTAGAAGGAGGTATTAACATCCTGTCTGGTGCACAGTGTCCTCGGGACCCGGGCAAATGTGGTGGTCAAGTTTACTTTGGGGAGGATTAAGGATGAGAATGTTTGCACTCTTAACTAAGCATGGCTAGAGTCCTTCGGCGTCTCCTCTCGCCCCAGCCGGCGTCTCGCGGTGCCAAGTCCCCCTGCGGCAGAAAGCTCTGACGAACACCGCCCCCACAAAACATCTCCGCTGTCTGCAGTACACTGAATAGAACCCTAATCTCAGGTTGAAGATCTTATAAAAGATCAGACTCACGGGTTGGACTGAAGCTGGCCTCCTGCTCTATTGACATCACATACACACAGACTTGCAGACGCACCTGTGCAAACACACTCACACACACACACGCACACACGCGCACATGCTGCTGGACTTAACAAGGTCAGCAGTCAAAACTGAATGTTCAGCCAAGGACCACAGAGAGAAATCGCCCCAATGGATCCTGTTTTATTACCTAAGGAGCACCCGGGAGTCGGATGCTTAAATCTAAGCCTTATCTTTATCCCCTGTGCAGTAATTACAAGTAAATGTTTTTAGACAGTTGTTCCGGGCCTGGAATTAAATCATTTTGCTTTGCCACAAAAGCAAATTATCAGGCTCTTAACTCTCTCTGACAAAAGAAAGGAGGCGTACGAAGTATAATAACGATGACTCTTATAATATTAGAAAAGGGAACATTGCTTACCGTCTTCCTTCGTTTAAAACAGAACCCTTAATATGTACTTATCAAGTGTTGTAAAAAAAATTTAAGATGAGAAAACAGCCGCAATTATTAGATTTAAATGGGTTTTTTTTTTGTTTTTTTTCTGGGAGTTTAAACATAATGGCAGTCATGCAGGCAACTCATGGATTATGATGGAAAAGCAAAATCTGTAGAAGTTTTGTTGACGTTTGGTGTCCAGCTTCTGGGTGTTTCGCTGAGAGCACACGCTCACACATGTGTTGCAACATATCTGTCTCTCACACGTGCTGTATGACCACGGCCGTCCTTGCACCTATTTAAAGAGTGACTGAAAGCCGAGCTGAAAAGCATCGTTTCTCGGGCAGCACCGGAGTTTGAAGCGTTGACACTTCATTCATAACATTGACATTCGAATGCTGCACAGCTTCTTTCTTTTTAAAAAAAATATTTGACGATTTATTGTGTTTAAAGCCGGTATTGTGTCAGATAAAGACAAGGCAATTATTCAGTATTCAACTTTAAGTAGAATTAGATTGTTTCTGACTCGTGCGATCCAAACATTTCCAATAACTCCAGAGCGCTTAAAGTCCAAAAGTCGACATTTATTGAAAAAAAAAGAATTCACATGTTTTCATCTAACAAAATATTCTGCTTCAAATTAAAACTAACTCACAAAATCTGGTGAAATACTTTATTCAAATTTAAGTTTTTTTATGAGAAACATTTTTTTTTAGGGTGACGACGACATAACATATGACAACATTCGAAGGATAATTTCTAATAATAAAGTTGAGAAATAGTAATATTATATTAAGTATATTAAGTACACAGTGTGTTTACAGTAAATTAGTAAGTAATATAAACAATCTTTATAGACCATGAACAAAACACTTCAAAAACTTAACTGCATTTAGTAATAAAATATAGTTATGTTACATTTCATAATAGTGGTAGTATAACAAAAAGATTTTTAAACATAAAGACTGATATTTGCATTTGTTTCTACAAAGAGTCCTGTGCTTTAGGGTGTTGAGTTTAAGGGAATATTAACTGTAACTAAAAAGAAAGATAAAAAGTTCCCTCGCTGTGTTTCCCATGAACCTGCACCTGCAAAAAGGGAATGTGGTTCTAAAAAAGACTGTAACTTTGGAAGATGCCTGCTTCTTCAGTCTGAAGAAGCGTAAACAACCAGAGCAGGGAATCCTCAGAAATCTGAGTGAGAATATGGAAAACATAATCCTAATCTGGAACATGTGGTCTGACATGTTTTGATCTTTTCATTTAAATCTGTAAGGGTTTAGGGGGCAACACGAGATGCAGCTGCTGTGTGGATTCCTTGACAAGCTTTCAAAGAAGTGCAGTATCAGATCCTTATGCAAGATGTGCAGGGACAGACGAGAGAAGGGTGTGTGTAGCTGAATCACCATTATCAGTTGTTGCACATCTCCAGGCCGAGCGCTTTCATGTCTGTCGTTTCAACATAAAGCCCATTTCAGCCATCATAGCAGAAAATGTTCTAAAACAGAGCCAAGCTAAGCGTTCCCAAGTGTCCCGACTTTAAAGACTTTGACACTGATACAACAGTCCCATTGTGGAGCGGAGAGGCAGACAGTCTGTGTTGTACCAACGTTGAGGTTTCACAGAGACGAGCGCAGTGTTACTGCTACAGTGACAGCTCCAGTGATCACAGTCTCTGCAGCACAGGCCGCCCAACCTTCGCACACGATTACACAAATGACTGTGTGAAAAAAAAGATCCCCGAGACATCATTCGAGATCAAAGTCGAGGGATAAACGACCTTTTTTTATGTGTGACAAACAGTATTATACTGTATATTAGTCTATTATTCGAAAAGTAGTCAGCATGGCTGGCTCTCAGTAAATCGCAGCACTTTGGAGACAGAGAAAGACAAAATGCACATGCAATTATGTTGACCCTTGCTTACTTTCAGGTACTACTGTGACCTAGAAAAGAAAGATCCGTGTAAGCAGCTGTCAATCATTCCAGGTTGCTAAAGCACCATGCTACGTGATTCGATCCAGTCGAGCCGTCCCCTCAAAGTCCTCCTCCTTCAAGATTCTTGAGGGTGGATTTCATGGAGTGGTGGGTGGTTCCCATTCACAGTCATTTCCTGGGCTTTCATCCCGTCTCTCCCAGGCATCCTTCTCTGGAAGAATACGGACAGGAGCTGACGGTCTGTTGAGACGGGGTCGAGATCGACACTCAGATAGGGCGGGGGCAGTAGCTGTTAAATCTCCAAGATGAGTAGAAATCAAAAGCTTTAAAAGGTCAGACTTTTTTGAACAGAACTGCGATCCATCCTTCGTCACGGGGGTGGATCCCAGTGGTGGACTGCAAGAAGATAACGGGAATTACAGCAGCACCAAACACATCCAACGTACCAAAAACATCTTCTGTAAAATTGGTAAAATGGCCAGTTTTTTGGAAGTAAACTGGAAAGTCTGAGGTACATTCAGGTTTATGAACCTAAACAGTGCAAAGACAAAGTTCATGGTCACGGGAGGAAATATTTAGAAAGTGTGTTCACAATAAAAATCTATCGGGGTCAAAAATCACTGCTTTTTTTTTAATCGGGTCTAAGAGTTGTAACGTGATGGAAAACTGTTTTTCACTCAGCTCTGGGTCTCTTTCCAGGGACATCTGTGTCCGACTCAAGGCTTGGTGGAGAAGTACGCCAGCCCCACAGCTGGTTTAGCAAATGAGAGCCATGAGGGCTGTTTAATAACGGGACCCACAGACTTTAGGAATAGAGGACCTTTTTAGCCGTGCCAATAACCTGACTTTTGGCATGACGATGTCAGACGGTGAGTCCATCACTTTGGTCCAGGCTGAAATATCGATTTGGAAATTTAGCACAATTTTATGCTCTGGAAAATGGAAACAAAATCTCTCACTCTTCACATGGTGGCTGTGGCTCAGGAGGTGGAGTTTGTCCACCAGTTGGAGGGTCGGTGGTTTGATCCCCGGCCTCTGCAGTCAGCATGTCAAAGTGTCCTTCGGCAAGATGCTGAACCATTAATTGCTCCCAATGGCCAACAGTGTGTGTGAGTGTGTGTGAATGGTTATCTCTGATGAGCATGTGGCACCTTGTACAGTAGCCTCTGACTCTGTATGAATGTGTGTGAATGGGTGAATGCTGTTGTGTTGAAAAGCGCTTGGAGTGATCACAAAGATTGGAAAAGCGCTATATAAAGGCAGTCCATTTACCATTTACACCTGAAGTATGAAGCAGCTTGTAGCATTTTGCTTTTTTCCTATTTTTTGAGCACAGCTTCTGCAACAGGTCTTTAGTGACCACGAGCTAAATATATCAGTCCAGAATCAACAGAACCTGGACATACAAAAACCAACCTGGTGCACACCATATTCACGCAGGTACTGTATGTGTTTGAAACCAACTCGAAGCTAAATATAGCACAAGGCTATTCCTCCCCATTGTGAGTTGAAAAGCTGCGTCTAAAAGCTCTTGATACTTTTCCAAATAGCCCTCCTTCTTTGGAAGAGGCTGAGGAATTTGAGTGTTCTGTTCGTATCATACGGAGAACATCTGACCTGAAACATTTGTGCAGAAAAATCCCACGTTAGGGAAGTATGGCGTATCTCTTGCAACAATTGCTTCAGTGTAATCTAATGAAATCTTTTTTCTAATGAAGAAGAAGTTCTGTGTTGAAATGGTCTTTCTCTGTGGAGGCTTTTTCTTACACCCGTGACGTCATCCTAAATGTCTAGGGCTAATATGAGTAACAGGCTTCCTGCTTCCTGTGTTGGAGCAGACATCCTGGAACCTGAGGAATCCCGGCCTCGGGCCCCATGAGACGAGCCTTCGACCCCCAGCTGAGACGGAGCTGATTCAGACAGAAACGTCCCTCCCAGTGTTTCCACTGACGTCAGCCTGCAGACAGGTCGCTCAGACGGACAGACAGACGGAGGGAAGTGACCTATTAAAGCATCCTGGAGCTATGAAGTGTTACTGCACACTCATGACAGCTACCATTTGTTTTCCCGGGAACCCGCCTGCAGCACGTTTTGCATCAGGAGTCACAGACCTGATGTTGCAACTGCGACTGCTCAAAGACTTTCCTTTCTACTAACCTGGGAGGAAAGAAATCAGACATTATCGATAAATACCTACAACAGTCCACTCCACAAAAACATTTTGCACGAAGTAGATATAGTAATCTATTTTAATGAGAAAAATGAAACCCTTAAAACCAATAAGCACCTCCTGATTCTCATGAGGATGAACTCTGATCTCTCTTTCTAGCAGGCTCCACATCTAAAGAGATACTGCCCAATGTACATACTATAAACTATAATTAAATTCCTCCAAAAGCATAAACGGATGACGAAAGCAAATATGCTTTAATCTTAAAAAAAAAAATGCTTGGATATTTCTGGTCATGGGATCGGTACTGCACGTTAACGCTGCATCACTCCTGGGACTCGGAATATTCTAACATTTTGGGAAATTTGGAAGAATAATATCAATTTCAATGCGTTCAGTTTGGCCTGTGGATGGTATGTTTTAGTCTCAGGCACAAGACCGTCCTCAACAGAACAATGTAGAGCTGCAAGGAATAATTGGTTCGTTGTCGCCAATCGTTTAAGATTTCAAAAAAGTAAAAAAATTAAAAATCTCTGTTTCCATATGTGAATATTTTCTGTATTTTTCTTTACTCCTCTATGACAGTAAAGTGAATATCTTTGAGTTGTGGACAAAACAAGACGTTTGAGGACGTCGTCTTGGACTTTCGGGAAACAACTGATAAAAATGTTTCCCCATTTTCTGACATTTTACAGCTCGGTCTCATTCCCAGGTCGTCAAACACGGATGTTTTCTTACGGCCTCCGGCGTCCGACCAGGCAGCCTTTAGCGTCTGTGTGAACCGGGCCTTCAAGTAACTACAATGTAAACCCACCTCACCAGTGCTCCAGAAATCTGCTGACGTAAGATAAAGACCAATAAACTCCACTTTATATTGGAAATATATATTCCATTTCACTATTATATTCCATATAAACACCTAGGAGACCGCTGCAACGTGGAATTATTACGTAGCTTATTTCAACCCAAACCACAAACTTGCCCTTAGCCTAAGCGAGCAGTTGTGTTCCCTAAACACAACCAAGTGTTTTTGTAACAGACGAATAATGTTGGATCAGAGAGTGTTCACATGGGTCTGAAGGCAACACAAGCAACCTGTGAGGTCGTTTAGGCGTTTAGACGTGTTGGGAAACGCAGGAAAATGCAGCCTTTAAAAACGACAAAGTTGTATTGAAAGTGTTGGATTCATACTGAAGATGTAGGAGTTGGTCATGGTGTATTTACTGCGTTGGGACTATTTCTTCAGTGAAGCTGAAGCATCCTGGATTCACACAACAGTTTAGCTGTTGATGGAAGGTTTGTTTTGAGTGTTTGTGCTTAAGCTAAACCTGCCAGAGCTACCTCAGCCCTGTATTTAACGACAGAAATAATGTCGATGTTTTCCTTCTTACCTAAGAAACCAATAATATTTCACTGATTAACCATTTCCATATTGCACAATGAGACGTGCGTGCATAATGGGAGCCTTTCACGTTTCACCAGAATATCTGCTCAGCTGTTTGTTTTCTTGAAATAGTTGAGCAAGCATAACACCCACACACACCTCAACTTCTGCTGAAATGTCAGAACCTCAGCACAGCCAAAGACGGGGAGCACCAGGTTTTTTGAAGTGTGTTGTCTTTTCACAGACACAATCACCACAGGAATGCGCCGCAGCGACGCAAAGGTCAGAGTGTTCGAAACAAAGCTGTGAAGAGCTGCTGAGAAAAAACAACTGAACACTGAACACTAAAGTAAGCCAAAGCCCCAACACACACACACACGCACACGGACACACACACACACACACACACACACACACACACGCACACACACACAAGCACTACAGATCTTTATCTTCTTAAACTAATGGCCTTAGTCATATTTTAAAGTTTTGAAAAAAACTTTAAAATATTTGCTAAATATATATATAGAAAATAATATATTGTTATATTTGTTTAATTTTTTTTTTATTAAATAAATTTTAAACTGAACCAAATATAAAATATATTATATTGTATATTTGGTTCAGTTGCATGCATAATTAATAATATACACTGTTGATCCCTGCAGGGAAATTCTCTTCGCTCACTCACAGGTCAAAGTATACCTGATGTACACATACTGTCTGTACGGCCCGTTTAATAAACGGCGTTGTTTCATTAAATTAATAAAAAATATATATTTGCAAAACTATATGAGAGTAATGACGTGAAACAGTGGATGGAATTAGCCTCTGCCATATTCTTAATGTTGGCTGTGGCAGGTAAAAAATGTCAGGTCATCTGCCACCATGAAAGATGTTCCTTGTATCAAGTCAAATGTTTTGGTATGTTCCATATTTCTAATGCGTTGTAAAGATTTCAGAAATGGCAGGCAAAAGAATGGAGTGGCCAGTAGAAATGTTCTCGGACCTTCCACAGTGGCAGGTGAGGAAATAACAGAGCCTGATGAGAAAGGTCTATGCTGTAAGAACAGAAGGATTTTCTTAAATTTTTTTAAACTTGTGTTGTTTATCCCTTAAATCCACACGTGAGTTTGGTCTGATCATAGTGCGAATGCTCCTGAAATCTGGGAATACACCAGTTTTTGTGTCGACATGCTTGTATCTATTTATTTAGGCAGAGGTGTGTATTACTGCAGGTAAAGTATGTAACACCACCATCTATTGGCCACAGTTAGCAAACACAGTGAAGCTCCTGCTTTGACTCCATTACTGCCGTTATTCTGCCAAAAGTTTCAGTTTGTCCCTGGCCTCCTGCAGTCCGCTCACACACTTCATATGTCCTGTGAATAGCCTGCCGCCTCTTGGTAACACCGAGAATGAGGCTCCTGTAAAATGATAGACATTAATGATGACATGCAGACACAAGAGGGAGCTATTACTCCAGTGAAATCATTGACCCGGAGTGACACCTTAGAAAAGCTGCAAGGCAGGAAGACCTCCCTCTATCGTAACCTGGGTTATTATCATACAAAGTGTGTCTTTGCAAGATAATTCACCCTCGTTCAGCTGCATGTTCCTGTATTAAATGGTCTGCTGTGGGGCTCTGTGGATGAGTTTGCTTCCTGGCTGTGACATGGCATGCAAAGCACATTGCCTGTTTCTTGTTGGTGCACGCAGGAACGTTAGGAACAGGCAGGTTCTTTTTTTTTTTTTGTTGCACAAAGTCCCCTCTGCTCCAGAAGGTACAGGTCAATGACAGTTTGTGCAGTGGAAGAAATACATTTGTTATGCCTCGAGGATCAGGCCTTCACATGTTCCATGGCCTTGAGAGAGCACGCCAGTCGTCTCAAAGTGGAACGCCTTTGTCAGGTACTGAAGAAAGTCAGCGGGAAGCAAATGGATGCGACTTGAAACATCCCACATGTGACCGTTTCTGTTGTACTATCGCGGAAAGGTTTCCTTTTCAGTTGATTTCAATCATTTCAAAAATATTTCAATATTTTTGCTGAAGTGAAGCCAAACACATAATCGCGGATTTCAAAAAGTAGATTTCTGCGTTTTTCTCTATCAGATCAATCTTTCTCGCTAAAATAACCTGTAGTCCTTGTGGGGTCAGGGTCATGGTTCCTGGGTGGTCCCAAGCCCTTGCACTGCTCTGTTACACAGTTCAGGAGCATTAAATGGATCTGGTCTTTTGTCTTATCTGCACCTCTCGAAAGCTGCTGTGACAGGATGAAACATGATAGAATACACTACTGCATTTTTACCTGATCCCTCTCGGATGTTTTTTCAGATAACAGAATTTTGGCTCCTTCGAACCCACGACAATCGGTTTCATCTTTGGAAATAAGAATCCTATAGATACACAGCAGTCAGTCCTCACTCAGTTGGGTATTTTAAAGATTAGGGGAGGAGGGGGGGTTAGGGGGGGGGGGGGGCATAAAGGGCAGTGAGGTAACCTAACAGGGATGTTAGAGAAGGAAGGGTGAACTTCATCTATCATGTCTGTTTCAGTCAGAGTCCCTGTTCCCCCTGTACCCCTGCATTCCCCAGCGCTCCCTTTTGTTGCCTCTCCAGCCGCCCTCCGCCCCTCCTTTTTCCTGAGGGGCCTGCGGTCAACTTTGACCTGCGCAAAGAGCTTGTTAAATGCCTGTGTAATCCCTGTGTCTCTGTTTGCGAGTGTGTTTTTTTTTATTCGCTGTTTTTTTTTTTTTTTTTTTTGTGTGTGCATGCGTGTACTCCCCAGGTCGGTCACTCAGGAGACATCTCGTCTTGGCCCCGTCATATCAACCTGATTGATCACACAAGCCCAAAGCTTTAACTCTCTAACCAACAAGCTTTTCCTGTAGCCCGAGGCAGCCTCCTTCAGCCAGATCAATACTCTCAACAAATCTCACTATTTGACATGTTCCCCGTTTGAAACACAGGGGGGGGGGGGCAAGATGCAAGATGAAAAATCATGAACATTCATTCCAAGCCGTTCGAGCAGTGCCAATTGTGGCGGCCTCTTTGAATGAAGGCAGATGATCCAGTGTGGTCTGACAGTGAGTCACTGACATCCACAGACATCCACAGACATGCCTGTCTCTTCCTCTCAACCCTGGTGTTCACCTCAGCATGGAATGAAGAAGGAATGCTCTTCGGTTCTCATGGTTAACAACCCAGGATATGAATCAACTCGCCCTCCTTACATTTGCACATGCGAGGATGGGGAAAGTGTGTGCATGTGTGTGCACACTGGTGAACAGATATAGAGAATAGCTGGGGTGAGAGTCATGGTGTGAATCAGGACAATGTTTATAGTTTGACAGAAATATGTGGTGGAACAGTTCAAATAAACTTGTTTGTGCAGGCCGTGCAAATCGAGGTGCATGCACACAGTGCACGTTTGGGAATACATCAAGATGTTTGAATTTGAAATGGAGCTGAAGATCTTGATAGTGAGGGTGTTGATGGTGGAGGCTGGTGGTGCAACTTGAAATTCAGTTATTGCAGTTTACCTTTCTCTTTTTTATACGAGCACCTATTTCAACGAAAGCACGGGAAACACGGCTGGATATTTCAGTGGAAACACTTTCATGAGAATCACATATTGATCATATCATGTGACAGGCTGTTCTCGTACACTGTCCGTAGCTATACCTAAGAAAAGCAATGCACTTTAATCCACATCCCACAAAATCCATTCCACGTGTGTTCCATGTGATCGTGAACCAGGAAGGACGTTCACCGAGGACTGCAGTTCGCATCTCGTGAGAAACCAGAAGTGATTCATCCTGTGTCCTGTACAGACGGAAGTTTATTTTGAAAATACTGTATGCATATAAAGAGCGCAAATTGACACGTGTAGGAAAAACGCACAGAAAATGAGGAATAGCTCATTACTTATTAACAGAGATTCCCGTTTCACATTTCAAAGCTGTCTTTTTTCTTTCTCTCCGCTGTCTCTCCTCTCAAAATAAACGTAAAAGAGAATTTGAGTCATCAAGATGGTCTCGCTTCCACTAACTGTTATGTTGCTGTCATCAGCTTTACGTGAACTTCGGCAAACCCCAAAGACTGTGTCTGTGTTGATGGAAATGGGTGGTACATTTTGACAAGATTCTCATCGCGGTTCCCATAGGATTTATGGACCTGACGGACAGAAACTGACAACCTCCAGATAGTTTACAACAAGATCTGTGTGTTTTGCATTTACCCTAAGGCCACATACCAAGGTGTGTGTATGTGTGTGTGTGTGTGTGTGTGCTTTGGGGGTCTCTGCCAGACTAATGTTATCTAAACTACCCCAACAAGCATTTTGTTTTGAATGGGAAGGGCCGAGATAAGATCGCCTTAGTGAATACATTAGCACCCATCGGTACCCATTCCATCCTCATACTCATTGTATAAGGGAGGAATGCAGGCTTCTGCTGTGGGTCTACTGCCTCTGAAGCTTCCCCTGGCTGAGCCTCAGGGGATAATAACTCATTCCTCCGACACTGGGCTACAGATCTATGCATGGGCTTTCAAGCCACTTTCACAGGCCAATAGATGATAGCTGCTATTTTGACAGATACCTGCTACGCACAAATGGGTTTTCTGCAGGAAGGGATGCTCAGGTTGAAAACACAATAGCACTCAGGACACGGATGTGTGTTCAAATACATCACACAGAAGGCAGTGTAGGATGAAGCCTTCATGAACTGAGACCAAGCACCCCAGGTCAAAGGTCAAGCTACTGATTTGGCCTCCTCTCTCCGCCCCCCCCCGACCCCTTCCGCACATAGAGCCCTCCCCTCTCGCCACGCTTCAGAGGGAGAGTGCTGAACATATCATGACCCGACAGCTCATTCACCACCGCAGGGGTAAACACACAAGGTGCACGAGAGATGACCCCACCCCAATACTTTCTCCATGGTCACTTTACTGCATGAAAGCCTTCACTTCTCTGCATATGGTTGGAACAAATCTTCCCATCTTCTTTGCCCTTTTTACCTTCTTCTCCCCTCAACTTGCCTTTCTTTTCCTTCCGTCTTCCCCCCCCCCCCCCCTCGTTTGTCCTTCCCCCTCTCTCCCTGTAGCCGGTGGAATCCCAGCCCCATCCACCTAAGTGTCACTGAAGAATGTTCCATCATTTAAACGGGGGAGAATGCTCCGCTAATATATAACCAATTACACTGGTCACATTTCCTGTGTCTCCTTTGAGCTCTCTGCAGGCTCAAAGTGCCAATCAGGCCAGGAATGCCAGAACATGGCTCTTATTTGCCAGGGGTCAGCGCACCAGTAACCTCACATTCTAAAGGACCATTGTTCCCATGGCCAGAAAACTCAGAGAGGCACACATACACATCCAGGGTGAAAGACACACACACAGACCCTGGCCCCTAGAGGCCCCACATCAAGGGCCCGCTCTGTTTAAACAGCATCCGCCTGCACAGCCACCCGCCATGAAAGGGATTAAACAAGGTGTGTGTGCGTGTGTGTGCGTGTGTGTGCGCGTGCTCATACGCGTATGTGCACTGCAAAAAAAATGCCCACGTTAATAAATCATCTAATCCCATATCGAGTCGTAACATTTACAATGTACCTCTGAGGTGTCCTGACTCAATGTGCGTCCAAAAGACATCAAGAATGTGTGGAATGAAGGGACGTTTAATTCCATGCTGTGTTACTGGTGATTTGCATGGGGCATTATTCATCATTTCAATAGAGTTTCGAGAATAACTACTGTGACAAACGCAATGTTATCTGAAGAAATGCACTCTTTGCTAGTCATTTACCGTAAAAAAAAAAATAAAAATCTGAAAGAAAACGTCAGACTTTAAGACAAAGCACAACATACCACCTTCCAGGTAGCGTGGGTTTCAGTGCGCGCGTGCACGTGTGCATGCTGTGCAAGTGAGTGTGGGAGACAAAAGAGAGACTGCGCCTGTCTGATTGCAGGTACTGTCCTTGCACACAGCATGGCGACAGATCAAGGATGCTTGATAATGCAGGGCGCCTTTCAGAGCTTCCACATATTGTCTTTTACATTTCCACAAGAGCTGTAATTACAAACAAAAGATGACTTCTCGTGAATACGAAATTGTCATTGCAGTGCGTGTGTGTGTGTGTGTGTGTGTTCAAATAAATAAATTAAAAACGCAACAATCAAAGTATCTCTCTTTCTCTCTTTTGCCTACATCACAGGGAAACAAGTATATTGTTCATGCTTGCTATTCCTCCACTTAGCAGCTTTTAACTATGAGTGGCTGCAATTAATGTACAGTACACAGCCAAGTGAATGTAGACACCAAAGTATTACACCCACGTATAAATCTGCTGAAAGCATCCATTCTAGGATTGGGCAATACGACAAATATATATATCGGCTGTGAGGATATGTGTTCTGGCTGTGTGAGAGTACTCAGCGACAGACTCTCGTTTAGCGAGCTATCAAAGTAGCGTGTCTAGTTCAGTGAATTAAGGGTTTATTTCGACCAAACCAGAGTTGGTGAGTTTCATTTTGTTTATTTCTCAAGTTTGAATGAAGTGCGTTTTACGATGAGTGGACGGAAGTAAGCTCGTCTACGTTCAAAGAAAGAGAGAAACTTGATTTCAGAAGGTGTATTTGTGCATTCTTTAAGCAAAATAGGTGCAAGAATATTACATTTTCTTGACAGTCAGTGGGATTATTTTATTTATTCATCAGACTAATGATGAATAAATAAGAGCTTATTGAACGTATGAGCTAATGTATCTGTGTGTAAGATTAGTAACTGCAATATGACGACGGTGAAACAAAGCAAACTCTGTTTTAACCACCAACGTGAATTCATATATTGGTACAAAACCACGTCTCACATTGTATTTCATAAATAAAATAGACGCATTACAGCCTCGGAGGAAGAGGCCAATTCAGGATCGGTTTTTGAATCCTTTCAAATCCCACAATTCTCTCCATCTAACAACCGACCAGGGGGGGCTCGTGTTTGCGCCCGCGCTCTATCACTGTCCCTTTAAGCTTTTCTTCGTTCTTCAGTCAACTCTTTTCTTTTTCTCTTTGCTGATCCTGCCCCTGCATCAGCCAATATCACAAAATCTAACGTTCGTATTCCTTTACCCCTTTTTCATGGGAATTAATACGAGCATGCAATTGCATGCACACACATGCACACACACACAAACACATGCACACAGTTTCACACAGGTATGCAGTCATGTTAAGAGAAACCTGACCTACCTGACGGATCGAAACTACTCCTACGCTACTCTGTTAACCCCTCAATGTTCGGCGTGGGAAACAATGCTTTGGCAATAGCAGCTAATTCCTGCACAAATACTTGAGATGGATGGATGGCGGGATAGATAATGGATGGATACACTGATAAACGTTGACATGGCCTCGAAAGGAGAAGGAGAATAGAGAGATAGAGGTTCCACATTAGAAAGAAAAGGTGAGGTGTAAAAAAAAAAAAGAAGGAGGAAACGGTTGTCAATACGCCTTTTCTAATTTGTTCCCTCTGCTTTTCTTCCCCTGCTTGCCTATAAGAGATATCTGAGGGCAAAGGGCAGACCGCCTTTTCAGAGAAACATGATTGCAGCCTTGTTGCGAAAGGCCTTTCATTTAGAAATATGTGACTTTCTGTTAGAGGAGAAAGCTGAAGCATTCCCTCTCCCGTCACTGCTTTTCTCCACAACACAAAACCATGGCAGAGAGAGACCTTGTGCCTCTGAAAAAAGGCCTTTCAAGACACTCTTGTTTTCAAGGTCCTGTCTTAAAAGCTCCTGGGTTTTTCGATATAAAAATCACCATCCAGATCAAACCAGAGTTTTTCTGTTCTGTTTCTGCACGGCAAGGTATTGCAGTGCTTCGTTCCGTGTATTTATCAAATACATATATTTGTTTCAGTTCCTGAATACGATCGTATGCAGAGGTTTGGATAAATCCTATGCATGTTTCATCAGCTCCCAAAAAAAAAAAAAACCTTTTCCTCCTTTAGTTTCACACCAGAATGCTGTGTCATACTCTGGCCTCAAATCATGCTCAGCTCAGGCTACTCAGTTATTTTGGCCTCAAGTACTTGGAGGTTATGTAGTTTAGGTCAATACCATGTGCGTGTGACCAGTGTACCGCAGGGTGATGTCACATGGCTCGTGAAAGTCCTCTTTGATGTCAGCAATTAGACGGTCAAACTTTTAGCTAGCCTCAAATCTCAGCCTACTGTGCTGGGCTCACGGGTTGCTAAGTTACCCCATGAAAAAACATTTGATGTCTCGATCCTTATCAGTGATAGGGTGGCGTACAGCAAATGAAATCTGCTCGTGCTTACGTCACAGGATATTATACATTAATCTAGAAAAAAGGAAGGAACACACACACATTTTTATTGTGAAGACCGAGCCTTAATATTTTACACAGAGCTGTTTTGCTAATATCTGAAGCACTCCAACCGGAAAAAAAAAAAAAAAAAAAACTTCTTTGAAATGCTGCTCTGCTCTTAGTCACACACATTTTCCTAACAGTGCAGTATTTTTAAAGCACCATGCGTGGGCTTGTCCACACAGTACATGACCTGAAAGTTGTGTGATGTAGGCCACACTGATAAGCGGAAGACTTGGAGGGGAAGAACATTACCGCGCACCGCTTTATCACCTGTGTTCCTTTGATATAGTTTCACTGGTGGCTGATCAAAGCCACCTGCCGACTCCTGTGACTGCGCGGCTACTGTAGCAGGCTGGCTCTGACGGTGGACTTCAGCCAGAAGCTCGCACTTCTGCCCCGTCACAGATTTGGAATGACTTGCGACAGTTGGGTAATGATGACTGGGAGTCATACACGCACAGGGCAAACTGCAGGTGGAGTGTGTGGTGTGTGTGTGTGTGTGTGTGTGTGTGTGCCCTTGGAAAGATTACTTAATTCACTCCAGTTCTTTTTGGCAGAGGGGTCTGATTTTCCATATTAGGGATTGTCCTCCTTTATAGCTCTGTTTCAAAACTAGGTCGGAGTTCTTCTGCTGTCAGGTGAACTCCTCCAAACGCTGGTGGGTTGGAGGATTGTGGGTAGGGACTGGGGTTAGGAATTGAAACGTATTCTGTTCTAATTCAGTGTCTACACGAGCTACATTGTTGCGTTCAGTGGGAATCCCCTCAAATAGAAATAAGACCTGCTCCAGGAAGTAAGTGAGAGATTTCATCACAACGCATTCCACCTTTTTAGTGTGCTGCTTGTGCTGCTTGGTTTCTATTACGCAGTTTAAGTTGAAGGAAAAGTTGGAGGTTCAGTTCGTTAAGTTCGATAATGACTGTTTCCATTCCCTTGACAACGATGACAATCCGTCTTAAACCTCGGTGTCCTTGTGTGCTTTGTCGGGGAGTAACGTCAACATCCTCGGGCATAGCAAAACTGTGCATGTGCACGTCTGCACGCCTCAGCCAAGCGTAAAAATGTTTACTCTATGAAACACAACAGCCAGCTCACCTGTCACAATGAAATACCTCGTTATGCATCTACAAAAGATGAGGACTGGAGTTTGCATTGAATTCTCCTAAACTTCAGACCTGTGTGTACAGTAACGAGGGTCTGTCGAAGAAAAGCTATATTCCGTTGCGTGAGATAACATATGCAAATGGACAAGCAGACCCGCGGCATGGCGCCAGCTGCAGAGACATTCGTAAGAACATTTGAATTAAACACTTTCTTTGGGTAAAATTGTTTTTTTTTGGAGTTATGAAATCAGCCATGAAGTTGCGTACAGTGATGTTGCATCAAACAGATGGATGAATAGCACTTTATTGAACATTTTTACGCTTGGCTGAGGCGTGCAGACGCGCACATGCACAGTGTTTTGCTATGCCGGAGGATGTTGACGTTACTCCCCGACAAAGCACACAAGGACACCGGATTGTCATCGTTGTCAAGGGAATGGAAACAGTCATTATCGAACTTACCGAAACTTTTCCTTCAACTTAAACTGCGTAAGAGAAACCAATGCCTCACACGTATAGGAACACACACTAAATAGGTGGAATGCTAAATATTAGTGGGCGGCTGTGGCTCAGGAGGTGGAGGTCGTCCACCAGTCGGAGGGTCGGCAGTTCAATCCCCAGCCTCTGCAGTCAGCATGTCTTTGTGTCTTTGGGCAAGATACTGAACCCCAAATTGCTCCCAATGGCCAAAGGTGTGTGAGTGTGTGTGATAAGCATGTGGCACCTTGTACAGTAGCCTCTGACTACCATGTGTGTGAATGGGTGAATGCTGATGTGTTGTAAAGCACTTTGAGTGATCGCAAAGATTGGGAAAGCGCTATATAAATGCATATCCATATATAATCCATATACTACAGCACTTTATACTTCCAAGGGAACCAAACAGAGAATAGTTGCAGATTTAAGAAACAAAACATATGGTTGATATATGATGGAACTATCCAATAGTAGGCCTCTGTGTAACAATATTACAGTAATATGTCATCTTTAATAACATAGCATTCTGAAAGAGAAGGCCAAACAATAACTTTTACATTTAGTTGATAATACTAGTGACTTGTTTTCCCGTTGTCATTTGTTAAATTCTTATTATAAAAATATCCGTGTGTTCAAATATGAGTACTTCTTCGACCGGTGCAGATAGATGAATGCGTGGATCTGTACCAGAAGTTGGACTGACTAGTGTTGGGTGGAAAAATCTCTTTGAGCGCATGTTTCTGTGTTTGTCGGTCCGAGTTAGTGGCTGTCCGTCTGTCCTCTCTGAAGTCTGTCACTTAGAGAGCTGCTCTCTCTTATATTTCTGTCCACTGCCCTGGCAGCAAGCAGCGCGGCGCTGGTCATAAAAGCGCTCCGTAGGACCACATCGCCGCCAACACAGGACGCCGACGGATCATCATGACACACTGCGGTGACTCACAACATGTGTCTCTGTTTTTGTTCTCCAAAGATGAAGATAAAACCTACTGACCTTTTAGAAAGCAAAAAAATTAATAAAAAACACCAGCTGTCAAGTGGACGGGCTACATTTGAGAACATGTGCAGATTTGTGCATGTGCATGTGCGTGTGCGTAGCCAGGACACTGTCATCATTCAGACCACATTAAATTAAATAGTAGCTGGCGGTCAGAGCGTGGGTAGGACTTGGGGCAGGTCTTTAGCGGGTTCAGCCAAATGTGTGTTTTCAGACCTTTGATGCTTAATGTATACAACATGCATACAGACAGCAAGTGATGAAAACCTCCCGTATCACCGAGGGAAATAACGGAGAAGATTGTGATGATTCCAGAGGGAAGGGCTTTTGCTGCATGTACTTTTGCTGGAAGTTACACCTCACTCGACGAGGTTCTATATGTGACTATGAATTGAAAGGAACGCTGCCATGTCACCCAGACTCAAATGGCAAGATCAATATCATGTTCATGTCTGAGGTGAGTCTGAGGTGTGCCTAACCTAGTTTAGCAGTGGGATTGGGAAATCCGATCAATTGCTCCACCAGCGTTGCTTTCAGAAAACTCAAAATCTGTCTAATTTATCTTGTGTATTTAACATATAGAAATAGAAAAGAAGATAAACACAAAATTGCAAGCTGGATTTCTCTGGTAGAAAACTGGAATGTTGCAACATATATGTGTGTGTGTGTGTGTGTGTGTGTGTGTGTGTGTATGTGTTCTTTCACTTTTTCAGTTTGTCGGTGGAAACAACAGTTTATGAAGCCATGTTTCATCAGCTTTTCTACTTTCTTCTTTGACTAAGACTAAACAAATACATTTACTAAAGTTTACTAAATAAAACCAAGGTCTCTCTATATTTTCAAGGAGACGAACTATTATAAATTTCTTTTTTTTCAATGCAGCAATTCTGTTTCCTGTGCTGCGTGCGTCATATCAGCACAATGCATCCAGAATAATTTACTTACTAAGAAGCTTGGGTAGGTAACATTGGAGAAGCCAGCTAGATAGAAAACAAATGATCCAAATTAAAAAAAACTCAGCCCAGTGTTTTTTCCAATGAAAGTAGCAAGAGAAACAAAACAAAAATAATAATATATCAATATAATCTGATGACTAAAAAAGACTAAAATATCAACAGTCTTCATCGACTAAAACTATCCGAAAAATATTTACAGTTTTCTTGTTTAAGAAAAGAATAAAAAGCCTAGACTTTTAGTCATCCAAAATGCCACTAAAAAAAACAGGATGAGGGTGACTAAATATGATAAAAAGTAAAAAGCACATGTGACACAGGACAAGAACATTTCGGGAGAACATGGTTTCACTCTGTCCCACTTTCATTAAGTTCTGATCCATAACTGTAATCCACAGTATGATGATTAGACATCAGAGAAAACCCGAGCATTGTGGGCTTTCATCAGCTTGAGATGAACGTTGAAGACGTGTCTTCTTAGTAACTTATCAGGTGAAAGAAAACACAGCTGTTGTTCCTACATCCGTATTGTTGCAATGGTTTCCGGCCACCAGGGGCAGCACTGAGCGCACGGCTGCAGAGCACAAATCTGACGCCATCTTTGATTTCACATTTAACGTGTGTGTAAATAAAAGTCACGTTTGTTGCTTGACATCCGTCCTTTACTTGAGACTAGGATGACAGAGACAACCAAGAACAACGATGTGGTGTTATGTGCGGAAAACACAAATACATTTGAGAAAAGAAATTCAAATAAAAGCAAAATGCAACAAAGTGCAATGGAAACGTACGTGAAGCGACTTCAACATTCACTGAAGCTGCTGCTCCGCTGAACAGATGATAAATATTCTTTGACGAACAACTAATCGCGTAACGACAGTGGATGGAAGCCCATTCACTCAAAATTCGGTTAAAATTTGCACATTTGGATGGAAACCTGGCTACGGTCAATCGAAGAAAATCTGGATTTCCATCATGAACTGTTTACAAAAATGAGAGAAAAAAAAAAAGAAAAAGTGAAACGTGGCGATGTGCTGAAGTGCGTTACCTATTGGAGGTCAAGTGTTTGAGTGGGATCGTATGTTATGTTTACCTGTTTTCAGCTGCTTATTTTACAGCTAATCATTAGTGAAATGTAATCAACAGGTTGTGCCACATGAGGTACACCACCACTTCATTAACCCGCCTACAGTGGTGCCGTCAAAGCTGGAGATTTCTTGTGCTGGATGCCTACATCTGTCCGCTTTTACCTCTCTTTCGCTCCACGCATCGCTCTTCCTCCTTCACCGTGTGTGGCATTAAATTACAAAGCTTTCACTCTGAAGTGACTCATGTCGGAAACATTCCCTTCTTTCTCTCTCTTTGTTTTTTTATTCCAACTGTCTTATTGCCTCTTGATAACTCTCGCTTCATTTTTTTTTTTTTTTTTTTTATTATTACGATCTGAATGTATTCTTCTATTCTCAGTCCCCAAGGCCATGTCTATATTGTCTCTTTGCTCTTTGTGTTTCTCTCTCTCAGAGAATTCAGCTGACGGTGAAAAAAACAAAAAAGACACCTCTTTTTTTTCAGAGGATTTGAGCATCACACCTCACTGTACCGTATGTTGCAGCAGAGTCCTGCAGCACACCTCTACAGACTGTACCAGCGCAGATCCTCATCCTCCCCAAAACACTGCAACCCTCAGATCCAAGTCCAGAAGGAGAGACACGCGGCGGGGAAGAAGCGCGCGACGCAGGGACCGGGAGAAAATGGAGCTGAGGGAGATGGACAGACACGAGACGAGCGGATGGAGAGGGAGAGAAAAGCAGTACAATTAGTCATTGATTTCAAAGACAGCATATAATAAAACATTTTCCCCTTAGGTAAACCTGGTGAATGCAAACACGAATTAGTCGCCCACGCTTACCACGTGAATAAGGCTAAAAGAATGCATGGCAGCCCACTCATCGAGCACCACAGAGCCCCTCTCCCCTCTCTCCCCCTCTCTCCCCCTCTCGCCCATTCTCTCTCTCCTCTCTCCGCCGACACATCTTATAATGGGTTTCACCTCCACCACTCAAACACGGGCTTCAGCAACAAAAAAAAAATAAATATTCATTTGAAAGTAAAATTGAAACATTGTTTTAAAAAGAAAAAAAAAAAAAAAAAAAAAAAAAAAGGTCCACGCCGGAGAAGTAACTGTCAGTTTTTGAGATTTTTTTATTATTTTTTTTTTTTTCTACAGCCGCGGGATTCATCGCCAAATAGCAGCACAATGACGAGGGCGTGACAACCTGGTGAAAGGGACTGTCTGTTTTGAATCCGATGAAAAGCAACATGTTTAATGGAGATACAAGGATGTACTTAGGGGGGGGGGGGGGGACGACGACGACGACGACACACAAACCAAAGAAAAAAAAAACCTCCATCCCCAAATAAAGAAAAGATGTGTTGACAGCAAAGGCCACTAATGCAATACACTGCCATAGAAAATGATGATGAAAGTAAAAGTTGTGCAGGAGCAATGTACATTAATAAGGGCAAACCACTATTAAATGAATGAGCCGAGCTACTCAAGCAGAGAAAGGATCGGCAGAAAGATGAGCACAAACAAATAGACTGTATTGACTGACAGAGAGGAGGATCTGTTGCACCGTGTAAAAAGACAAGATCACGCCGTGTTATCCGCAGCCACATTTAAACAACACGCAAACGCATATGAATCGCATGCATGGTTACACGGATACTCACCTGAATCTGTCCTTGTTGTTACCAGAGCAACAAGAGAACATTTCTAGGGCTCTCTTGCTGCGCTGCCAGCCTGCAGATGATTTCTTGATCAAACATGTTGTTTTTTTTTTGTTTTTTCTTGGTCTCTCTCTCTCTCTCTCTGTCTCTCTCTGTCTCTCTCATTCTCTGTCTTTAATACACAATCACAGTCTCTCATAAAGTCATTGTTGTCTTTGCACAAGCTGACAATCAGCAATAGTGATTGTTCCTGGAGGGGGGGGGGGGGACAAAAGAGCAAGAAATTCAAAGGCAGAAATTCCCAAAACCACATGGGCGTTTTACAGTGTGTCAAAAACATCAGAACTCTGACAGAGGTTAACTAAATGAGGGCTTTTGTACTTTGTGTTATTTGGTGTGTGGGCACACGAAACATCAAAATGAGGGAGAGACGGAGAAGGACGGACGGAGAAGGAGAGACGGGGAAGGAGAGACGGAGAGAAGGAGACAGAGAGACGGAGAGATGAAGACGGAGAGACGGAGAGATGGAGGGACGGAGAGACGGAGAGATGGAGATCTCCGCGCTGTGGAAGGTGACCCTGTGTGCCATTCATGACAGCACAAAAGTGAAAAGTCTCTCACTCCTCTGGTCATTTTCTTGCCATCTCTCTCTTTTCAATCCAAAATGCGTTATTGGCTTGAATGTAACAGGGACAATATTGGCAAAAATGTCAATTAATAATAAGATTAAAAAGTGAAAAATGTAAAAAAGGTGTATTTAATAAAATCTTGAACTCTGCGGACCTGATTCTCTTAGTTTCCCTGAAGTCATTACATGAGGTGATACATTTTTCTGCAATCACCTCACATTTGGGCATTTCCCCAAGTAAATATGGGAGTTTCTTTATATCTGCTACGTTTTCAAATTAAGGGTATATTTGTTTTTTATATATTGGGAAAATGTTCATTTCTCAGAGCCGGTATTTGGGGCATGAGGTGAGGAAATGTAGTTCTGACTCTTACCTCTTCTCCGTTAAACTGTTTCTTTCTCTCTCAAACACACACACACACACACACACACACACACACACGGCTATATCTTATAGACACCGAGGGAAACCAGAGTGTGTCAGGGACAAAACCACAATCAGAAGTGAACCCTTTCACTGAGGGGAAGCACGGTGACATCAGAGCTGACCTTCAACATGCAGATGAGCTCTGCACACACACACACACACACACACACACACACAGAGACACAAAGACATGCATGACTGTATTATTATTGTACATGCAAATGTACAGACTGGCAACTGAGAAAAAACCCCACTTTAATTTACTGCATCCTACCCTTCACCTTTTCGAATAAATGCAACGGCAATCGGAGAGCAACTGGAAATGTTCCAGCTGGGGAAAGAGCCCACTCTTTGTTTGACTGCGATATTACTTGTGAGAATATTCCCCGTTTCCTCCAAAGTGAAAGAGTTGTTTGGAGAGTTTTTGCGACGTACTCAGCTGCAGAAACTGTGAACTCAACTTTCCATTCCTCTCTAACTCTCAGAGTGTTTTCGAGTAAGCTAATCAGCATCTCCTGCATTAGTCACCTCTTTACCCTCTCCATCCCTCTTCCTTCATCCCCCTCCGTCTGCCTCCTGTTAGTGCTGGCACTGTTTGGCTGTGTAAGTGTCCTTTTGACTGTCATCTTGTCTGGGGCCTCAATACACTTCTCCCTCCTCCGCATTCTCTGCCTTAATGTGCATGAGTCAGGGTCTTGAGCGCAGGTTTTACAGTACAGCATTAAGTGTTGAGGAGGGCCTTGTATGTGTGCGTGTGTCTATTTGTGTGCTTGTATTTTCAATGAAGTGTGTGTGTGTGCGTGCGTGTCTGCTAATGTCAATAGGCACCATTATCTTCCCAGTACTTCATTAGAATTAAATGTCAGAGCGATTACCTGCGTCTGTGACTCACCTCTCAGCCAGGTGCTTTCTCTCTGCTCCCACATGCAACCTGTACACCAGGAATCCACAGTATGCTGACACTCACACACTTACACTTCTGACACACGGCGAAGGAATTGGGACATACCCTATGGCCAAACTGCTCGCCCACAGATATACCTTGCATACCACGAATGAATGGGAGATATCATCACCTCGTGCCGAACAACAACAAGCGCACAACGGCTCCGCGGCCTCAAGTCTAGACTCATACCCTCGTCAACATCTCGCAGGTTTTTAACTCTTTCTGCTCTGTGAAAACTCTCCTCGTGTGGGATTCTTTTTCAATTAGCCTTCAAAATGGACCATTCACTGCTTCTTCCTTTCCTTAGAGCCACCATTCACTGAAGGTCATGCACAGAGCAAAGAACAGTCAGGAGAATGTCAACAAAATAACGAAAATACGTGTAAATACATGAGCCACCCCGAGCTTTTAGCGTACATGCAAGACGCGAACAAAAAGGACGAAAGATCGTTGTTCACGACACCAAGTTTAGGTTTCACTTTCACTTTACACTTTACTAGTTATTTCAACCCAAACCACGATCTTCTTCTGAGGCTCACCAAGTAGTTTTGTTTCCTAAACTTTAAAAGTTTCACTTTCATATTTACAACGTAGTAGGTACAATTTGGCCTGTCTGACGCATTAGTATGGCAGCACTAACCACTGATAATGGGTGCGCCTATATAAGGAATTTGAAAGACTTGCTGACGACGCACAGCTAATGCACACCTGAAGCCTTAAATTAAGTCAAATGTCTGCAGTCCCTTGCAGACATTCTTTTTTTTTTTTTCTTTTTTTTTTTTTAAACGCAAAAGGTAATGAATTAGAAGAACCGAAAGTATCATGAATAATCGCCGCGGCGGCTGTGTGTATCACAGGTGAGTTTCCTTTCATCTTATTATCTCGCTCTGTCTGCATCTCATCCTTCCCCAAACCTTGACAAATCATCCAGCGTGGCCATTACTCACACCAGCTCTGCTCCAAGAAATCAGCAGCTGACAGTATAACCCACTAAATAACGGCCCGTGTGGCGCACCCACTCTGCCATTTCACTTCCCCTCGTGGAAAGGATTATTACGGGATGTGTGGGGGTGGAGGGCTAGGTGACAGAGGTAGGTGAAATGAACTCAGAAGACCTTTGGCGCTAGAGGAAGAACTGTCAGCGCAGAAGTCCTGGTAATTGACGATCTACAGCATTCCTGCTGTTAATATATCTCTCCCCTGCCTGCTAACACAATGCTTCTCGGCCCAGCCACCTACGCAGTCATAAGGCCGCTCTGCATCGAGGGCCTTGAGCTCACCAATCCAATGTTCTCTGCCTTTAAAACAGCGTGTTTTCACAGCTTCTCCGAGGCTTCAATTTTCTCATCCCTTTACACATTTTGTCAAGAGCCTTACATTTCTTTGACCTCTTGAGCACTCTGCTCCGTGTTTGATATCAGCCCCGGTACATAGAAACGGGCCTTTATAGGCACACAAGGCTGACTATAAACACACTATTTTTTTTTTTTTTTTTTTTTGCCTGTAAATGATTGTTTTTGGGTGTCGGCGTCAGCGCTGTTCGGTGGTGTGCAGATCGGACGCGTTAAGTGTGGAAGCCGAGACAAGCTGTGAGATTCTGGCAGCACAAATGAGGCAGAAATATGACTCCATTATTGCACAACACATCATTGATTTCACATCTCTCTACATGGGGCAATGTATACTCTCTCTCTCTGTCTCTGTGATCTCGCCGGCATTCATAAATTGCTTTTTTGCATTCCCTTCCTCACACACACACACACACACGCAAAAAGTAACACGCAGTTGTAAGATTAATTATGGGTTCATGTACTATATATCTCACCGAAGCCACACAGCAGAGACACAAAGGTATCACAATGCAAACATGTTGGCAAGTAATTCCAAAGACTCTTTCACTTTAATCCCTATACGGGTCTTTTAGGGCGACACGTACTAAAACCTCTAATTATTTTTGATGGTTGTTTAAGTGCTGTCTAATTTAAAGGTTAAATAAACTGTGGGAAACAGTGGCCCTGAATGCACCTGGCATAATAACGAGTTTGAATATCATTTTATGACCTTACTTATCCCATTAAGAGTGACAGACAGAACATCGTGTACTACCTGTGGTGCCTGCGTACCTGTCGGCTTTTTATCTTACAGCATTTATATAGATTTAGAACATGCCGTCAGATGCTGGATGCTGAACTGGATCGTCACCCGTCTCCTGCCAGTCATCATCGCAGGCGTAACACAGCGCAACATGAACATGACTAAAGTGCCTTTTTTGGAGTGTAAAAACATTGAGCGATGAGATTATAACGGCACATATCACGATGTTTCACGTGCCCGCCCGTAAGGCTGCATGATACGGGAAAAATACGCGATAACGTCGCTGAAAAGCACGATAACAATATTACTTGCCGTGAATTAACAGTTGTTAAAATGTACTATTCTGCTTGGGTGCTGCTTTCAGTATACTGCGAACATACAACACAGGGCTCGTTAAATCAAAACAATTAAAGAATATTGTTTACAAAGTGTTGTTATTGAACATAAGTTGAACATTAAACTGAAAACAAAAGGCACCAATGAAAAAAGGCTGATAGTTAAAGTGCACTTTTCTACTGCAAAGAAATCTCTTTTCGAATGTTTTATGGAAATCTCTTGCTATAGAAGATAAGAAAAAAGAAGAAAAAAATGCAACTTGTGGTGGATGATAAATGTTAGGTAATGATCATATTAGTATTTTAGTACTTCCTGGAGTCCTGCTGTGATTTATGTAAACGCCGTGTCTGGACCCCCAATGCAAACACAAAGGTCCTATCATCAGGAAACAGAGTTTTTTTTTCTTTACTGATTCATTTGTTCATTATTTTCCCGATTAATAAATGAATTAATATCAATATTAATATGGATCAATGTGTGTAGCTGTTTTTGTCTTTTATTTTGTATTGTCGTGTGATTCTGTGTGTAAACAGGCCAGAGTAACTGCAACACATGAAATGTTACTTTTAATTACTTTTCTTGTTTAATAAATATAATAAAAATGCAAAATGTCTCAAAACACGCCTTGTTGTCGTACTTACTGGTGTGCGTTTGAGCGATAATGCAACGACTCAACCTGCAAAACATGAACAAAGCTCATAGTCTGCGACGAAAATATCACAGAAGGTCACAAAGAAAATCTTTTTATCAACGTTTCCCGGAGACATAAATCCCGTCCGAACGGGTTTCGTGTACATTTGGTTTCTCAGTTAAATCAGGGTTGATTTGTTTCTCACAAAAATATATATTTTGTATTTTCTGTGCTTTTATTCTTGTAATGAAACCCTTGGCTGTGCATTTAGGAGTCTCATCCAGCATGTTCATCAAGCGCTCTCTCAGCGTGGACGCCCACGAGGAGGGGCGAATAAAATCCATCAAGAAGTGAGAAAACTCCAGTTAAAGACATGGAAGTCACGCATGGCAGCGCGCTGGTTTATGATATGTTGGATTTCAGTCATCTCTTAAAATAATCAGCAGTAAATGAAAATGAAAAAAAAAAAAAAATTTCACTATTGTTATTATAACATTTTGTGCTTACTGGAAATGAAAATTGATGAGACTCAAAGTGTGACTTTAAAACACTGAGCCCCTACCCTAACATTAAAAAAAGAGTCTTTTTGTAGAGATTCTATTATATTTAAATTCATTTATGTGACAATAATGTCTAACACTTACCAAGTGTGACTGTTCCCGAAATGTCACATACTGAATATAATACGTAATTAGTATACATTTGGGACGCATGTTGAAGAATATTTGCAAGTTTTTGAGTCTTCATAGCATAGTAAAGTATATTACCTTCTCCTCAGCTGTTAATCAGTCTCACATGTTGTCTATTGGCATCAGTTCATTGTATGTAAGTCGGCCAGTGTTCCTCAAATGTGCCGTTGCTTACAATAAAAGGAAGTAAAAAATGATCTAAAAAAGGGGGGAAATTATATTTAAACAAAACAGTATTTGTGTTTTGAGCCAAGCATTTCACTTTGAAGTGTTTTTAGTCTCGTCTGTCTCTTTTGTTCCCTTTTTGTCTTTTATTTTCTCTCCTGTAAAGCACGTTGTTCTGCCTGCCTGGATCCCCTTGTCACTGTAAACCTGCTGAGAGTCAAAACAAAGTACATGTTGGCCCTGAATGGATGCACCTTTTTCCCACTCGAGGAAAAAACACTGGTGTTATAGATTATAACGGACAATTTACAAGAAAATATATTTGTGAAAGGAGTCCGTTCCGGCTGCGACCGCTCCGCCCTATTCACAGCCTCATACCAAGAAGTTTACAGAGCGCCTCATTAAATCCACCAGGTTCCCTTTTAGCATTGCGTTTAAATCCGAAATAAACATGACATTCACAAATGACAGGTTTTTTTTTGTTTGTTGAACGCGGGAGCCGATAAACATGAAGCGAACGGGTTTTATTTCTACAAAAACAAAAAGCTAAAGGAGGGCGAGGATGGTGGGAAACGGACATGTGTGTAACACCGCTAAAAGCCGGAACACGAGCCACGCAGGACACCAGCCACTGCTCGCATCAAACCATTTACATATTCAAAAGAGATTTCCCACAAGCAACAGCTTCCAGTTAGAGTAAATACCTGGGATTGTTGTTATGGTGGGTAAAAACCTCTTCAAATGATTCATTTACAGCAACTGCTCATCACTGCTGTCAGCATTGAGCTGGGATGGCTGAGGCGGGATGACCTGTGAACATTAGTCTTTAAAAGATTCTTTATTAGCTTCTCCTCATTCAAGGGCAGCAGCACCGGCCGGCTCTTCTAGGTGTGATTACTGCAGAGCTGAATAGGAGATGGAGAATAAAACAAAAAGATTCACAAATACATGCTACTGGAGGCTCTGTCAAAAAGCTACTGCACACTCCTACACAGTGCCGCCCACACACACACACACACTACACACTAATGTGTATGCACACATTCAGATGGTGGCACACAAAGAGAGTTAGATGCACGCACACACACACACACACACACACGCACACACGCACATAGACAAATACAATAGCCCAGAGGCTTCTTTTGAAAAATCTGAGATTTTTTTTCCTCCCCTATCCTTCTCTTCAGTAGAACCATATGGGGAACGGGAAGAGAAAAAGTGCAGCAGAGGTGCAGGTTATCTTCATATTTATTCATCAGGGTTCATCTGGCTCCCTGCAGACAGTGCTGCATGAGAACATCAGATGGTGGGTACGATCTGCATGCTATTCTCAGCTACAGCCTTCTCGGAGCCCGAGGTACTGAGGTCCCAGATGGCTGCTTCAGGTCTGTGGTGAAATAACCCTTTCCTTGAGACCGGAGAAATACATCTGAGAGGATGTGGGACTTGAGGGAATTTGCAGAATGAGCTGGGGTCGATCATATCATGTATGTCTCAAAGCAGAAACATTTAGCATTGTAGGTGTTCGTCCTCTAACATTTGGGAGGGATACGGATGAGTGATCTGATTCTAGATCTGCCTCCTTTTCTGAACTTTTATCCTTCCCCTCCATTAACCCCCCCCCTCCCCCGCTTCATATTCTCCATCCCAAGCTCACAAGTCTCATATCACTAATACTTCATTTCATTCTTTTGATATTCTTGTGGGAATGAACATATGCACCCTGTAAACGTGTGTGTGTGTGTGTGTGATTTTATAATTTTTTTGTTCAACTACACGTGTGCATGTGTGTGTGTGTGTGTGTGTGTGTGTGGGACTGAGGAGCAGAGGCTAAGGTGAAATCTGCGCTAGCCAGGCTGAGTGGATGGATGGAGAACATCCACATTAGTCGTGACTGCTCAGGCATCTGTAGGAGGATCTGACTAGCACTCGCTGCTCCCTTATATAACACACTGGAGCACGTTGAGCACTGATTGTAAGGCCACAGGTCAACTCTCTCAACACCTCTGCAATGACGTGTGTGCATGTGCGAGTTTCCAAGATTTGAGATTATACGATGTCCACAAACGCAGCAGAAAATGAAATGATTTAAATGATTAAAATGTCTTCACCTCATTTGCTCTGCTGGTTTCCAGGTTCTTCAAGATGAGCAAATAGTAACTTCTATTACCTCGACATTTTTCTGGTTTGTGCACAAAGTCATCCAGGACGACTAACTAACACACAGCACGCACTACCCTCCCCAAAAACAATGAATGCGTGTAAACTTAACACTTTAGTTACTGGAGGGGTTGTTGAAAGTATTCTAATTGATGATATTGACCATATTCAGTTTGCAAAAATTGTAAAAACAGGACCCAAAAAAGATTGTGCATTTGTGTTCCAAATCAAAGCCTTGCACAGAGACGGTACGCATCACACTTTGGGAAAAGCTCAAGAAAAGGGTGAACAGTAGAGTGAAAATCACCCTTGTTTTTTCCATTTTGACCGTAATAGTTGTGCCTCACACGCTGAAACTGTGACCACTCATCTGTTTCTCCAAGTACGTCCTAAATGTCTCAGCAACTGCTGGATGGGTTGCAATGAGTTTTGGTACAGGCAGTTTGGTGATCTTCTGACCGGTCCCGTCCTTTCTCCAGTTAAACTTACCTTTTCGGAAAGGTTTACGGCCAATTTCTAGGGCTCATAAAATGTCTACAAGTCAAAGTCGAACGTATCGTCTTCTCTCCGTGCACAGTTGACAGTAAACAGGCGAGCATCCTTTAGTGCACAATGAAAGCAGACACACAGAAACACCAAATAACAAGAAGACTAATGAAAGAGAATAAAATACAATACTGGTATAAGGATCATTATATGGTGCATTAGTTCATTATGGACGGAAAAAAATGGACTTTTCTTCAAACAAATACATAAAAAACTATAACATTTGTAAAAACTGCAGTTAGAATGATTCTATATCAGCAGGAAATAAACATTTTTGACTCACAAACTATTTTACAACACAGGGCGTAAACTGTGAGGAATGACGTCACTTAACGAACGACATTGAGCCTGACTATGAGTGCGTGTGTCTGTGGTGCGCTGGGGTGTCTGTGTCATAACCTTTGATAATCATTTTTTCCTTTCTAGGTTGGCAATGAGCAGATAAAACTCCAGGGCTGTCCTCGCCTAAAGAAGTTCTTAGTCCAGTAACACTCGACAGAAACGGACAAATCTGTGAAACTCAGTTATCTCCACAAAGAATCGTGCAGAGGCTCCACTTTGAATCTTGTGTTTACCAGAAATGTGCTCATAGCTGTCTTGGAAATGAGTCGCTCAGCATGAAAGTTGATCAATTTGTCTGCTAATGCTAACACCATGGCAACGGTAAACAATGTGTCACAGCGGATCAGGCTCGAAAACAATATAACATACAAAAGAACATATAGACAAAGTCACTGAAGACAAATGCAGCACAAGGCCAACCTCTCTAAATGTGCACAAATGCACATTTTGCGGCAGCAGCATGGAACAAAAAAGAACATTGTCCAAATGTGGCCTTTCTTTCCGGGTTTGCACTAATCAAGACCCTCTTTGGGGCGTCAACAATCCCCCCATTCAAGTTTAAGTGGAGGCCAGTGGGAATTAAATGTAGGTAGGACGTTGTGGTCAGATCTAGAAAATATGGCAACTTTCACAGTGAAATTATGGAAGATTTAGTTTAAATTCATCCATTATAAAAAAGTGTGCGTGTATTGTTTTTACACCCCTCAAACTGTTTAAAAAAAAGGATAATAAATCTTGGGAAAAGTGGACACATTAGTACATATCGTGCCACTTTCTTACTGAAGGAGAGTTTGGGTTTATTGTAATCTCACTGTAGTTGTGGATCCAGCTTTATGCACAGAATACACTGGATTCGAGCATTATTTTCCACCTTCAGTAACATTGCATGATGGCGCGTGGCCTCGGCGGAGGTCTGCGCGCTTCGAGTTTCCTTTTCAAATCTTTTTTATTTTTTTTTATTTTGTCGTGTCACGTTTGTCTGCAAGAGCGGTACATGCATCACATCGTCACATGTGCCAATAGACATTATGCAAACTATGTATAAAAATTAAAAACAGCCAGTCAGATGGAGAAGTGAGACATTGGTGGAATTTTACAGGTTGCTTTTTAAAATTCAAGATTATAATCTCACCTTCTCTCTCTATGTGTCTCTTTCTTCTTCTTTCACACTCTTTTTCACAGTGAATGTGTGTCCAGATGGAGTGTGTACCATGCTCTCAGATGGCTTTCTGTCTGATCATCCCCCATACACCTCCATGTTTCACCCCATTGCAGGCATGCGCAGGCAAACACACACCATCCCTTCTTCCTCTGACACACACACACTTGCACTAACAGATATAGCAGCAAAACAGTTTTGCCTTTCTCTCCATCAGTCACCTGCTTTGGCATTTCTTTGAGCTCTGCTTAAGCACAAACAAAGTGTGTGTGCACGTCAAGTAGTTTTCAAGGGGATTTTTACGGGAATATTAATGTGTGTTCATTTCTGTGATGTGACTTTCCATTTGCATTTCTTTCTGGGGTTTTTTGTTATTTAATTAAAGGTCTCTGGATATTCTGAACGTGTCCTTTTCTTAGTTACTATCGCTCTGTTTTGTTGAGTTTCAGCAGAGCAATAATTCCTAAGCGGTGGATCCCCGTTGACGGGTCGACTTTGGAGTCTCAGTGTACTTCTGCATCAGGGTCCTTATTTGAACTGCACACGCGTACAGCAAGTTACACACCTTTTTATGTAGCAAAGTAGGAAACACTGGGCGCAAAATTTGATGAAAAGAGTCTTTAAAATCAACTTGCGTGTCAGCGGCAGTACACATGGCTTTGTGGCCAAGGCTACTACCTCTGCGATGAAAAGGCAAAAAGAGAGGGAGTGAGATGTGCTCTCATAAAGGCTTTCGATTACAGTGCGCTGTGATTGTGTGTCGGAGGGGAGGGTAAATCCAGACATATTCAGAGGGGTCGGCTGGGTCAAATTCCTCAGGAAGAGAATGTGGAGACGAAGGCAGAAACATGGGAACTCGGGAACCCACCCTGCAGCTCTCGCTGCACCCAGCGCTAACTGTTGCTAAGAAACCAAACAGCAGTACTCACTTCTTTCCTCCCTTCTTTTCTTTATGCTTTCCAAACCTACAATTTTCATTACGATTTGCTGTTAAGAGAAGCAGAGTTGAATTATTGAGTTGAATTGGTGTATTCTTGAACTCTTGAGGTGAATTGGTGCACTGATGTTCAGGTGCGACGGCGGCCACTGAAACAAACGTGTTCTGATTGTTGCAAACACTCGCCCCGAGAATTAGCGGACTAAAATACTGGGTGTGGTTGGCAAAGAGCGGTGTTAAGTGTGTGTTGTAGAGAAGAGATGAATAGAGGTGAGGAGAGGGAGCAGATGAGTGGAGGATAGATGAATAGATGTGAGAATGGAGGATTCCTCCTTTCTTGGCTCTCGTTTGGCCTCTTTCTCAGCAAGCCTTCGAGAGATAACGCAGAGAAACACAACGCAGGAGTCTATACTCACCTCTTCTTTTCCACAAAACTACACATTCAGTCGGCCATTCCTGAGCTTGTCCAAACAGTCCTGATGTAAGTCAGCCTGTGCTTTACCATCAAGGAGCGGGTAGAGTATTCACTATCGCTGTAGCAGTCAGGACTCTCAGCCCGGTGATGTGTATCGTGCTTAATGCCGTTTTTATTGGTAGAATGTCGGGGGCAGCTGAAGTCAAAAGTTTTGTCGAGGGATTTTATAGCGAACACGAGGTCAAGCGCCTCCCAAATGTTCTTGCAGTTACAGATGCAATTACGTAATGTTACGTAATCTAAGAATCAAAAAGGGGATTTGAAACTACGACTCTCCGATAGCGCCGACACTCTGTTAAATTTGCACCACATCCAAAAGAACACATCCACATTGTGCGTTTTTGCTCTTTGATGTGAAGTGGAGAGGAGGGAGGAGGAGGGAGAAGGAGGAAGAGAGCATCGAGACAGGGGGGGGACGAGGGTGGAGGACAACGTAGGTGTAAAAGCAGCTGGGGAGAGGAGGCAGAACTGACACACAAAGGTGGACGATGCTTTTTTTTTTCCAGGGAGAAGTCTTCCCATGAGTCCTCTGCCTCCTCCATATACATCCAAAGAACAACCGAGCCCTGCAGCATCCGGCCACTGAAGCAGGGATTTCTCTGGCTGTTATCTTGAAAACTCACAGGTGAGACACAAGGTTAAGTACATGGGGAGGAGGAGAAGGATCCAACATTATACTGTGTAATATGTAACTCTGGGGAGGTGGTGGGAGAAGTGAGAGTGTGGTAGATGCGTCAGTGAGTGTGTGTAGCAGTGCTGTGAGGGATTCTAACAAGACGGGACGATAAATAAATCCTGTGTGTTTCTTATATTTTCCTACAATAACTGGAAGTTCAATTTGACAAAACAAAAGAAAATTGACCAACATCGGGGGAATTCCGCTGTGTTCATGGCACCTACACGCTGTACGACTTTCAGAGTCGTCAGAATACTGTACTGATCACATGGCACGACTGTCTTACAGTGGGGTATCATGAGGTAGCTGTGGTTTGCACGTTACACAAGCGATCGCCGGCATTTCTGTACGCTCTCCAAAAACCATGTTGAGTCAACAAAACACGCGAGAAGTGATACATGAAAAGATGCAGGAATGCACGCTTTGTGATCCGGGTCGTCTGTGCGCAGATCTTCGGCGAAACAACCAAGGACGAAGAAGAAAAGAAGAGCCAGGCTGGATGGTTTTCTGCTGCGGGTGTTACGACTCCTCCCCCTGATGTGTCCCTCGAAATATGTCTAGCGCAAACTCAGAATAAGGGGTCACAAATAACACCTCTTGGACACTGTAGGGAAATCATCACGTCATCCTCTGACAGAGATAAACTGGATGTGTTCAGCTCAAGCACTGCTGTGCACTTACATCCCATTACACAACCACATAGTTACACGAGAAGGTGGGGGAAAAGAAAAAAGACTTAATAGTGTAGATGCCCACCAATAATGATACAGCACAAATGATAATGGTGTAAATATTTGCAATATTCGTGTGACCCCGCCTGGTCTGTGCTTAATGTTAGTTTAGAGTAACGCCTTCACAGTCTACAGTTAGAATGATAATCTGCGTGATCCTTTTTTGTTTTCTTTGTAACACTGAACTAGAAACTAGATTCACGGAGTTGAGTATCGGCCGCAGCAGAAATTTTGACTTGTCATAACCTGATGCACAGGTATCATTAATAAAATGATTAATGGTCCTGTTCCAGCAAAGCCATGCCATTGAGCCAGTTTGCATAATAGGAGGACCTTGAAACTGACACACCTACAGACACATGGAGCCATTATTAATAGCACTGTTGACATATTTACACGGGAGCATACATCAGCTGCATCACAAAGAAGAGAAGGATCTGTACATTTTCTTCTTCTTCTTCATCTTTAGCAGCAGAAGAGTACGCATACAAATGCCTAAAGCCTCATCATTAGCAAATAGCATTGCACTAATTGTACATGTGTAGCTTCTAGCACGTGTTAGCAATCTAGTCTAGTCTAATCACATTATTACTTGCACAGAGACAATGGAACCAGAAGCTGAACTACTGACAACTCAGTTCACATCCCTAATCCCAGAGTCCCCACTGAAGCCTTAAAGGGAAAATGTGCCACCTTCTATGTGGATGTCCAATCAGTGTTGACGGTAAATGTAGTCCATTGAAGCAACAAATTCCTCAGTGTGTGCTATATTGGCCGAGAAAGCTGAGTACTCCGGCTCACCAAGCTTTGTCACATGCACCAGGATGAATTCAGCACGTGAGCGACTGTCAGCCAAAACATTGTGTAGCCGAGTTGCAACCCTAACCCTAACCCTAACCCCTAACCCTAACCCTAACCCTAACCCCTAACCCTAACCCTATTTTCATGCAGGTAATAAACTTAACACACGGAGGCTCCGTAGTCCAAACCAACTTTTATTCGTTGCCTTATTTCATTTGTCTACATTGTCAACGGCAGTGCATTACAGCATCACTTTGTCCATTTTTACCTTTCACAATAAAAGCCCAATTTAAATTCACTCAGCCTTTTTTAAGAGGCAACTCTACAAAATAGCTTACAATAGCGTTAACTGACAAAAATACTCAGTCAAACCTACTGCTCTTGGTTGTATTTTCCAGGCAGGAGAGGCAGCAAGGGGTTGAAATGGTATATATAGGAATGGGAAAGCACTTTGCGGGTACATATCACATTACCTTGCCAACGTCAGAACATGTTATGTACAATTATGGGTTTGGTGCCTTTTATTTTAAGGGCACTTAAGGCACTGACTAAAGGCCTGATTCAAACGTCTTCCAGGCTCTAGACGTAATTGTCAATTAATCAATTTAATAGTTTTTGTCAAAACAGTATTATTAAGCAAAATTAAAAGAAATAGTTGAGGAACAAACTCGCTGTGTAATATATCCTACGCTTGTCCGGTATTGCGTGTTCTTAAAGTACCATCTTAAGTTCTTGTTATTGTAATGTGCCAGTCCTCTTTATTTTCCATTTTTTTTAACGCTTTTAACGCATCCACCGGTGACCCCCCCTGTTGTAACGTCACAACACCAAGATCTGTGGGTAATTCCCATCAGGCAAAGTCTGCGAAAAGCGGAGCGGTGGAAAGCGTGCATAAAGGGCTCAAAATATCTGCGAGAGAGCCGTCGAGCACGAAACAATTTGAGGGAACACGCCTTAAATGAGTGAGTGTGGACGCTGAGACACAACACGCCCCCCCCCCCTCGTCTCATGGCTCTTTACTGTTTAGTCTTTTGTTTGCATCTGTGCGTGTATGAATTTGTAAATATGTCTGTATCATGCTTGCACGGAATGTTTCTAAATTGTAAAGCGTCTTTGTGAATCTAGAAAAGCGCTAAAAAAATTAAATGTTTTATTATTTATTATCATTATTCAGTATTTTCTATATAGGTGGCACTCAGTGCTTTACTCTATGGAGCAGTAAGTTGTGATTTCAGACACATGATTCATTGTCATTTTGCATCACCCCTGACAAATACAGTCGCACAATAGTAATCTTTAACATGTGATGCCCTGCATTCCTGGGATTGTTAGCAGACAGTAGTGTAGTGTAGCACAAACGTCCCTTTTTCATTCCATTATTGGAAAATTTGAGGCACCAAAGGCATAAATTTCAAACTCTGATTCGGGACACTCTAATAAAACGGCAGAGGGTAAATATAGTGCACTGTAGAGTAAATACAACGTTTGATTTCTGATATAGTGCTCATCTATCCAGGAACGAGACGAAAGCAGCGCGTTAACACCGGCAGTGCTCCCTCTACATGTGTCCATGTAGTTATACACGAAAGTCAGGAGAAGATTGACTGGAAACCTAAAAAGACATTTTAAGAGCACATTCTGTCTGTGAATTGTGAGAATAATCAATATATAAGCTGTTACAATGAGCCTTATTGTGTCCTTATTTAGAAGTATTAAATGTGATAAGAAAAATGTTATTGAATTAAGTGACTACGCAGAGTATAGTGGCCAACTATTGTGAAATAAGAAGCAATATTTGTAAACTGTGAAGCGGAAGAGTACACTTCCTAAAAGGGTGACAGAAGATCTGATTGGAGCAGAGAAGCGCTGAGAGGCGGGGACACGCCTAAGTGACAACAAGGGGCCAATAGGACCTGGCCCCAGCCAACCAATGGGAGAAGACTATACCTGAAAGGCGGCGGGTATAAAATATGTTGTAAACTAGAGATCTGAGAGTCACTACTTAAATGTGTTCTGTGGACAGTGAAATGGGTCCTCAGCTGAGTACTTTTGTAATGCGTACCATATCATCATGGAATAAATACAGTTAATATGAAGAGAAGTTTTCTGAAATTGATTTCTATGCGTCTCTATTTCAAATATAAGAACACAACAGAATCTGCATACTGACCCTCAGGTACCTCGCCAAACTGAGAAATACGGAGCCTACTGGCATCCAACAATACATTCACAGTTAGTTTATGAATGACAGACTATAAATAAATTCTGAAAATACTATTCAGAGTATATTCACATTGTCATTCACCCCGGGGTGACTTTTCGAAGAGCAAGCAGGCTTACCATGTCCTGTCGTCTGGACAGCGCCGCAGCTCGACGTACGACAAACGGCGTTGTTGTTCTGAAACAACAGCTCAGCAATATAGTCACATGTATCTCTACCAATAATTTGGTCGTTTTTGCTCTTTTTCTAGAGATACGTAAAGTTTAAAGCTTAAACAAAACAAAAAAAAAAAAAAACAACAGCTGCGACCACGCACACGTAATTTCACAAACCCTTCACTTGCATGTCAAATTTCAGCCTCCGAGGTTGAAAACTGTGTCAATTCTTAGTCGGGGACACCCCCCCCTAATATTCACATTCATGTTTATTTATAATATTATAAGCCACACTAGATTCCAGCCAGCTAACTGGTAAGTGGCTTTGGTCTCATTTGTTTCAAAGCTGGAATAACACAAATGGAGCTAATGAAGCATGTAGCAGTAGAAGCACGGGCCAAACGTTTGGACCCACAGACGCAATTTAACACATTTCTATTTATTCATTTATATTGAGAGGTTGACGACAATAGTAGTGTAAATGAACATGAGTGAGTTCCATCTCTGGCTTGAGTCACTGATGACGTAATGGTGATTTCCCAATTAAAAGTCAGTAGTTGGTCAGGGGACTTTTGTACTTATACTAAAGTAACCATGAAGAAGTGATGCATTCCTCGCAGCAACTTAGTGTGATGCACCACTTTACTTGAAGTGCTAAATTATCATAATTATTACAAAACCTTATTTAACATGGAAACAATCATTACCATATAGTTTTTTCAGGATTTAGTCATCAGCCTTTAACAGTTTCTTGTAACTGTTCAAGTTACAAATTGCAAATTACTCAATTGTTGAGTTCGTACATACATCACAACCTACGTACCAACCTGCTCATCTCTCGCTCTTTTATCTTTAGATATCATTTCTTGGCTCATCTAGTACATTTCTCAAGGTAAACATATCATGCAAATGTCAACATATAGCAAGCGGCAGTGACATTTCAGGTGAAGCTGACGTGTAGCTTTGATTATTATCCCCAATAAAGGAACTACATGCTGCTGTGGTTAAGCACAAAGTGGCTGCTTGGCTTCAGGCAAAAACAGTTGAATCGTGGACAGCTGACAAGACTCAGGTCGGGGAATTCCTACAACGGCAACACACACACACCTGTTCACCTGCACACACATGTATTTGTTCGACTCTCTCGCACACTCACACACACGCGTGCACAAATGAAAACATGGCTGTGGTGGATAATGTGGCGGGACAAGGTGGGGTCCCCTCTAATGAGCCAGACTCACCCCAGACAGGATGGAAAAGGCTTGGCGGGGCACAAGAAAAATAAAACACAACACTGTTGCTTTAAATCACGTCTGTACCAACCAGCAGCCGTGTGATGCCATCCACCTGAGGGTGGGATGGAAAGAGGCGGATAAAATGCCCCTTGCCCACATCGCTCACCTTTATAAAAACAAAGCTTTCCGACGAAGGCCTCCCAGAGAATAATAAGGAAACTAAATATATAAATAAAAAAGCTTGTTTGACACAGTGGCAGAGGACTGTGATGTTCTCTGCTGCCCCTCCGAAGCTGAATTTAGCTGAATCTAAATGTCACTCAGCTCCGTAATGCCTCTCTGCCCTAAAATGGGAACAAATATCATTGACTTTTCTCTAGTGAGTGTAGTTCAACCAGCTGCATCATAATGTGCTTATGGATCAGCGGGGACAAGGACACTTGTCTGTCACACAGCACGCAACTTTCTAGAATCATAAATCAGCCAGGTCAGATGACGCATTGATTCAGATGTTTCCTGCTTTCTCGCCTGCTCTTTAATTCCCTCTGAAGCTTTGTTCTACCTTTCGGTGGCCATGTAAAGTTAACATA
>CALSCE010010700.1:1448194-1476597 GCA_943593645.1 Bovichtus variegatus
AGAGAGAGAGAGAGACTTTGAGTGAGTGATCAATTGTGATTGCTTCCTCAGAAATAATTGAATCAATGATGAAGTGATGTTTGATGTAAGAATCATGCTAACTGCACATTCAATGAAAATGACAATATCATTATAAACTATTAACATTTTTGTTTAAAAAAAAAAAAAAAAGCATTTTTCTCTCAGAAGACTATAATTGAAAGCATGCGCCCTCAGTTTGAGATCTGTATCCAACAGGGGGCACTTGAGACGCATGTAGTTGGAACTCATTGTTATTAATGTGCCACTAATATCTGCACTTATCTAGATTGTACATACATGTACATTTACATTTGTGTGTTTGCAAATTAACATTCTTGTTTTTGATTTGGCAAAACTGGGTATTAATCATGCCGAATAGTAAATTAATTTGGCTCTGATGACAACTGAGTGATGCTTTTAAACGGTCACACAACTCAAGTATCTGCAGAAACGTCCACTTTTCACGAGCTTCTGCACTGGCTTTTATATTCGGCATGTGAATCAGCGCAGATTTCTTGACACATAACTTAATCCTTAGGTTTATCTGAAAAATAAAAGTCATCAAACTTGGAGATGCATGTTTTTCACTGTGCAGAAACATTGCATTAGGTGACGTTCGAGAGTCACGTGTGTGTGTGTGTGTGCGTATGTGTGTGTGTGTCTGTGTGTGTGTGTGCTGCTAAAATAAAGCGTTAACTACTGCGATATATTGTGAGTTTCCAGTATGATCAAAAACATGATCTGCATGTGGCTTCAGGTAATAAATCGTTATCACATCCTCTTAGATTTAGTCGTAATATGGCATCGTCTTTTACTGATTTTAAGAGCTGCGTTACAGTAAAGTGACGTAATCTTCTGAATTTACCAAACTCATCATTATATCCACGTTACTGATGATTATTCATCAAAGATTCTCTCTTTGTGAAAGCACCAATAGTCAACCGTGCAATACCGTTAGAGCTATTTAGTCCCAAAATAAATCGGGATATTTGATTTTCTCCATTATCGCCCAGCTCTAACTTCATGCAATCAGTATTCATGGTGGCGTGGCGGGAAATCTAGGAACAGACTGATCATTTGTTGCAGCAGATCTATGTATTTTTTAAGAAAGTTGACAGCGTATGTCATATACTGTACTTGAAAGTTGAACAGAAGTTAGTGCTTGGATGGAGTCTTTCAGCGGACAGACTGGGGTGAGCATCCCGGTTGGTATTGGACAGAGAACAGTGTTTCTGGAACAGTGCTGGGGACGATGTAGAAGGGCTGCTAAAAGCTCGCCCACACACAAATGTGAGATATTCTAATGAGCAATCTGGCCCTTCTGAATATTATTCCTCTTCGCGGTACAGGCATCCTACAATGTGTGAGCTCGTGCGAGTCTATCAATCTCTTGTAAGAAAATGTTTTTCTACATTTCCAGTCGGACAAAGGCGTCGGCGATGAGAATATTTGAAAAGGCTCAGTACGACGTGAGTGACGTGTTTCTCTTGACACCTGTTTTCACAGCCTGAACTCTCTTCGCGGTGGACATTAGCAGAGATCGGCGACCGGAGGCTCCTGTCCTGCTGGTAAGAATCACACGTTATCTTTCATTACCTGGTGCAGAAACAGCGTGGATTCATTTAGCAAATGGAAAAGTTACCCCTTGGCAGTGGAAGCCAGACTCTCCTTGTCAAACGGAGCTTTTTGTTAATGCACTTTTGCACTGTTTGACACGGGTTTTAGATCAAGATTTTACCAGGGTGACTTCTTATAAAACACTACACTTCCCAATGCATCTACGACGTCTAACGGCCATTCAGCACACTCATCAGTGTCCTCTCATTAGATCAAAAACCCTCCCCTGTAGCTGGGGTTTAAATAGAACTGCCTGCAACCTACTAAGCTCAGCCGAGGCAGAAGCGCTTCATTTACAGTAGCCAACTGTACATGTGTACATAAAACATTTCGGTGTTCCTAATGTAAACCAAAAAGAAGAAGAATCTGGCAGCATGATTAACACACACATACAGCATGTGCGGCCCACACACTCCCACGTGTTTCCCCTGCCTGTGCTCCCTTCAGATGTAAGGCACATGACATCATTAAAGAGGTGCTCTAAAAAAACTCAGTGTGGGTACTGCATGTGTGTGTGTGTGTGTGTGTGTGTGTGTGTGTTTTTGTTTCTGTGTGGGTGAGGGGAATGAAAGCCAAAGCTCCAGAGCCGTGGGCCCGTGCTGGCTGCGTGTGCGTGTGTGCCCAGCCGGAGGCTCTGGTCCTGGGCTGCGCTGCCTCCCACGCTGGGGTACGACTGGGGCTGAGTGGGAGGGAGGAGTGGGAGGGAGGAGTGGGAGGGAGGAGTGGGCCGGGGCTGTGAGTCAGCCTGTTGCGGTGCCCCCAGACAAGAGACCGCCGAGGGAAGAAACACACTGCTAGAGTCCTCTCCCTGCCAGCATTCAAAAGAAAGTCTATTGTGAGTGTAGTCGTCCTGGAGAGCGAGTGAGAGCAGAAGATGTAACTGCTGCAATTGGAAATCACAAAAAGTGAGAAGAATGTGGAGAACAACGTGCAGAGATGGCTGCTGAGATTTCAGTCACAAAGTACCGTAGAAGGCCGAGGACACCCTCATGCAGTTCGCGTCTTCCTTTGTATGTATTTCTGGGATGCAAGTTTTAAAGATTTAAGCCTCAGCACTGTTGGTACGAGACAATGGGCCTCATGCAGGAGGCGACACAAGAGCTTCTTTTTGTTCGTATCCACGATTTTGTTCTTATCTTTGTTTGAACCCATTGACTTCTGGGACTCAGCATGTTTTATGATCTTTGGTGCGAGTGTTCGAGACATAGGTTTAAGTTGTTTTAAATGTAAAGAACATTTAGAAATGCATGAATATCATATAATCCCATTTAGATCATTATATGTTTAAGACTAATTCTAATGATTGGATTATTGAATAAATACTATCTTAGTTTTAAGATGATAAAAACCCCTCGCAGGATGATATTGCGTGTGTTCAGCTTCTGAATGGCTGCTCTGAGATGCTTTTTGATTTCCCTGTAACACCATTACTGACGCTCTGGAAAACCACACATTTATGTTTTTCTAAAAGTACCTCGATTTCACTACTGCTGAAGTTTCTTCTTCTTGCAGCATCTCTCTCCGATTCCTAGGCATGTGCTAAAGTATGCACATGGCACAACGCCTTCCCTGTATCGTGTTTAGGGGACGTCACCTTTGCTCATAGTAAACAATCGGCCACACGCCTCCAATTTAGGATCAAGCGGGATTCATCATTCGGCAGATTGACACGCTTGAGAATGTTTGGTGCATCTGGAGTTGACTTTGCTCAGTTTTTTTCTCTGAACAGACAAAATATAAAGGGAGAATTTAAGAGAGCGTTGATGCACGAGGCCCGACGAGCGACTGGCTGCACAGGCAGCTCCGCAGCCTCCCAGATCACTGTATATTTCATGATTCACAGACGCTGCATTTCTCTTGCACTTCTGAGACAGATGGCCGCATCAGACCCAGCCCCATCTGCTGGAACCACTTGCTGTTTCTCGCTCTGTCGGCTCTCTGAAAGAGGGAGTCGAGACAACAGAACTCCATGCTGCATGTCCATTTAATCTTCTGTGAATGACACGCTCACATTCCGCACTTGTGCATGCACATACATATGCATAGTCCATTAGTCATAAGTGATTAGTGAGAATTCGTCATTGGTGTCTTTGTGTCCTGGGTTAGTAAGCATGTTTCTGGCCTTAGTCTTGCACAAATGTGGCTTTCATCAAAGTCTATGTGAATTTAGGAGTTCATTTACTCAAATAACTGTAAAAAAAAAAAAAAGTCTCTAATTCTCAGTTGAGCTATGGAGCTGCTGTTGAAAGTTGGCACAGGAAGACTTGATTTGGACTTGCTCTGTGGAAGGACACAGTCACAACACGTGACTGTTCCTGTATGTGCAGGATGATAATTCACCCTGGACAGTGCGATACTTTGTGATCACGTGGAGGAAAGCTCTTATGAGCGTGTAGCTAATGCACGTTTTTGTACGTTGGAATCAGTGTGGCTTCTATTTGGTGCAAATATCTGCCGTATATTGAGATTTGCCGATTTCCGTGCCAAACTGCTCCAAGTAAAATATTCTCTGTGTCCTTTAAAATAGGATTCCTTTGTAAAGTGGAAAAAAAGACCCTGAAACAGCATTTAGCAGCAACTAAGGTTTATTATCCTTATTAGATAATTTTATGAAGCTTTTGGTCTATGAAATGTTCGTAAATGCTTGTAAAAAATTCCTGATGCTTAAAAAGCTTAAGATGATTATTATTTTAGCTCTCGTTTAGAGCACAATGGGAGGGAAAATCTGCCCTTTATAGCACATCCTAAGGAAGTTTTACCTAGGTTTAAAGCTTTTTTTTAACAAAGGTTGGCTCAGGTGTCACCTCCTCTGAAGGTTTTTATTGAAAGATCAATATCAGTCTGACGAGGCCTTTTATCTATTTTAGTTGCATTTCAGCAGATTTCAAAGCGTGGAGTCCATCCTCAGAGTTGGAGGTCAGGCTCAGGGCCACAGTGACCGGTGAGCTCAGCAGCAGCCGTGGTGTTTCTGGGCTGGGCCAGTCGCTCTGATAATGGAAGGTGTTTCTCCAGGAAACCCAGTGGGAGTCCACCAGTCTGGGGCGTGGGTGCTGGAGCCAGGGGGGAGCGGCCCCGGGGTGTGGAGCATGAGGCGGTGGGAAATGCTGGAGGGTAACATTGGCGTGAAAAGGCGAGGTGGATTGTGAGGTGGGACAGTCGAAAAAAAAAAAAAGGAAGGCAGGCGAGGGAAGGACAGGGAAGTGAGAACAGGAATTGCTGGTCGGAGCGGCGGGGGAGAGTGGAATGTTTCACAAGAAGCCTTCTCCGCCCTGTAGCGTCAGGATGAGGGCGTCTGCTGTTGGTGTTGCTGCTCAGACAGCCAGCGGGGGAGCTCGTGTGTGACACAGTCCTCACACACACACACACACACACTCCACGATGTGACCCCTCACCGCCTTGGCAGGGCTCGCAGCTCTTATATCCTGTGAGTGGGCCAGCCAACAGCGGAGTCACCGCCTTCACATAGCCCACGTTGTGTGTGTGGTTGTGGAAGAGAGAGAGAGAGAGAGAGAGAGAGCGAAAGAGAGAGAGTTTTTCCTCTGACACCTCTGAAGGGAAGAGGAAGAGGAAGGGGGGAGGATAAGAGAGGAAAGTAGGAGCGGGGAGGAGAGGGACTCGCAGGGCAGGGACGTCGGGGTGGAGCGCGACACCGGCGGGTTCCTTTAAAGGAGTCACAATGCTGTCATGCAATGTCTGACAGGATACACACACAAATGCTAATTCTACTGTTGTGACAACTATTACTTTATATAGCTTAACCAATGCGTCAATTGTGTAATTTGGACACACAGGCGTAGGGTAATGGAAAAAATCGTCACCTAAACACATCGCAGCTTAGTCTGCTGTGGATGTTGCTCCAGGCTCATCTGTCAGCAGAGCTGCTGCTGCTGCTGCCGCCGAGGCATCCCTGTGTGTCACTGAAAGTCCAGGGTTATCACACACACGCCCACGCACACACACACACACACACGCCCGCACACGTGGGTGCAAATGTTACAGCAGGGCAGTGGAGAGAGATAAGACGTAGAGTCATGCCTCCGCAGCGTGACAGTGACATCACAGTTGTATCTGTGCGCTCACTGTGCTAGAAACAGACTGGCCTAATATAGTCAGTACCATGCACCCCCCCCCCCCCACACACACACACGCACACACACACACAAAACTAACACACACAGACACAGGTTACAAGCATGTGTTTCTTCAAAGGTATGTGTTTGTGCACGTGTGTGTGTGTGTGTGTGTGTGTGCGTGTGTGTGTGTGTGACATTTTAGTGACTCGCTGTTGACGTCGCTGTTACGTCTGTTCTTGTCCATCACTGGCTGAGAGTTGAAATCTTGACAGAAACAGGTGCATCTATGAGAAACTCTCCATGCTGCCTCTGTGTGTGTGTGTGTGTGTGTGTGCGTGTGCGTGCGTGCGTGCGTGTGCGCTATCTTAAGAAAATGTATTCCTCATTTTTCGTGCGTTCTCCAGCAACACGTGTCAGTTTCCGCTCGTTACATGCAAACGTTCTTTTCTAAATAAACTTCCGTCTTCACAGGAAACAACTTGGTTACATTTAGGCAAGAAAACTACCTGGTAAGGTTCAGGAAACGTTAGTGGTTTGGAGGGAAGTTACGTGAAAAATAAATCAAAGTCCGCTGTTTTTAGACCCGCCCATCCACCTCGCCTCAGGAGAAGTTGACACATGTAATATGTTTCGATGGAAATGCATTTGTTGAGAATAATAGCGAAAGTGTAGTTTAAATGTAAAACACTTTGCCATTAGATGCTGTGAAATGGTATCCGTCCGTGCACAGCTGTCCAGAAACGTCCTATCAACACTTCATCCCATGCGTGACACACATGGCTGCGGCTGACACTGAGAACAACAGCTTGCAGGTAATAATCAGGTTCTGAATATTAAAAAATAAAAACATTTTCCTTTTGGATTTGGAGATTTACATCAAGCAGCTGGGCTGAGAATCTGAATTCTGAAGAACTCTTTACTCGTCTATGACAGTAAACACAACAAGACATTTCAGGACGTCATCGAGACTTTGGGAAACACGCGTCAACATTTTTCACTATTTTCTGACATTTTATTGACCCCAAAAAATAATCGACAATGAGCTGAATAGTTAGTTAGCTCTAGTTATATTTAAACAAACGCGCCCTGTGTCATTTTGACATTGCCTCTTACATTTACAAGTGTCTCTGTCCCCCGGTTTAAATTCTTTGACTTTATCTCTCCAGCTCTTTCTTTTTTTATCTCTCTCTGTGTGTCACCAGCAACTCTGGTCAGCCATTAAACTGCCTCTCAAACCAATCCAGCAGAATTCCCAGGCTGCTCGGCTGCCTGAGTTCACACCTTTTTGTCCAAAGGAATCTCTGGAATCCCAGCTTCCTTTCCACTGCAATCTCCATTGTGTGTGTGTGTGTGTGTCTACATGAAGGAAAGGCCCCCGCCTGTGTCGTGCATGTATGTTGAAACACATCTCCGCCCTTGTATCCACCCAGAGAAAGCGAGCAGGCGGTGCTCAGTTTGTGCCCACAATAGACTGAGTCACTTTCTAAAATGGCAAACCTCTCTGTTACTGTGAAACGTTGCTCTTCAAGACGAACTTAAGTGGGGACTTTAATGTCAAACTCACGTGACATGAGCGTCACTTCAATTTCAACAGTGCGCGTACAAACTAAATCGTCGCCGTGGACACCTAAATCGATAAAACAAATCATACTGAAACGTACAGATTATTTCTCTCAATATGAACATTTTCAACACATTATTTGTGAGCACTTTGATAGCCAAGGCATCATTCTCTCTTTTTCCTATCGTTACGATTTTTATATTTGGAATAGTCATGCTGCGCCACTATTTTATTCTAATGTGAAATGACCCCCTTGTTAAGAAAAGATACATTTCTCTCCCAATGACTCATTGTCCTTGGCTTACACAGCAGCTGAATAACAAGATCAAGGAATAATGTGTCAGATTGCAGCCAAATGAAACGGTTGAGCTGAAATAGCTCCACACAAGAATATCTTACGCTTTCAGAAGAACCCAAAGATTACCAGGGAAACCTTTAATATATCAGAACTGTCCAGTCAGACAGGAGGACAGTGCTCCTATGTAAATCCTCCTGCAGGTTCATGTTTGTCTGCAGGTCTGGAGACATTTAGCTCCTCCGAACCTGAGTCATCCCCGCCTGAGCCCAGTCTGCTGCGGCGGCGGTGGCACCCGTTGAACACAATGAGAAACATACAGAAACACATTCACTGGCCCGACACACGACAGGCTGTGATTCACACACACCCACTCGCTTTCTATCCCCACATAAACCAACCATAGAGCCATGCAGCTCCTGCACACGAGGGGGGAGAAACCAGAGGTACATTTGAGGTACTTGTACTCAAGTATTTCCATTTCCTGCCACTCCGCTAAAAAGAGGCAAATATTGCACTTTTCACTCCACTGCATAATAATAATACAAAATAAAATAAACAAATAATGTATCATGTATTATTATAGGTTAAGATAAAACTTTATTGATCCCCTTAGTGAAAAGATCCTCCTTTAATGCAATTTAATGAAACTAATTAACTGAATTAATACCTCAATAATTATAATTCAATTATATAATATACTGTATATCATTCTGAAATGGTTGGGCAGAATGAGCCCTGAAATATTTGGTACTTTATTACATTTTGAATCTAATACTTTTACTTTATTACTTATTTTGATTTCAGGACTTTTACTTTGTAACAGAGTATTTCTACACTATGGTATTACTACTTTTACTGAAGTAAAAGATCTGAGTACTTCATAAACATTTTTTAAATAAAAAGACTTTTCTTATCTTTTTTTTGTCTTGTGAAATACACGATCGTTTTATCTTTAAGAAACATTCAAACGAAAGAATCTGATACGTGTCAATCACTCCCTGGACTTCCCACAACGCAAAACCAACGTGTCACAAGTTGCGGACAGACAAGAGCTGTGCGCATATAATACAGTTCAAAAGTGACTTAACCCGCCTTGTTACATGACTCACTGAGGTTACTTAAATAGTTATGAATGGAGCCTGACAAAGGCGGTAAAAAAAGTCTGTGTGTGAGTACGTGCGTGCATGTTTGCGCACCACCAATAAGTGTAACGGGAGCGTAGCATGGGTGCAGCATGGCTTTTGATGAGTCACGCGACGTCCTGTGAGTAACAAACCAACTATGCAATTCCTGAAGTTTGAGACTCCCATTGAAGAAAAAAAAAAAAAAAAAACCCAGCCCACCCTTGCCCCAAAACAAGATGAGGGAGGAGGAGGAGGGTGGAGTAGGCCCGCGCTGTCGATAGGTGTGGTTGGCAGAGATGGCGTGGCAGAGAATAGAAGGGGGGTTAAATAGCAGGATGTAGGTGTAGAACAGGGTGGTGAGCCAAGGGTGAGGGCAGCTTCCAGGTCAGGATTGGAGGTGAACTAGAGGGGTCAACAGATGGTACTGACCCCACCCCCACCCTCTGTTTTGTTTTTGTCGGTACTGTCCTGTTAGTAGTTGTGGTCAGGCAGGGTTACTCACTCATTTATTGGCCTGTCTTGTAAACTCTGGTACTTTCTCTTTTGGAGTCACAATCAGCTGTCTTGTCTGTCCTATTCCTCACAAAATGCCTTTTTTTTAATTTAATTTTTTTTTTTTTTTTGTCACATATCACACAAAATTCTTCCACCTCGCGAGACGCCGTCGCTCTGGAAATCTACAGAGCAGCTGAGACAAGATGCACATACACAAGTGTTTGTTTATGTGTGTATGGGTGGAGAGTGAAGTGCTGCCAGAAAGTCCTAAAGACCCCTCTACTGTGGCCGCTGTGTGTGTTTTCAGTGTGTGTGTGTGTGTGTGTGTTATGGGGGGGTGCCTCCTTTCCCTTATTTAGAGACGGGTCCCTTTTCAACAGACGGCCCAACTCTCTGGCAGGGTAGTTTCCTGCTTTTGAAGACCCCGGGCACACACACACACACACACACACACACACACACAGAAATACAGAGAGAGAGATGGAGAGGCTGCCCTTACTTTTTTCCCTCCTCCCTCTCCCCCTCCCTCTTCCCTCCTCTCTTTTTTCTGAATGGATGTCCTCTCTCTAACCTCAATTGAGAGCTGTGTAACAGGACACTGCCCTCCGCTGCGTTAGGCTCGGCCCCCTCTTTAACAGCCACACTATAAGAGAGTGCAGTGTCGGCCCTGAGTGTGTGTGAGAGAGTATGTCCGACGGTGTCAGTCATGGGGGCTGAGGGAGAGAAGGGAGGGCGGAGGGTGAGAGAAAAAGGGAGAGAGAGAAGAGAGGGAGGCGGCTGTGAAACATGTGATAGCGCAACTTTGGCGGAGCTTATAGGGAGTTTAACGGCTGTAGTGTCTCCAGAGCTCTGGGAAAGCACCTTTAGCCCAGAGGGAGCCTCACACACTGTCTGTGTGTGTGTGAAGATGTGTGTGTGAGAGAGAGAGAGAGAGAGAGACAGAGAGAGAGAGAGAGAGAGAGCCGGCTCTGTAGTGCTGCTGCTGTCACTTTAAGCCTGTTACTGATTACACTCAGAAGAATGCAACGGGAGGAGGAAGAAAAGACAGAGATGAGGAGACATGTAAGGATGAAATCTTTTTATGAGTTTGAGCTCCGGGCACGTTTTTGTGTGACTTGTCCTCACAGCCGTGGACAGTGACGTGGGAGAGAGGTTGTTACCCAATAGCGTCTCTCTCTCTCTCTCTCTCTCTCTCTCTCTCTTGCGCGCGCGCTCTCTCTCTCTTTCACTCTCTGTTGGACCAAGTCAAAGTTAAAATGAAGGGGAACCCAGAATCCCTCTGTGAAGCAGGGGACAAGAGCGAAGGACACCCAGAATTGGAGGACACATTTAAAGAAGGACACCACAGAAAAAGAAACCGAGGAGGGGAGTGGAGGGAAGGAGGAGGAGGAGGAGGGGGGGGGGGGGGTTCCCTCATTCCAAGCTCAGCGCCGGGAGGAAACTCTCACCCAGACGGGTAAGTGAAAAAAGAAAGAGAAATGCTGGCAGAAAGTAGAGCTGCTGCTGTTGGTGGATATCATATGTTACAAGTTAAGGTTGAGAAACTGCTCCCAGATCCTTACGAGGCTGAGCAGCACACAGAACTGCGAGGGGTGGGGGCAGGGGGTGTTCAGTGCCGGTCCGTAAGACTGACAGCAATCTCTGATGCAGACTTAAAAGTTTCTTTAAAAAAATTTTTAAAAAATGTTTGTTTTTTTTTAAAGTCTGAGAAATGGAGGAAATGCCTGAATGTGAAGTCACATGACGCGTCTTTAGTCACGACCCGGTGGAGCTCGGCGGCTCTGGAGCTGTTTCAGTGTCACTTGTTAGCGGAGGGGTCGTCTCCTCGCGCGCACGGCACCGAGCAGCGGGCTCACTTTGTGCGGTTGGATGTGGAGGTATATTGGCTCTTCTGTCTCCGCGCTGGCGCGAGGTGCAGCCATGTGATAAAAATAGGTCTTTGTGGTTAATCGGCTTCTATATTTTTCATACTTCCCCTCTCTGCTTCAGTCACGCTGTGTGTGTGTGTGTGTGTGTGTGTGTGTGTGTGTGTGTCCCTTCATTTGACACAGATAGTACAGTCCGCTCCTGCTCAGCAGCAGAGCGCATGAATGAACTGAGCGTATGTGTGTGTGTGTGTGTGTGTGTGCGGGTTGATACAGTATCTTACAGCGCGGACAGCGCAGTGTGGCTTCTTTATGAATGGACGTGGCAGCCGGCGGATGTGATTGGCTGTGAGCAGAGAGTGACGTCTTAGCGTCCGCCGCCGCGGTCTCTCCTGGTCAGCGCCATGTGTGCGTGCGACACCGAGGGAGTGTTGGAGAGGTTGTGTGAATCAGCGCTAGTGGTTCTGGCTTACATGTGTTTGTGTAAAGGGGGATTAGTCACAAGCTGAACAGTGGGATGTGTGTGTGTGTGTGTGTGTGTGTGTGTGTGTGTTAAAGTCGTGGCTCTGTGCCCAGCTGTTGTTCTCCCACTCTCTCTCTGACTCAGACGGCGCGCGCTCTCTCAGCATCATTGATGTGATAAGAGGGCAGGTCTCCAGCGTGAATACGTCATAATGCTCCTCGTTTTGAATCGCTCCGATAAACTTTTGAGGAAATTCATTTCTCCTGCGTGTACGTGCTTTTTGGATGAAAATAATTGAAACTGAATAATAGTGATAATTATTTTTTAAAAGTCGCAGTTTAGAGACGTCATGTTGTCATCTCGTGGAGATGTTGAGATAGTGTAACAAGTTGTGTAAAGCTTTATTGTGTTACTTTGTGTACAATTTTTTTTATATATATATATATATATATATATATATATATATAGTTGACAAGTTCCTGAGAAATTAAAAAGGCAGCTGGCCGAACAATTTTATTTATTTAAGAGGCAGCGTTTTTATTTGTTGTATAACTTGAACTTGTTATTCTTGAAATCATTCAGGAAAAACTAAAACTAAAAGTGTTTATGTGTGCAAGTTTAGCATGAATACAGGTTTCCTTTTGTCCTAGGTTTGCCTTTGTCTGTTTACATTACTGCAATATGACATTTTCAAATAGAACAACTCCATAATCTTAACACACACTTTACTCTGCTTCCATCCTTTGACTGTCTGAGTGCACAGTGGACTGCAGTAGACCCTGAAGTCGGCTCCCCCCTTGCACTGAATCAGGAATCGTTTTGAAACCCAAGAATCAAACTCGAAAAGGAATCGAATCCCGAGATACTGAAAGCTTCACACCCTGATCCCCGTGTCAGTGCCTGCCAGCAGCCCAGCCTGTAGCCACACATGCATGCACACCCTGCTCTGCAATGATAGCCGCTCCTTGAGCTCCACCGAAGATTGCTGCAGTTCCTTTACTCCCCCAGCGTCGGCTACTCCAGCACGACTCTGTAGTTTATGGCACCAGGAAGTGTGTGTGTGTGTGTGATAGAGAGAGAGTGAGAGGAGCGGTGATAAGGAGCCAGCCATAAACTGTCGCGTTGGAGCGCAGGGATCTATCAGTGCTTATCAAAGCAGCGTTTCCGGCATGAGCGTGCGATAGCAGGGGGATTGGCGGTGAGATGCATCGCAGGTATCTTGATGAGGGAGATTAAATTCCCTTGCTGGAGATTAGCATGGAATCTGCCCTCTGCCTTATCACTCTGTCGACAGAATGAACCCTGCCCTGTCCTACTTGGCAGGAAAGCAACCGAGCAGGCCGACCGAGGCTCTGCACTTCTGAGGCACATTTGTGGAAAGTTAGAATTATCATTATTCGATCTTGGATCGTTGCATTGGGGGCCAAAGTTACAATGCATTCATTTATAAGAATTCAGGTCGTACTTTGTAAGAGTTTGTCTTTTTGGTCGTATTCATCGGGATTACTTTGCATCACTGAGGTGTTTCCCTGATGAAAGCTTAGAAAGTGCTCAGGAAACCTCGATAAAAGCTCCAGTCATGTTCTACACATCAAAGTATAAAGTGACTAAACGGTATGTGGTAGAGCTGCAATCGCCAACTATTTTGTTAATCGTGAAAGTACGTTTTCATGGGAAAATGGCAGAAAATGCCCTTTTTTTTCTCTCTCTCTGCTTTTTGCTGTTTTATTCCACACTAAAAGTAAATATCTTTGGCTTTTGGCCCGAAAAGACATTTAAAGACAACCGCTTGGACTCTGAAAAACACAGTTTTCAAAGGGACATTTTTCACCTTTTACTGACATCTTATAGACGATTCATCAAGAAAATAAGCTGATGTCGCTGATGATGTTGCCGCTGTAGACAGCTTCATTCTGCTGTCCGGGGAAAAAACACTGCAGGAGTGGCTGCAGGTGGGAGTGTGGGGGACAGGAGGGAGACACTGACCAGCTTGTTAGTGCCACATGTCCACGCTACCAATCAAGTGGTAGTGAGTCGCTGCATGGAGGTCTCCGTAATGAAAGGTGGATGCAGGTGATTCAGGGAGGTGAGAAAGGCTGAAGGGAGTTAAGCTATAAATCAGCGGTGGCAGGGGTTAGTTTGAACCACATTCTTTGCTCTAATAGCAACACACACACACACACACACACACACACGGGGCTGGTGTCAGGAGGTAGACTTTGTGACATACCATAGTTATTCCGACATCGACACGGTTATGTAACTAAAACTGCAGCACAAGAACAATCTTAACTATCACTTGACTCATTCCTTCTTTTCTTTTCCCGACTTTCCTTTTCTTCGCGTGACTCGTCTTTGTTTATACAGCAACAAGTCACTCTCGCAAGTCTGCCGTTCTCAGGAGGGCTGCACAGTGAAGAGCTTAGCGGCAGAGCGTAGACGTCACAGGGCTAAATGCAGTCTGGTTTTTGTGTGTACAACACAAGAATCCCGCTAGAGCGCTTGGGTCCGTGCACGCGTTTCTTTTTTTTGTGTACTCAAGAACGCTCGCTCCAACGGTGTACTAACCACACACACCTGGCCTGTTTCCTCCTCTGCTCATATATGGGCAAAGCTTCCCCTACCTGGGCCCCACTCTGAATTCCAATAAGTGGCAGTACGTGTGTGCGCGCGTGCGTGTGTGTGCGAGGAAGAGGCTGTAGAGACGGATGCACGTCATGGAAAACCAGGATCAATGGGCAAGGCCGGCAGAGCTGCGTTTTTAAGGTGTTCCTTTTGTTTTCCAAAGGTAATCAGTTAACGCAATGACTCAGCCTGGCTGATTATTCAGAGTGGCTGCAGCAGGAATAAGGAACTGTGCTCATGTAGCTTTTATACAAGTTGAATGCGACAGTGAAGCTAAAACCAAATCCCTGTAACTCCCGTGGATCAGTAGGATTATTGAATCCAGAATCAAGCTCTCGAGTAGAAGAAGACAGTACATGGGTGTGACGGTTTAACCAGCAAGCGTTTCGACATATTTCGACATTTCGATATATTCAAACTTCCCAACACAGAGTTATCCTCCTTAAGTCTTTATCAATGAGTGTGTTAGTATTTAGGGTGGAGTTCAGGTATCAGTTTGCACTCCCCTACAGAGCTTACATTATAACATTACACCCTGAGTAATGAAGCAGATTTATGGCCGTGTTTGCCGGGGTGCAGCGCTGGTCCGGCTCAAACCCTGTGACCCCACAAAGAGAGGACGGGGATGCAGGAATGCCCTTACGCTGACTTTGGAGGATGAGACACGTTTCATCCTTTTTATCCTTCCTCTTCATACGTATTTCTATTTTTCCCCTCTTTCTGCCGCCTCCTTTCTTTGCGCTCTGCACATTTGCCAGGCCTTCATAAAGCAGCTTGAGGAGGGAGTTAGCTTTTTCTTGGTCACCTTGCCAGCTCTTTCCCATCAGTCCAGCCTCCTGGAAGAGCCTGCAGACACCCCTCTCTCTAGGCCTGGGGCTGGGGTGAGGGTACGTTGTCGAGGCTCCCTCTGGATAAGCTCTTTGGCTCTCCGGTCTATAGGCCTGGATCCAGTGTTCACCTCAACTGACAGCCACCTAGCAGCACCCAAAGGAACCATTTGGGATCGCTTTACATGTAAAGCCTGTTTCATCTCCTCAGTTTATAATAAGGGTAGAAAGTGAGAGGAGGAGAGGAGGGTGAGAAAGTGACTTCAGCAGTCTGTCTGGCAGTGGCCGCCGGTTGGATAGCAGGAGAATATTCTGGGACAGGGAACGACTTTGGACAGCGAACAGAGGTGGCATGGAAGACTGAGCTTCCATAACCTCTGTCTCCACAGAACCGGAGCTATTGGCTTCCTCTCCTGGGTTGGACGCTTTCGCTCACCCATCAAAGCCAATCAGACTCTCAGGCTGGGGTCTAATGGAACCTGGGGAGCTGAGAACTGATATCTGATTGGCTGCTGGCCTTGTGGAGCTTAATTGGTGGCAAGCAGTTAAACACTAGGAATCTTTTTTAGTCAGTGAAACCACACTGATTGGTGCGATTGTCCATTTTCATTTCATGAATCCAACACATTTGACGAGACTGTGTGAAAATAAGCTCAACTGGTCTTACTTATCATCAGAATTGAGTTTTAACAATTATTTCCTTTTTTGTTTTGCAATATTTTTTCACTGAAAATACATTTTTGATATCATTTTCACCAGGGTTGCCCCCTTTTAGTCTATTTGTCCTTTTTGGAGAAACTGAGTTTCACAGATCTGTGGCTTACATCAACTAGTCCACTAAGAATATCTTTAGACGACAGACCTAATTTTCACCCAAACGTTATGTCCACACGTGTCCAAATGTTGTATTTCCTGCTGCAGAAATCCGTGGCCTCCTGCTGACAGTATCAAGGTCCTCCTGCGATGAGCACAGCTGAGCCTCTTAGAGAAAGAACGTGAAGAGAAACCATGATTGTGCTGTGAACAGTATTTATAAAATTCAATTTTCTCAGGAAATGTCTTTGTGTATCTAATTTATGTCATTCAAAAATAAGCACGGCTACTTTTCCAGATTTCATTTAGAAGAATAAGTGCAGATAAACAGTGGTGGACTAAAGATGGAATGAGGCACACACACACACACACACACACAGATGGAATGCATCCACACCCAGCTCACACATCCTACACACCCACCCACACACACATGCCCACACATACTTGAGTAACAAACAGCACATGCACACAACCAATGAACCAATGTCGCTTACTGCAGAAGTGCAACTTATCTTTGCACAAGGACACACACACACACACACACACACACACACTTGTACAGTTCTCGCCCCCTACTTCGAGGCTAAGGCAGGGTAATGATTCAGTTCCTCTTCGCTTCCCTTAGAATGCGCGTGTGTGTGTGTGTGTGCGCGTGTGAGTGTGCACACACACGGATGCATGTGCGCTTGTACATTTCTGTGTGTACAAGTCAGTGTATATATGCTATATGTGTGTGCACAGTTGTCACTTTGTGTGTGTGTGTGCGTGTGTGTGTGTGTGTGTGTGTGTGAGAATGTGGATGTGGTCAGGCCCAGTCATCTTCCAGGCAGCTAAGAGGAAACCCACATCAACTGCCATACACCACACTCTAGGAATAGACTGGACCAGTGCAGGCAGGAATGGAATGGCACGCCTGGCCTCACCCGTCCTCAGGCTTCCTCGCACTCACCCCTTCATTCATTCATTCATTCATTCATTCATTCATTCATGTTAGTGTTGCAGGAGGTTCATGCTATTCCTCCTTTGACCCTCTGCGTATAGTCTCTAGTGAAGTGACGAGACGGCCTGGACTCCTACAAATGACCATAAATACGTCTGGCCGGTAACTCAATGTAGAAAACTTAGCGCCTTTCAATGGAATAGTATTGTGATAAAATCAGACCGAGGTATCGCAATACACAATCATGTCAACTGCATTTATAATAGCAAAGAATATAGTCATTCATATTTCTCCGAAACGCCGATGTGAAATATTGTCAAGAGCTATCATTTGAAGATTGCAGGTTTGTTTTTACATTTTGCATTAAAGTTCTTAATATAAAAATATTTTCTCCCGGATTACGTTTGTTTTTTGACGTAGGCCTGTTTTCTGGGAGGACGCGCGAGTGCGCGACAAGCTGCAGTCGTGGTACCACCGTCTGTAATTTAACCTCAAGTAAAGTAAACGCTGTTCCGCTGACACGGCACCAATGGCTGTGCCACTAGCTGGTATCACTTCGTTGAAAACCCCTGCTGATGGGATTAAGTTGTGAGAGGGTTTCACTTCCTCTGTTGTCTCCGTCTGTCTCAGCCTCTGACCTTGTCCTGCTTGCACGCCTTGTCTCACAAACCAAAGGCTTCACTTTCAGTGGGAAAAAAGCCGATTGCTTTACGTACGCTTGACCCCCCACCACCCTGCCCTGCCCAGCGGCGGTGGCAGCATCACCAAAGCATGGAAAAAAGACAGATAAGACAGAGGACCTAATCACCTTATCTGTAGCCCTGTGAGCGCACTCAGACTGACCGGTCTGGACCTGTTAACATCACACTTGTACTTAAAGTGCCGCTGACAGCTTTAACATACAGCTGTGCTTATTCTTTGCAAAGCGACAGCCTGTATAATTCATTTCATTTGTACTCTGTATGTCTGTTAAACTCAATGACTCAACTATTTCTCTTCTGTATTTTTCAGGTTGATTCTGCGCAGATTATTCCAGACGATCAACCATGTGTTCCCTTAGGAGAGGTAAGAAAAGTCATTCATAGATTTTTTTTTGCTGCACCTCCCCACATTCTCTCTACAAACTGTATTCCCTCCAGCAAAGAAGCGAGCCTGAGGCCACATCCCTTTGAGCCTCTTCGAATGCCCCACTATAAAGCTGCAGCAGGGAGGGAAGAGACAGTAATACATCTTTGACGTGTCATATAGATTGCTGCTGTGAGAAGAGAAAAAACTTAATAAAAAATAGACGAAGTGTATATAAGAAGTGAAAACAGTCGACGTAACGCCTTGAGTTTGCCATTTCGACCGTCGCCATCTTGTTTTTTTTGCATCCAGAAGTGACACGAGAAGTGCAACCAAACACAGAACAAGACATTTGTAGTAATGTAGTGCATTTCACAATTAACTTTCAGGAACTGAAAACACAAACTGTGAAAGGGTTAAAGTTCTAAAACATGGACATCGCCATGGTACCTGTCACAAGGTCGCCCCGCCCTGAAGCATACGCTGCTTTATCGTCTATTTCACTCTAAATGGGACCATAATTTAACATTCAAAAATGACAAAATATAACACAAAATGAACATCATGCTGTGTGTAAGAAGAATTGAAACTACAGATTAAATCAAGGGTAGTAGAAGTGCAAGAAGTAGGCTCATTTTCTCATAGACTTCTATACAATCTCACTTCTTGCTGCAACCAGTGGAGTTGTGCTGGATAACTGAAGCTTCTCCTAACTTTTGTCATCAACGTGGTACAAAACTAGCTTTTAAAGGAACAACGAAAAGTGGGACAGAAGAAGAGACGGACGCTGATAGAAGGAGAAGTAATGGCTACAGAGAGCTGGAATTTGAGGAGGGTGGAGGAAAGAGGGGGGAGAGCCAGCACATTTCCTTTAATAAAAATAAACTGGAGTCAAGTGACCATCAGCTGGTCACATTATGTTTGATCAATATGGTCATGAGGCCTCAGGTATGCAGACCACAGAGAAGCAGAGGAGGAGGGTCAGCCATGTCATCCTCCCTCTTTCCTTTCCTCCTCTCCTCCTGCAGTCACCTGTATAGGTCGTAATTTATTAAGGTTGGGTCAGTGCTTCCATTGTGTGTCAGGCTGTGTTGGAGCCTGCGAGGCGATGGCCACAGCCTATCGCGCCTCGGGGCTAATGGGAAAGAATGACAGGAATCTGCAACTGATAATGCCACGCTTGGAGATGTTAGTTAGCATGTAATCTCCCATATCCTTCCCCTCCCTCGGGCTCCTTTTCTTCTTCTTCTGCTTGATCTTCCGCCTTTGCTCTGCTACCACCAACTCTGTCCCTGCGTCATGCACTGACGCCTTCTCTCTCCTCTTCTTCTTCCTTTTCTCACTGCTCCCCTCGTCTGACCTCTGCATGTGTTTATAACGGTGCTTTCTCTGCAGATGGACTCAGCCCCGGCGTCCCCGCCACCCAGGCTCGACCGAAGCGGCCGGCCTTCGCGGTTCGCGGCTCTGTGGCTGCTGTCAGTTGCTCAGTAGGCAGTGTAGATCCTGTGTAGCAATCAGCAGCTACATCTGGCTACTGGGTCTCCGACGGCTCTGCCTACTTCCCGGTCGAGCATGCCCGTTCCACTCCCATTGGCTGGTGGCACATTCCAATCCTCCGATTGGCTGCGGTGTCGGGGGGGCTCCATCCTGTGACCCCACAGACAGGATGTTCTCTGTGTCACAACTCCACAAGGGGCCCTTGTCAAGGCTTTTTGTGTTTCACTCCTTCCTCTTCCGCCATTCTTTTTAATTCTCTCTCTCTGTCTCTCTCTCTGTCTCTCTCTCTCTCTCTCTCTCTCTCTCTCTCTCTCTCAAGGTCCTCTTTGTATTAAATGTCCTTGATAAACTCTATTAAAGTTAAACTTTCAAGGAGGGATTTTGCCAAAAGAAAAGCATTAATTGATGCAAGTTTGAAAAGCCTTTGAGGTGAAGAAATGAACCTTTGCTTTGTCCTGAACCTGGCATACAATGTAGATTTCTGTGTGGTTCAATTCTACAGCTACATTGTCTGCTGGGTTTCTGGCTAGCAATATAAGCGGCAGTTGTATAACCCTCCGGTGCTCAAAAAAGGTTAGTATTCATCTATTCTGTCAATGTGCCTCAAATGCCTGACCCTGATAATTCAATAAAAAGAAAATATTTCACATTAATACCACTGAGTGACTTGTGCTGTCATTTGTCCGACTGAATATCACCTTTGAAGGGAGGAGGGGGGGGGAATCTGCTCAATTTTAATTGATTCAGTGTTTTTGTGTCCCAAGAGTTAACCCCGAGCAAGAAATGCCATGAAATATTCTAGTAACTCAGCACAAAGCCGGTTCCTTGTCTGTCAGGCTGCTGTCAGACTGGCTCCTTATTAGTGGGACAGCACTGTCTTCCCTGCAGCAAACAAACACACACACACACACACACACACACCACACCTGGGATTATACCAACATTTCACACAAACCAACAATGCTTTTAGAAGACTCAGTGTGCAGCTGTGAAAGTCACACACTATCTGACACCTTACTCAAAGCCTCTGGACCCCGAAAGCAACTTTTACATCCACAACAAGTTTGTTTTCACTTACGCATTTGACGAAAATTCAGAGTCAGAGTTTACTTAAACCCACGCAAATTAAACTGTAATTTGGTGCGTTTTTGTTAGATCTTTTTTCTGACGGCACCCTCTCTCGAGGAGTCTTCTTCCCACACGCACACTGCAGGGAAACTAGGCAGACATGAATAAAGCGGCAGCCACGCAGATGCAGGTGAGCTGGATCTGTAAACCTATATGAAGGTGAAGAAACGGGGGGGGGAAGGTACATGACTCGACACCAAAAGATGAAGTAGATTATTGTGTCCAGCAGGTTGTCGGCGGTGCAGCCCAGGTCTCGTCACAGCCCTGCAGCAGTACTCTGGCAATACAGGTGAAAAATATGGGTTTCCACAGCTCAGACGAGAAGAGAAAGCGAGGCAAAGCTCCCTCACGACAGCAGGCCTTTTGAATAACCAAGGTTTTTTTTTCTTTCATTGTCAAATCAAAGACTGAATTCTCTCCACAAAAGTGAAAACGAATCCCTTTCTAATTCAACTCCAAAGTAAGAAAATAGGGGACAAATTATCCTTCGTATTTCTCACAGCAAAAGTGCATTTAAAAAATTCTGCCGAAGTTACACGCGAAAGTTTAAAAGTGTGGTTGTGGAGTACACCAAGCGGAAGGTCGGAGGTTCGATCCCCAGTCCCAGCGGTCAACATGTCAAAGCGCCGTTGGGCAAGATATTAAATCCCAAATCTCTCCCGGTGGTGGAGCCAACAGTGTGTCACAGTCTGTGTTTGTTTGAAGTGTTTGCAAAGATTGGAAAACATAAAGACCATTAACAGAAATTTCCTGTCAATGGAAGTTCCACCTTCTCATACAATATGTGAATATTTGCTGCTTTTCTCGTCTATTGGTCGGATGAATAAAGATATATATTCGATATTTGACTGACGTCCGATTAATCGACACTATGAATAATTGTCGGTTGCAGCACTGAATATGAGGTGCAATAATAAAGCAATAATAATTTTAATACAAAACTCGCTCTATGTGACCCTCCATGTTGCAGATCGCTGTTGTGAAATGGGCGCCTGGCAAACACGAAGAGCAAATTTGACCCTTAGACGACTATCATTTTGTAATGTATCCACTTAATTGGACTGTATGTATGAGACGAACAATCAGAGCCACTAATGGCTCTTTCAATGTCCACGCAGATTGGAAAAGTGAGCACTGTATTAAGATAGACTTGATAAATGGGAACCAGTCCTTTAGGTAAGAGGTTTTCAAATCCTACAAATAAAGTGAATAATTCTGCCTTTCACAACTCAAGGTTTTGCATATACACAAATAAAAGGACCAGGCATGATTTCAACAGTAAATGTTGCCAATATATTCCTGTGGAGACACATTTCAAAAGTTATGTAATCCATGTTGTGAAATAATCTTAGTGATGAAATACTTTATATTAGTGGTTGGTTTTCAAAGGCCAATGCCAATATTCAGAGCGCAGACGATACATAATGCAGATATATTGCTGTTGGTTCCTGGGAGGGGGTGGGGGGGTCAGCATCTGATGAAATACAACAATTTTATGATGATAAAAAATGAGACACAAAATTGCTGAAATGAATTTATTATGTATTTATTTTCTGCATTTTCTCTGTTTGTACGCTGTCTGCATTGCAGCTATTTTAAATAGAGAAATGTATCAACTAAATAAATGTCCACAGGTACGCAAAAGAAATGTTTTATAAATGAAAAATATATAAAGTTGTAGTGCATTCATCAGTGGATAGCAGCAGCCCATTGTTTCTGAGAGACAACAAAAACTTGTCAACGTACATGAAATAAAAAGTAAGTAAAGTCGTGGCTTTCCCTGTTGCTTGCTCAGAGAAACACTTTAATAAATCCGTAAATAACCAGACGATTATCTCAAAACGACTTTATATCTACTGGAACTTGATCAAGAATCGTGTAAATACATATCCTTTAAGATATCATAGCACTGCAGTAACAGCAGATATGACCTCGTAAATGTGGCCGTGCAGGATGAAAACATCGCCTGTAGGATCAGGATATAATTATGAAGGATTTGCATTTATCATGAACTCCCCGACACAGAATCAGAAACACAGGTTGTGTCTGTGTCTCAGCACTCAGCCCTCGAGTTCAGCCGCACGCACCGTGTTTTAGTGACAATAGTCCACGAGCTGAGCGAATCCTTCGGGACGCACTACGAGAATCCCAACAATGCGCGTGGTTGCTAATGGCCCGTAATGGGAGGGGTGTGTGGGCGCTTTATTGTTGCTTTGATAAGCTGTTGGTGACGTGCGTGGTGTGAGGACTGCATGCACAGTCAGAGTGCAAAACAACAGAGTGCTGAGAGAAAAAAAGAGTGATGATGATGATGATGATAAAAACTGAGAAGAAAAAAAAGAGAGGGATTGAGCCATCTGTCTTCCTCTATCACACACACACACACATATAGACGTGTTCAAGGACAGGGGAGGAGGTGAAGTCGCTACAAACACACCGTCCCCGTCTCGTCTGCGTCACGGCTGTCATTAGTTATCCGAGTGTCACGCAATAACCTCTGCAGTAGGGCTTTCCCCGTCCGCAGGCCGGCACATGCAGAAAAGCCCGGCGGGGGATTCACATGCTGCGAGTCTCTGGAGTTTACAGGGGTCACAAGAGTTCACACTTCCAGGCCGGACCTTGGAGGGAAAGTTTCTGTAGAACCACAAAGGTTTTTCTTGTTTTAACCCTTAACCACAAGCGTTTATTTCAAACTCTCTGTTTGTGCAGGGTTTCATGATAATAACTTCATTCGTAGAGCTCCTTTATCTTTCCCTATCTCTCTCTGATTCTAGGGATCTCAATTCAAAAATGGATTCTGGATTCAGTACATAAGGGTGCACTGATCAAGGCGATGTGGCACGTGATGCCATGTGAGCAGAGCGAAGTGTGTAGGAGATTATGGGGTTTTTATATTTGAAAAAGTTTCATCAACTGATTGCAAATAATGTAAACGCACAGGGGCCAAGCTGAGACATTTATTCATGCTGAACTTGCACAAATGAAAAGATTAAAAATAAATAAAGAATTGAACATGCCGTCTGTGACATAAAGAAAGCTGGTAGGCTTTTTATTTCTCAAAAATACTTGCAACAAAATAACATGTAGAACTGGCATTTTGTGTGTCACAACGATGCTCAACACTCGTTTTGAGTTATGGTCCATCAGTATCAATATCCAGCTTCTTTCTGCAGAAGGAAACAGTGCAGTCAGAAAGGAATCTGGATCTCGTGCGCCTCTTGTAAAAGAGATAATGCATCTCGAGAGACTTTGTGGTTCAATAAAAGCTTAGAAAAGGAAATAAAAGAAACAATAAAACACTCCGATAATCTCTTCGGGAATTGTGCTTTCGGTTGAAACTTCGAGACATACAGCTGCTGGACATGTTGAGTTATTAGAGATTTATTCAGTTGGTTCTGCGTCACGGAGAGATGGATGTCTGCTTCACGATGGCGAGGTGAGGAGGGACAGAAGCAGACTGATTCTTCTCAGGTGGACCCAGCTCGGGGCATGAACTCAGCCCCTGGCACGTCGATGAATAAGCACAGCCCGCGCACTGAGTTTGGGTCACATCCCTCAAGGTCCGTGAGTCATACCGAACAAAGAGCTGTGTCGAGGTGGAAGCAGGAGTAGCTCCAGAAACCTTTTCTCATTGTGCACTGATATTTTTACTTTCCTTTAAATGTCTACTTATTCCAGCACTTTCCAATGCCACAGAGCCTCGTTCAGGCTTTCTTTGTTTAAGTATAATAGAATTATATGCAAGGTTATTTTACCATTAAAACACACACAGACTGGCTTTCAAGTTTCACTGTCGCCGATCAAACTTGAGCTGAAATGCTTCATTTCCCTAAATGTTACAGTGTTGGCTGAAGTCTGGCTCCTTTAAAGGCTCCAGATCGTCTCACACGAAGTAAGTAATGAGAGGCAGAGGTGACAGGCTGGAGGGTTTCCTTTTTTCTGTACAATGTATTAGAGAACATACTTTAATTCCCCTACTGTATCGATATTTCTATATATTTTTTCCATGAAACATATGAAGCATTAAGGAAAAGATGCTTTATGTGATATCCATTTTCATGAATTTTAAACTGTATGCTATCTGTAAACAGATGGCACATTTTCTCAAAAGACTCTAATGCTAATAATTAATTGGAATTCATTTAATTTTAGAGTATTAATTGAACATGTCTCCGTGTTCCCTGTAATGACGTACTGCTGGAAAATACCAAGGAGAGCCACTACAGGTGAATAAGATCAGATGTTATAGATATCACCATGAAACTCTCCCGGCTGATGAGAAAAGGATTTCTGTATTACTAGTTTTCTGAAAGGTTATGTTAAAATATGCAAATTAAGCATTGTCTTATTAAATATGTGCTCATTTGCATTTATTTCAGACGTATGAGCATTTGATAAAGCCACATTTGTTTTATTTTGTTGACATATTAGACTCAAAGGCTTTTTTTTTTTTGGATATCTCTTCCAAACAAATACATTTTTGCCATGTTTTTTAGTAATAAAAAGCTGTATAAATCAGGCTCTGAATGAGATGTGAACACACCCCTCTGTAAAAGCTTCAGAATATAGAGAGGAATGAAAGTGGAAAGTTTGGTTATTTTGACATCCAAGTTTTTTTCATGAAAATTAAGTTTTTTTTCACATCCAAGCTTTTTTCATGAACTTCAAGTATTTTTTTAAATACATTTTTTTCCCATGAAAATTAAGTTTTTTGACATCCAAGTTTTTTTCAGCAAAATTAAGGTTTTTTCACCTCCAAGCTTTTTTCATTAAAAAATGTAGTACCTGAACCACCTGTAGCTGCATCATCTGCATCAGGACGATGCACCTTGACTGTCGCATCAGATTTTTCATTTAATTTTCTTTTACCTGACCAGGTCTTGAGCCATCGATCCATCTCGTCAGTTGACTCAAATTGACCGCGCAGATAATTTATGACGTAAGATCGTAAAACGAACCCACGTAGCTACGTAGCTATGCTACATCTATGCTACACTCTATGCTAGTCATTTTTAAACAGTTTGAGAAACACTTTTAAACTTATAATATATTAATTTAAGATGTGACACTTTTTGAGAAAGACTGCTCTACTATGTACAAAAATGAAGAATGTAAAAATAAAAGTACAAAAAAAACGTGAAATAACAAAATTGCATTAAATGATCCTTTTTCGTTTTCTGTGAGTGTAGCGGTAGTGTAGGAGTCACGAGCATGAATGTGTTTTTGGGTGGGTGTCATCATGATGAACTTCACAAACAAAATAACAAAAGCGACGAGAAGGGAAGGGAAACATGGAAGCATGAAGATGAGGGAGATGAAGATGCGAAATATAGAAAGCTTGTAAATATGCAATTAAATTGCACTCAGGTTAGGAGTTCATTCCATTTTAAGCCGCCGCCTCTAAACTAGAAGAATGATATTTCTTCTTCCATCCCCGTCCTCGCTTCACAGACATCACAGATGACGACTTGGAGGTAAACAACCACATCTTCGCAGTCTAAATAACCGTTTTACATCCACATAGACGACCGCCGCAAGGGCTGAACGTAAGTGTATTCGATACTCGATGACGCATGCTGAATCATGACAGTTACGTATCCCCGCTCGTGAACTGAAGAGGCCAGTAATTACTCCAGTGCAGTGTAGGCTTCACATTCTTTGGTGTGACCACACTTTTAAATTCAAACTGTTGGTGAGCGAGGCAAATCACAGCACGCTCACCGCTCCATTATCTCATACCAAACCTGGTGACTCACCTACCGCAGAGTTTGGTGTGAAAGCATCCGACAGCCTGAGCCAAACTGACTGGGAGGCAGAGTGGACAGTACTAACAAAACAAAAAGCTACCGGGGATTATTAATAAAGAGCCGAGGTGAAACCAAAACTTAAGTATAAAAGTATAAAAAAAAAAAAAAAAACTCATTCAAAATCACATTGACATTTTCGTGTGTAATAACACAGATTGCTTAAAAAAATCCAGCCAGAAAATCAAGCGTTTGTGATGGGATTTTTTTCGGAAGTGTGGTTGAATGAGGCTCTTCTCCACATTCAGTGTATTACTTACAGTAGATGCAGTTTGGAGTGACAGGCAGGAGTACCAGCAGGAAGGTCAGATAAGTACTGCTGTGGGCGGGGCCGCAGCAAAAACGTATTTTAGCCACCTAAAATAAATCAATGTCAGTTTAAATGTACGCTATATTTAGAATATTTCCACAGCTCTACCTTGCTGTCAGACAGCGCTGTCTGACGGGGAACTGAAGCCGTTACTCTCTTCAAAGACACCAGACTCCCTTGACAAAAACAGTCATTTTAACCTCGCAGAACACAGCGGTTGCTGCTCTGCTGCTGCCTCAGCTAGTCAGTTTGTGTAATTGTGTGACTTTAAAGGGCAACGGTCTTCATAGATCTAGCCTCTTAACGTTGCTCTCAAAGTGCACCAGATTGATGCATTTAACTTTGATTGATGCATGAATTGAATACATTACTGGATAGATTAGTGAACGGGCCGGTAATATCTGTGCAGAGTGTCAGTGTGGACCTGCTGTGGGAGGAAGTCAAACTAAAGACTGAAGTTGCTTCATTGCTCCTGTATAGACGGGGCGGGGGCTTTTACGCGTCTGTGCCCAGGGGTCAGTGTTGCTCAAGCATGTTGTACACGGTTTACAATGTACTGTATATGTAAGTGCAACCTTCAAAAGCCTTCTAATTGTAAACCTTTTACAATCTGCTTCTGCAAAGTTGAATTGAATTGTTAAAGAAAGACTTTCGATTCGATTTTTCGATACATATGGATTCTGAATATTTGAAACGGTTTTCATTTTGTGGATGTTACAAAGAAACTACAGTGAAAATAATGATTTTTTTTCTGTAGAGCATTTGTAAGAATAGCATTTATCTTTAAAGTTATGTATAACTTTTTATAAATAAAATTAAAATTATAAATGTATTTCTCTAATTCTTCTATTCTAATTCTTGCATTTTTATTGCCTTTTGAATGTGTAACAATCTCAGAGAATTTTGATGTGCACTGCTGTACTTCAAAAAGAAAATTGTTTTCTACAAGCCAAAAAAAAGAAATGTCTTCTTTGTCATGTTATAACCTTGTTATATTCATCTTTTAATAAACATCTAAAATCTTATGCTCTCAATTTGTCCCGATATGTTTCAAAGTATTGTACCAAAGTTAGAAATTCCAGCATTGTGAAAACCCTTCTTGCAGCAAAAGATACTATTTTGTGTAATTTCTTTTTTTTTTTTTTATGTATTCTTAAATTTGTGCAGGCGTTTGGTTTTGTTTCAAATGTGATCTCATGCAGGTTGTGTCAACTTAACACAGTCTCTGCTACCTCTACAGCCAGAATGGAACAAGTCAGCCATGCATGCTGATGACTGCGTCAACCTTGGTTCACTGATACCGTCCTAAAAATAGTCGCCTCTTCGATGGCCTTCATCGTGCAGGTGACACACAGGGAGACATACGGCCGCACCAGGTGACCCCGGGGTATTTCTGTGGCAACGACAGGTCGGAGGTGAAGTGTCGGTCTTTGTATCTGCTCTCACATCAGCCCCCTAATTTTAGCTGCACGTGCACACGGTCGGAGACATCTGAGAGACGAGCGCGAGAACGGCATTCTGGTTGGACTCCATCCCGCTGAAGTCTATCTGCGGGAAACCCTGACGACGCAAAAAAAAAAAAAGAAAAAAAAGAAACGCAGCACGTTCCCCGTCCTGTCAGACAGATGGACGGACAGGCAGCTGACCTCACGCCACCGCAGCATGTGACATGATGGGCTGGAGGAGCAGCCAGTGTCAGGGATGGACCCGCCAAGGGGACGGCATTGTGAAATAAGTAATAAGTCTCTCTCTCCCTCTGTGTGTCTCTCTCTCTGTCTCACTGTCTGTCTCACTGTGTCTCTGTCTCTCTCTCTCTGTCTCTCTGTCTCTCTGTGTGTCTCTCTCTCTGTCTCACTGTCTCTCTGTGTCTCTGT
>CALSCE010010700.1:1476997-1518668 GCA_943593645.1 Bovichtus variegatus
TCTCTCTGTCTCTGTCTCTCTCTCTCTCTCTCTCTCTCTCTCTCGGTGCATGCTGGGAGTTTGTGGTGTGTGAGCGAGACGCTGAGCGCGTGCTTTTTGAGATTTTTTTTGATTTATTTTGTTAATAATATATGTTAATTTAACTTAGTTTATTGGTGGCAGTTTACTTTAGTTTATTTGTGGTGTTTGTAGGTGGTGTAGGTGGTGTATAGTGTGTGTTTTCCATCCTGCCGGTGTCACGCCGGTCGGCGTCTGACGCCATGGTAAATGGAGACTTCGCCAAGCTCACGAGGAAGCACGGTATCAAGATATCTGCCGGCTTCCCGTGTAGCGTGGAGGAGATCGGGCTTGCGGTGGGGGAGAAGGTCGGACACGGCAGTGTGAAGTCGCTGGCGCGGATGAACAGCGCCGTTGTCGTCTTCCTGGACCAGGTGGAGAAGGTGCACCGCGTCGTCGAGACAGGTATCGTGGTGAACGATTTGTTTGTACAGGTTCAGCCACTGACCCTGCCCGCAACCAGGGTGATCCTGTCAAACGTCCCTCCCTTCATAACCGATGAGTTCCTCAGCAGAGAGCTGTCCAGACACGGGAAGATAGTTTCCCCGGTGAAGAAGATGCTGTCTGGATGTAAGTCTCAGTTACTGAAGCACGTAGTGTCCCACCGCAGACAGCTTTATATGATACTTAATAACCGGGATGTGGAGCTCAACCTCCGCTTTCATGTTAGAGTAGATGATTATGACTACGTGATTTTTGCGACCTCATCGGTCATGAAGTGTTTTGGTTGCGGAGAGGAGGGACACACCGCGAGGGCCTGTCCGAGGCGCGGGGAGCCGGCTCCGCCTGGGCCAGGGGAGACGGCTGGCGCTGCTGCGGGGACACCCTCTATCGTGCCGGTTGTAGCGGAGCGGCGGGCGGCTGCTGTTGGGGGGGGGGAGAGCCTCGCCGCCGTGGGCGGCTGCTCCGCAGCCGATGTGGCGGTGGACCCCCTCGCCCCGGGAGCAGCCGCTGCTGCTGTCGCTGCGGATGAGGTGGCAGCGCCTGGGCGGCCGATGGCTGCGCCTGGGCGGCCGGTGGCCGCTCCGCGAGCCGCGCCGCGCCGTGCCACTGTCGTGTCCGACCTTGTGCACGAGATAGGTGGTGAGATTTCACAGGGTGGGTGTAATAGTAAAGGTGTAGAAGAAAGTGAGCACGTTTGTTTGGGTGAGGCAGGAGAAAACGAGGTGGAGGGTAATAAAGGTAAAGAAACATGTGAAAATGATGGGGAGCAGGTCAATAAAACAGACAAAAACAGAGAACAGACAGAACCAGAAAATAACAGTGAAATTAATGTAAATCATATAGTGGAAAAAAGGACTTGGGGTGAACAGGTTGAGGAAGCGGAGATGGAGGAGGAAGCAGCAGTAGCAGAAACAAATAAACAAAAACCTGCTACAAAAAGAAGAAGAAGGGCAAAAAAAGAAACTGAGGCAAAAAATATAAAAACTGGGGATGAAGGGCAGACAGGAAGAAGGCTGGGGCAGACTGAGGACAGTACCAGTGAGGAAGAGTCTGCCTCAGACAGCAGCGAGGGTTTTAGTGTGGTTTTAAGTAACAGTCAGAAAAAAAAGATGTACACGGCTGAAAGTTTGAAAGTGTTCCTCCAGCAAACTAAAAACCAGCACGGTGTAAAAGTGGAGGAACACTTTCCTGATATAGCCGTTTTTAATACCTCAGCCAGACTCCATATGAGCCAGAGAGAGGAGTCTGGCCTCACTGACCAGGAGGTTTTTAGATTAAAAAAACTTGTGTTAAAGGTAAAAAAGCAAATGAACATTGATGATGTGTGTCTTAACTAATTTATTTGTTTTTATTTTAGCTTTTAACACATATTTTATTATGGATAGATGTAAAATAGGTGTTTTAAATGTGAATGGAGCCAGAGTTTTTAAAAAAAGAACACAAATCTATGAAACCGCCAGAATGAAGAATGTTGATGTACTGTTTTTACAAGAAACGCACAGCGACTGTTTTAATGAGACAGACTGGAGGAGAGAGTGGGAAGGGGAAGTCATTTTAAGCCACAACACTTCTCTTAGTGGAGGAGTGGGCTTCCTCTTCTCCAAGTCTTTTACTCCAGTCTCACTGGAGGTCGAGCATTTTATCGAGGGGAGGTTGCTTTTAGTGAAAGCACGGTTTGACCTTTTTAATGCTGTTTTTATAAACGTGTATGCTCCAACAATCGGTGCAGAGAGGAAGCTGTTTTTACAAAAAGTTAATGATGTTTTAAATGGCTGTGCCTCGGAGGATTTTTTATTCTTGGGGGGAGATTTTAACTGCACAGAAAATGCACTTTTAGATCGTAACCACGCAGAGCCGCATCCAGCATCCCAGAACGCTCTGAGGCAGCTGGTCCACTCTCATGGCCTGGTGGATGTGTGGAGGAGGATGCATGCAGACACTAGACAGTACACATGGTCCCACCTGAGAGAGAACAGGATCTCCTCAGCCAGGTTAGATCGTATTTATTGTTTTAAACATCATTTTAATATTTTTAAAGTGTGCACTATTTTACCTGTTGGTTTTACAGATCACTCCTTGCTTTTATGTAATGTTTTTATTAGAAACATTGTGCCAAGAAGCGCATACTGGCATTTTAACTCAGTTTTAACTTTTGATAAAAAATTTAGAGAGGTTTTTATTTATTTTTGGAGTGTTTTTAGACAGAGCAAGGGTGATTTTAGCAATCTTAGGCAGTGGTGGGACCATGGTAAGACTGAAATCAAAATGCTTTGTCAGCAGCACACCCTCAATGTCACACAAGACATCACCAGATCTATGAAAGACCTGGAGGGTGACATAGTGGAACTAGAAAAAATCAGTGAGTCCACAGGAGATCGAGGATATATTGAAATCCTCAAAATAAAAAAAATGGCGTTGGCCGACCTGCTAGAGGTAAAAGTACAGGGTGCACTGGTCCGGTCCCGGTTTCAAAACACCACCGAGATGGATGCTCCCTCTAGCTTTTTCTTCGGCCTGGAGAAAAAGAACGGGCAGAAGAGGGTAATCCACTCACTCCTTTCAGACGCAGGGCAAGAAATAACGGAACCAAGCCAGATCAGAAGGCGAGCTGTGAGTTTTTATTCCTCCCTCTACTCCAGTGAGTATGAGGGGGAGGACACACTGGTGGAGGAGTTCTGTGGTGGACTACCACAGGTCTCCGAGGAAGCCAACTCACAGCTCGAGGGGCCGTTGACCATGCGGGAGCTGCAGGCCGCTCTGCAGGCTATGCAGGGACGGCGGGCTCCCGGCATCGACGGCCTCACAGTCGAGTTTTATAAAGCCTTCTCGGATATTTTAATATATGATCTTTTAGATGTTTTTAATGAAAGTCTGGCCTCTGGTTCCATGCCGATGTCCTGCCGCAGAGCAGTAATAACACTCCTGCCTAAGAAAGGAAACCTGCAGGACATCGGAAACTGGCGCCCTGTGTCTTTGCTGTGTGTGGATTACAAGCTTCTGTCCAAGGTCCTGGCCACCAGGCTGGGGAGGGCTATGGAGCAGGTCATCCACCGGGACCAGACCTATTGTGTGCCCGGCAGGTCCATGGTAGACAATGTCTACCTAATTCGGGATGTTTTGGAGGTCTCCAGCTCATTGGGCATTAATACTGGTCTGATTTCTCTAGATCAGGAAAAGGCTTTTGACCGCGTTGAGCACAACTTCCTCTGGAAAGTGATGGAGAAGTTTGGGTTCAGCGCTGGTTTCATAGCTAAGATCAGGGTTTTGTACAGTGAAGTTGAGAGTGTGCTGAAGTTTAATGGTGCTCTGTGTGCTCCTTTTAGAGTGTGTAGAGGGGTCCGGCAGGGCTGTGCTCTGTCGGGGATGCTCTATGCGCTCTCCCTGGAACCTCTCCTCTGCAAAATACGTTCCAACCTACAGGGTCTGTTTTTACCTGGTTTTAATGGCGGCATTGTTTTATCAGCGTATGCTGACGATATAGTGGTTGTTGTTGGAAGCCAGAGGGACGCAGACCTTTTAACTGACATTATAAAGGATTTTAGTACAGCATCGGCAGCGAGGGTGAATTGGAAGAAAAGTGAAGCCCTCGCTGTCGGTGAGTGGCGTGGCGGTCTCCCAGTTCTTCCCCAGAACCTGGCCTGGAAAAAAGATGGTTTTAAATATTTAGGAGTGTTTCTGGGTAAGGAGGACGTGGTCCAGAGGAACTGGGAGAACGTCACAGAAAAGATTGAGGGAAAAATTTCCAAATGGAAATGGCTGCTCCCTCAAATGTCTTTTAAAGGTAGGGTTTTGGTTTTAAACAATCTTGTTGCATCCCAACTGTGGCACCGCCTGACCTGTGTAGACCCTCCCTCAGGTTTATTAGCCAAAATACAAGCAAAGATGGTGGATTTTTTTTGGGATGGTCTACACTGGGTGCCACAGGGGGTGCTGTTTTTACCCAGAGAGGAGGGGGGGCAGGGCCTCATCCACCTGGCCAGCCGAACAGCCACTTTTAGACTACAGTTTTTACAAAAATATCTTACAGGCCCGGCTGATTTGGTGTGGAGAGATGTGGCCAGCTGCATTCTCAGACGTGTGAGTAACCTGGGGCTGGATGCTGCTCTGTTTTTAACTGATTCTAAATGTTTAAAGTTAAGTGGGCTGCCTCCGTTTTATCAGGGTGTTTTTAAGTCTTGGGCCCTTTTTAATCAAAAAAGGTGCACAAAGTCTGACTCTCTGCACTGGTTGTTAAATGAGCCTCTAATTCACAGAGCCAGGTTAGACATCTGCAGCAGCGTCACACCTGGCCTGATGGCGGCGCTGTGCAGGTCCAGGACCCTGACTCTACAACAGCTGGTGGATGCAGTGGGGCCGGACCTGAGCGATGCCCGGGCCCTGGGCTCTCTGCTGGGTCTGAACTCTCTCCGGATGGCCCAGAGGATCCTGGAGCTCTGGAGGCAGAGGCTGTCGGGAAAGGAGAGGAGCCTCATCAAGGACTACGGCGGTGGAAAGGCTTCTCCAGACCCAGCAGATCCCTTTCCAGAAATCTACCTAAGCCCAGGGCTCGGAGAACTGACCGGCCCCCTGCTCAAGGTCAAAAACCCTGAGAGACTGTCGCTGCATAAGGCGGATAAAACCGCCTTTTACGGGAACTGTGTAAAAAGTATAAAAAAAAATACCCTCAGCGACAGGCCCTCCACTGTGTGGAGTACCAGGCTGGGTGGAGGAAGTGGACCTGGCCCACAGTGGAGGATTTTATATAAACCTCCCCTCAAAAAGCGGACCGCCGACCTCCAGTGGAGGATTTTACATGGAGCCATCGCCTCCAATGCTTTTATCTCTGTTATTAATCCTGCTGTTTTTAACAACTGTCCTTTTTGTCAACTACATGAGACTGTTTTCCATGTTTTTAGCGAGTGTAAGAGACTTTTAAGTTTCTTCACTCTCTTAACATTGGTTTTTAGTCTTTTTAATGTAGTTTTTACTGAGAGTGTTTTTATCATGGGAGCTGCCTACAAAAAAGCGAACAAAGAAAAGTGGCAGCTCCTAAATTTCCTCTCAGGAGAAGCTAAGATGGCCATATACATAAGTAGAAAAAACAGAGTGGAGAACAGAGAGGGGCAGGAGGCCAAAGCAGTGTGGCTGTGCAACATCAGGGCGAGACTCTGGCTCGAGTTCAGGTTTTATAAACATATAGGAGATTTAGACACTTTTAAACAACGTTGGTGTTTTAAAAATATTATTTGTTCTGTCAGGGACGAAGAATTGCACTTTGCACAAGTTTTTATGAGATAGTTTTTTTTTAAAAAAAAGCACTTTTATGTATTGTATTTAAAATATTGTAAATAAAGTGTTTTTGAAAAAGTCAAAAAAAAAAGTCTCTGTGTGTCTCTCTCTCTGTCTCACTGTCTCTCTGTGTCTCTCTCACTGTCTGTGTCTCTCTCTCTCTCTCTCGCTCTCTCTCTCTGTGTCTCTCTCTCTCTGTCTCTCTCTCTCTCTCTGTGTCTCTCTGTGTGTGTGTGTGTGTGTGTGTGTGTGTGTGTGGGCTGGAGAATGTTGAGGCCCCCATTTACCTTGGTAATGACATTATAAGCACCTGACTGCCACTATGATTGACACAGTGGCACACTTTACTACAGAGAAGAAGAAAAAAGGGAGCGAGAGGGGGGGTGGGGGTAGGGGGGGAGGGGGCTAAGTGTTTTTCACAGCTGTGATCCTCCATGTTTTTACCTGTAACACATTAAAACAAAGCAGGTTCTGCTGCACCCTGCTCACGTGTGTCTCTTTCTTTAAACATTTCAGTCAGAGCAGTTTGGGGATCCAGTGCTTACAGGTAGCTCAGCAGTGGTAAATACTACCACCACATTTCCTTAAATTCCCCTCCCTTCAAATAATAAACCCTGCCAATTCCAAAGAAGAAATAAATACACAATAGAAAATAACAATTAGGGTTATTGTTTTACTAAAATGCTCCAGCAAGTTTCCGCTTGAGAGCTAAAACTATAATGTATGTATTATCACTGCTGACTTTAGTGATCCTCTGATTTATCATCTTGCTCCACCATAAGGTTGGCATTTTTTATTAATTTTTTGTTGCTTTTGACACTTTTTATATAAATAACAGCTTCTTCTTCTACAACCCTATGAAACCCCTACAGCTACAACAGTATATTCAGATTTAATGCAATCCTTTAGGTTCCAAAAATATAAGAGATCACAATTACATTTTCCTATAGGAATCCTAAAAGTCTTTTTGGCCACAGCTGTCACTCTCATATTCCTCATTTGAAGTAGCTGCACGAGGAAGACGAGTGCTGCTGAACAGCCATTTTGCCGTACGAACAGTTTTGATGTGTGTCTTTTATTCACTCTCAGGCTTTCTCAGGGACAGAGTGGACGTCGAAGCAGGAGACGGATGAGTCTGTGGACTTGTCCCCGCTGAGACTGAAAGCTTTTCTGCGTGGGAGAGTTGCTCTCCTGTCTCCCCCCCCCCTTTTCCTCACCCCTCTCCTTCACTCTCCCCTTTTCTCCTCCCGACGTACTGGCTTAGAAATGAGGAGTAAGTCCCTCTGTTTCGAGAGGTTTGGAATTAGTTTGTCTCCTAGCAACAACCCGTACAATACAACATGGTTTTGTGCGAGACAGAGACACAGTGTGAGAGTGATGTGTGTGTAAGAAGTGTGAGAGACTTTGGGAACGGGTTGATCTGTGTGTGTGTGTGTGTGTGTGTGTGTGTGTGTGCCTATGCATTAATCAGCTGAGCACACTTTTTCCACTGTCCTACATGTTTGGTGGGTTTACTCTCATGTGGAAACCTGTTCCACTCCACGCTTTCGTCTCGCTCTTCTCTTGTCTTCCTCCGTCCTCCACACACACACACACACGCACACACACACACACACACACACAGATACATTCTTCATTCACAGCAGACAGCACTTCCTCCCTGGGTTGACGTTACATAAGCGCAGAAAGAAGCTGAATGGAAACTGGTGATAAGCTGGTGTTTTATCACGAGGACGTGGGGCAGTGGCCATGAGAGTCTGGGTCTCGCTGTACGCGGGTGTAGAAATGAGGGAGAACACCCACCGCCACCCACATGGCCACCACGACGTCACCAACCCTGGCTTTAAGATCAAATGTAGGTCACAACCTGGAAAAGACTTTCAAGCAAAAGTTTGTATATCAGTCACTCACCCATGTGTTGTCTTGAATTCTTGCAGAAAACGTAGTTCTCAGCCTCCGCGGTGGTGAAGAATCAAAACACAGAGAATAGTCTTGATGAATTGAAGTAATTAAAACAACAAATGCATTTTTCGCTAAAAACCTTAATATTTAAAAGCCTTCAGACTCTTGAGGACGAGCAGCGCACCTGCAGAAGACTGTTGCAGAAGTGTTTTAAAAATGAAGGTTTTAGTGAAAAGTGTTTGTGAAGTAGTGAGCACACGACTGGATAAATGAGACTTTATTATTCTGCACGAGTTGTGTTTAGATGTAGTTTTAATTCATTTAATTCATTCACACTTTCCTCTGTTTTCTGATTCTACCTCAGTGTGGGACTGTGAAAGTTATTGATACACAAATGACTATTTTGTAGGTGAAGTATTTCTTCAAACTTATTTTTGGGCCTTACTGTAATCTCTTCTTCCTTCCTCTCAGATGGAGCTGAAACGCTCTTTACTGGAAAGGAATGGGTTAAGTTGCCGTAGCTGGAACTGTGAAATCTGAGAAGTGACGGGAGAGGGAGAAGGAAGGGGAGATTTCTGGGGACCAAAGAAAAAAAAGAGGAAGACCCAGAGCGCTACCCTTTGCCCTCCTCCTCTCTGACAGCTCTCCGCCTCTCTGCCTCTCTTCTGCTTTCTGTTTTCTCCGTCTGCTCCTGAGTGGCAGCCGTCTCTCCTCCGAGCTTGTAAACGGTAAGTACGGGTCGATTTCACGCACGAGATTACACCTGCGACAACGCGCGCGCGTTCGCAGGGCTTTGCTTTTAGCGGGCGGACTCTTTTCACTGTTACACCGCCCCGGAGAAGGTTCTTTCCCTCCTGGTGTTAAAGCTCAGCAGTAAGCGTTTCCCACTTCCTGTGCAGCGCTGAATCAGCCTCCAAGAATGTACGAGCACTGACTCACACTTCCTCCTGGATATGACAGAGCTTCCTCTCCTCCGCCAACTGATTTAGCCTCTCCTCCCTCCCTCCACCCATCTTCCTTTCACTCCCACCACCACCCACCAACACCACCCAACCTCCTTCCTCTAACAGTTAAAGGTTTGAGTGGAATAAGTGAGTCCCGCTGAAAGGCAGGACGCTGAGCGGCTGGAGCGGGGCACCGAGGAGGGACAAGTCACTCGTCTCAGTCATCAAGCATCTGAGTCATTTGAATTTAATTTGGATGCTTCAATCTGGCCTTATGATCATTCATGGGAGCAGAACAGATGGGTCTCTGTTGCGCAGCTCAAGCTAACATCAGGTCCGCGGTTAGCGTCTCCGGGGCAGGTGAACCGCAGTTCAACTCATATTAAAACAATTAACTGAAAGCACAGTAAGGTATGGAGGATTATCAGCGAAGGATTGATCAGATGAATGAAGTAGAAGGGCACTTCAGATAAGGCTGTTTCCATAAATGACAAATAATGTCAGTGATGTTACATTTAAAGAACTCGACAGCATCTTTCCAGAACCCGTGTCCACTTCACGCTGCAGGACTGTGTCTGCTGTGAAAGTATGAAGCTTTCTGAAGGAAACAAATCTTTTAAATGTCCCTTTGCAACGCTTTTCGCACAGTCATATTGTGTCGAGGCAATCAGCAAAAATCTCAGAAATGGATTTCTCAAAACGTACTCCAATAAAACCAAAACTATCTGCAGACCATGTGATAGCATATGATTTTTTTTTTTTGTTTGACTCTTTTTAACATTGATCTTTACAGAAATGCTTCATTTGCTCTCATTAAATGTTTGCAGCAGTGTGTGCCCTTGTGTGGACTCTTGAAACTTTGAGAAGTGAGAAATCACTGGAGGATTTTATTTTAACACACTCAGGTCAGAGGCAGTCAAGATTAGCAATGTTTTTACCAGAATAAATTGCCACAGACAAGAAAGTTAGACACCGAAAGATGTTATATTTACAAAAATGTGCAAGTTCCCCTTTAAACTAAAATAAATATGTATCAAGTTATTTGAGACAAGGAAAAATTGAGGGTAAAAAGCAGCAAAACAAAGAATCCACAAACTGAAAACCAGGACTTAAATACAAGTTAATATGGCGAGAGGACGACGTGCAGGTGGAGAGATGGGCGGAGAAGCTCAGGTGAAGGGAGGAGCAGGGTGTAGATGGCAGAGGAGGGAACAAAAGGAGGGAAAACATAAAACTAAATCTACAACTCAGTCCAGTCTTAGGAAAAAGTGTGAGGGCATCTGGACACAGAGCCAGACTGTGACAAACTCAAGCCCTCGTTTTTATTGTTACATCAAATATACATTTAGAGTTCAGTGTTTCCCACCGCAAGCATGAAGAAAATATTAAAGATTTAAAGATGTAAAAATTTAAACGCATCAATCTGATGCACTTTGAATGCAAAATGAAAAGGTTGTATCAATGAAGAACGTTGTGATCTTGTAAACAATTTCTGGTTAATAATTGTGTGCTCTGTAAACAATTTAATCATAAACACATTGGTTGTATATAATAGATACACACACACACACACACACACACACACACACACACACACACACACACACTGACACACACACACTGATCAGTCCAAAACAGTATAAATATGTTCTACTCTGTAATTATTTCCTCTGTAAAATGTGTTAACCACAATATGAGACCAAAGAAGAGAAATGACTTAGCAGAGAAAGGAAATACTTTACGCAAAAACATCTACAAGTGTATATTCACTTTCTTTTCCCGGGAGTTGAGAAGATACCGCTCTTAGGTTACGTTCACATTACCTCTTGTCTATTTTTGGATTAGCCGGGAATTAGACGGAGGCGTCACTGCTGAGATGGCGACAGCCGGAGCCGCCCACTTCAGCCGCTTCACAACGGCTCCTCAGAAACCTCTGGGTGACGTCACGGAGAATACGTGCGTATTCTACACAGTCTGTGGCCGAGACATGAGGAGGTGTATGAGCTTCTCGTTTAACTTTCAACTCAACGTGGCGCACTGTTCCTTTAAGGAAAAAAATCCACTCAAGTAAAAGCAGAATTACTGATTTTAGAGTTTACTTCTAAAAACAAGTCGGAAAGCTTACTATTATACTACAAAGTAACTGAAGAGCACCGTACGTGTTACCCGCTGTGTCTGCAGAAAGCATATCGGACGCCTCTCTCATCGACCTTTTACCTCCTATCAGCCCCATCTGTGAAAGTAGGCCATTCTCTGACTACTCAAGTGTGAAGCGGAGGTCTTTTTCTCTGAGCGCGGTGGAAAGTTTACCTTGTGACCAAGGTGTGCTGCTGTGCTGATTATGCAAACATCCCACAGCCAGCAGGAGCCTGTACTCACACACACGCGCGCACGCATGCACACGTACGCACACATGCATGCATTCACCTGACTCATACATGACGTCACGCGTGACAGGTGCCTCTGTGGATACAGCAGGACCTGAGGCCGCGAAGGTGCGTTTGTGCGTTTCTGTGTGTTTGTGTGTGTGTGTGTGTGCGTATGCATGCTCTCTTTGGGGTTGTTTCGCGGTGTTTACACATAACAGTGCGTTAAGAGTGTGTATCACGCGTCAGGGGAACTGGGAAACAGCGAGCACTAAGAGGAACCGGTGATGTCACGCCGTCATAACTAAGGAAAATGTTGTGCAATACCTGCGTCACTCCGCACCGGGACAACAGCAGGTCGAAGCTGGGAGCCGGCTGGTCAGCCTCTAAACAACATCTGTCATGTGGAGCTGCAGTCCGCACAGAGGCAGCGCTGTAGTGCTGCTGGTTAGTCAAGGCCCAGTGACTTATACTGCATTAGTAGGTGGAAAGCACCGTACTGTCCAGCAAGGCCAGATAATGTGATGACTGTTGGACGCACTTCAGATGACCAAATACTGTGGTATGTTTGTAAAAGGAAGTAACACAACCCCAAATTCAGCTGGATTTCCTGCATCTGCTCGTTACACACGTGGACGCGCTCGCCGCTTGGAAAGAGACCACGGCGGATTCAGTCTTCGTGTCCTCTTTGGATCTCCTCTCCGAGGATGGATGAGGCTCAGCGCGGCACCGCACTGAAACCGAGACCTGCAGCCAGGTAGAAAATGGAAGCCCGGTGTCCCACACAGAGCCAAAACTTCTGGGTCTCGGACAGGTGAAAGGATGTGATGAGGTTACGTTATGTCAATAGAGGCTATAAAAACGGGCTCTTTCATTCACATCCGCTGGAGTTTCCCTCGCTGCCCAGGTAGTGGAGCACCTGTCAGGAAGAACGTTGCTTTATGACTAAAACAAACAGAAATCCACCGGATTTTTCTCACTGCCAGTTCACAAAATGTTTGGTAACATGTTATATGAAGGTCATGTCTATAATGCATTATACGCACATTCATATGACATTATAATGCATTTGTAAAGCTTCATGAAACACTTTCTAAATATGAGGATGAAGATGATGAGTAATGATGACATGCTTCAGGAGCAAAAATAAATAATATGCATATGTCTGCAAAGCCATAAAAAGCACATTCAAAAGACATTTATGTGGCTTTAGAAAACTCTTTATAAATGTTATGTATTGTAATTATGCCTTACAACTTATAACAAGGTTTATAAAGTATAATAACTGGTGGACATAATGTGTTATAAGTTCAGCATTCTTATGAATACTGAACTTATAACACATTATTGTTTTAAACCTCCATGCCAAAGAGACAACAGTGGGTAAACAAAAGAAATGCTTTTTATGCCTTATAGATATAGGATATAAATAATAGATAGAGATATAAATATAGGATATATATTTGTTATTTTTTGAGTCTGCTCCTCAAGAAAATCATCCTCACTCATCATCTTCATCACTTATTTCCAGAGCGTTGACCTTTCCCCCGGTTTATTTTGTATGACTTTCCATATATTCAAGGCACAAAAAAGGAGTAAACGGCGGCACTGGGCTGATTTGACCACCGTTTGAAACGATCATCCATCATGAACCAATCAAGTGGCTGCTGGATGGACCGCTCTGCTGAAGGATGAAGAGCGAAGACTCACGGTGACTCAAGCACAACACGGGAAAGATTGTTGGACACTTGTCCAGAGAGCCAGTTGTGTTGCCATCTGCAATTTGCAGAGGCCTCCGTTTAAAAATGCAGCCTCTATGAGAATACTTTCACAGCGCACAGAGACACAGTTCTGGCTTGGAAGGGCTTCTGTTCATGTGGACGTCGAAGACGAGCTGAGCTATATGTGGACACTGCCACCATGTGGCCCCCCTCCAACCTGAGAGCTTTATTACAACCAGCAGTGGGCCGAGGCGGGGGGGGAAGGAGGGGGGGTACTGCTTATTCATTTTACTATCAGCAAAGTTAATTAATATATCCGCAGTTGGAAAGTTCCTTCTGGTATGATACGTGTGATAATAAAACACAAAGAGCGTTTCTTAACTGTTGTTGGGATTGTGACAAAACAAGTGTAAAAACAGGTTAAACTGAAACACTTGCAGTGTGCAGCTTTGTCATTGTTTTGCATATGCAGATGATTTTTATAAGATATATCCGTCTGTCTTCCAGGATGGATCCCTGTCAACGTGGTCAGAATGGCTACGAGAGAGTTTTTACATTCATGGAGCTGGATGTTCATTTATCTACGGAGCAGTGAACGACACCGAGTCACTAATCAGGGTCTGTCATGCCACGCATCAAAATAACCTTGTCAAACATTTATTGGCATCAAGCTTCAAGTCTAATTGCTAAATTATTATTGCTAATTATATAGGGAAGTATAATTAGTATGTGGTATCAGCAGAAGCCGCCTGACAGGGAAAACCACAACCGACCACGACAGAAAGAAGAGCAGCTAAACACCCCCCCAACCCCCACCCCCACCCCCACCCCCAGCACGCTAATTCAGCCTCATGTTCAAAGAGCTCCTTTAGAACAGGAAAAAAAACATTTTCCAGCAGCGTGATAAGGCACAATGGTGATGTCATAATGTCATGTCTGCTACATGTCAAAATGACAAATCCTCTTCATTTCCTGTGAAACAAATGAAATATGTTTGTGGTTATCGGTGACGAGCACGTGGAAGTGGAAGGACAGGATGGCGTTAACAGTGAAGACGTACGACGCCTGCAGGTGTTGAGGTCGAACAATCTGCAGAGAAGCATCTCCTCATGCTGCTTTTTATGAAAGTGATAAGAGGAGCACTGTTCGTGAAATTGTTATTAGATTGCTTAGAGAGGCGACGATCAATATCTTTGATTATGAAATGAGAAGAATTTCCAGAGAATCGGCTAAATTAAATTGAAAGTCACTGCTGGATGTGGAAATAAGAAACTGTTGGCTTACTAAATGTTTTGTCGGGATGTACTGTAGAAGTTATTCCTAGTAAATATGTGAAACATGTTAGTTTAAGTTATGAAAAACAAAAAAATAAAAAAAAGACATTTTGTTTGCAACTTTCCAGTAAATTAACAGCAAAATTGCAAAATACATTTTTCCAGCTAACAATTTTTGGGGGATTTTATTAAAAGTGTTTCATTTTGTTTCCGTCTTCTGACGCCATAAATTTAGTTTGCATCCGTATTTAGATTTTTTTAAAGAACTATGTGTACAATTTTACTCTGTAGGAGCAAGTTCACGCGTTGTTTACACTTTCTTTTTGTTTTAATGTGACGCAAGAACAAGTAGAAATGGATAAATGAATGTCTAATGAAAGACTAATGATATGACATTTCACAGGAGGAAAGTGCATTTACTCAAGGACACTTTTAAAGGACAGGTTCACAGTTTTTCTGTCTTGAAAATGATAATCAGGAACCCAGATGAGCTTCTTCTTTCTGTAATAATCCTCCTGTTCATCACGTCCGTCAAATGAAAGCGTCCACATCCCCTTCAGAAGGAAGAAACTGACATATTGGCAGTAGTGAGCACAAGATTCCTTTACAACATGAACACCTTTAGAGGCATGAAGGAGAGAAGCTCGTCGGATATAATCTTCATGTTTTAAATGTGGCGTTTGAGTACCTGCCGTAAAAGGCAGTGCTTCCCCCGAAAGAGGTTTATCTCGTGAATTACTCCACAGCCGGGATGCATAGTCTCTGGATGTCCACCCAGATGACCCCTCGAGGTGAAAACATTCATCCGATGGATGCAAAGATTCTAACCAAAGGAGTGATGCATGGTTGTGCATCAAACTACGTCTGAAGACTTTGCACCACCTGGACGAACGGCGCTCACAGGAGGTCGTTCTCTTTTGATGAGTACTTCACACACACCTCAGTGAATGTCTGTGTGTGCGTGTGTGTGTGTGCATGTGTGTGTGCATGTGTGTGTGTGTGTGTGTGTGTGTGTGTGTGTGTATGTGATGCTTCCTGTGACTCACAGATCTAAAACCCTCGGACTCATCCTGGAGGAATCTGGGGAACTTCTACCACATGGAGACCTTGTTGTTGCCTCTGGCACAGAGAAAACGGATGTTTTCTGAAGACGTAACGGGGAGTGAGCCGCACGCAGCGGAGCTTCCTCCGTCACCTCCTGTGACACAGGTGGAGGGTGATGTGAGGATGGATGTCACAGAGCCTGCACAACACGTGCGCCTCGAGACACTGATTTGATCAGTGACTGTAAGTGCTGCACTTCATTTTAAAAGGTATTTATTCTTGGCTTAAAAATGTCCATTTTCTGCTACTTTATATTTCTGCTCCATTACATCCAACTGGGAAATATTTTACTTTTCACTTACTATAGTTATTACAAATGAAGAGTTTGAAAAATATTATTATGACCAGCCTGTAAAATATGTCAAAGTCAGCATGAACTCCACCTCAACCACTTACATCAAAATACTGCTTACAACTTAATGCATGAAAAAGATAATAACGTAGCATTTAGGAAGAAAGACCACTCAGGAGTACTTCTACTTTTCATACTGTACTTTTCCTGGAGTATATTTCTGAATGCAAAACGTTTCCATGCAGTATTTTGTGTGCGTTGTGGTATTTTTACTTCAGTAAAGAAGCGGAGTAATGAGAGAACGGAGGACAAATATCGACCAGAAATTAAAAACCTATTTGAAAGTTGCATTAAAAAGCCAAACTGGGGAACAGGCAGCTCCATTCAGGAGGAAAGTAACTAAGTACATTTACTAAAGTATTAGGCAATGATTCTGTACTTTAGGATTTCTATTTAGGAGGCTGCATTTGGAAAATATTGTACTTTTTACTGGTACTTTACTACAGTTTTTAGATAATTATTTTAAATCTTCAAAATGTTTCTTCTTTTTTTTTTTGTTGATTTGTCTCAACCTGTAGATTGTCATTTGGTAGTCACGTGATTATTATTATTATTTTTTGCCTTTGGAGGATTTTAACACTTATTTTAAAGCTTTATATTTAAGTACATTTACTGAAAACAATGACATTTTTTTTTTTTTTTTAATGCAGGGCTTATTTGCTTTTAATTTAGTATTTTTCCATTATTTTTGATCTAGATTTAACTCTTCCACCACCGCGTGCATGACATTTATAAATAACGCAGAACTTCCACAGGAAATGAGTCACTATTTTGGTTACTCATGTCGGGACTTTTCCGAACTTAATAATTTCATGAATGGACGCCTGAAATGCAAAGATCTCCATTCATCACTTCACGCAGTGTGTGTTCACATTCACAGGCTCCGTGTCTGTCGCAGCCTCGTGAGGTCGCCTGGAGTTGAGACGTTTTGCGGTCGCTTATTCATCCCGTTTCCTCGCGCCCCGCAAAGACGCACGCGACCCAACGCGACGGCGCGTGTGAGTCAACCGGGCTGCTGCCTATTCTGGGCCGTATAAAAGATCTGCACCGGGCTGAGGACGCAGAGCACCGCCGAGCTTCAACACAAGCGCACAAGCATTCAAATATTATTCATATGCGATTAATATATCAACTATACTGGGACCTAATGGTGGGGCTGGAACTCCCAGTACATGAAATGGTTTATGTAGGCAAAAGAAACAATAATTAAAAAGGAAATCCTGTTGAAATGAAACTGAGTAAAAGTTCCTAAAGAAGCACATTGAATGGAACTGAAAGAGCTCAATCAGAAGATTAGTATCTGAACATGTTTATTATGGTGCATCTATGTGAAATAATGATTTAAATGTTGCAACATATGTAGTAGGAGCTGCTACTACTTTACATACCATCCTATATATATATATATATATATAAATATATATATATATATATATAAATAAATATATATATAAATTATATATAAATATATATAAAAAAGAATAGAATATTAAGAATATATATATATATTCTTAATATTCTATTCTTTTTTTTAATAATTCATATCTTTTTGTGTCAAATGACTTGAAACTGCAGCTGGCAAATACAAATAGTTGTATAAATATTACAATCTCTCGCTCTCTCTGTGAAATGCATAGTGTTAACACATGTTCATAAAAAGGTTTTGTTAAATTGAAATACTTGAGTGCAAAACTCATTTCCATGACATTAATGTGAAGTGCAGCACTTTTCATATACTTTTAATATTAATGTTTAGAAAAGGTTGTGACATGACTTTAAATGACTGGCTTTGACCAATAATTAGTAACCAAGCTCATGATTATATTCCAAATTCAATTTGTAGGTGCCAATTCTCCCAAATAATAATCATATGGGAGAATTGTGAGTCGATGCAAACTGAGGCGGCTGAATACAAACTGGAACATTTCCTGGTTTACAGTCTGAAAATTAAAAAGTTTCAGGCTGTTGGTGGCGGTCACTGTCAGAAACCATCCCAACCAGTGTGTGTGTGCGTGTGCGTGTGCATGTGTGTGTGTCGTTACCTTGTCACACTTCACATATTTTGGCTTTCTGCATTAACGGTGTAGACGGCGCTCCTCTCACACACATTCCTCACAAACCCCAGCACTTCCACAAATGACTGTGATTTCCTCTCAGCTGCTGAAAGCACTTGATCTGCACGGTCCAAGAAATATAATTTCTCTTTTTCTACATCCATTTCCTGTCCTAAAATACTTGCATATGTTTTCACTGTCAACTTGAGTGTGAGTCACTTGGTTTAAGAGTAAAAACAAATACGAACGGAACAAATACACACTGACTCACATGAGTGACTAACACATCTGGAATACACCTTCAGGATTTATGAACAGCTTTGATCCTCTTTATTAGTGCGTGTGGGTGTGTGCGTGCGTGCACATGTGTGTGTGTGCATCAGACATAAGTCAGCATCCATCTCCTTCGTAACTACAGTGACATCTGCTGGCTCCAGGTTACACTGGCTCTTGTGTCTGACTTCTGGGCTTCCTCTCTGTGGAGAGCATAGAGTCCTCTATGATCACGCATCGCACATTTCAAACTGCACAGAATATGAAACTCTTACTGCAGTTGGCTGGTGGAGAGTCTCATATCAACTTTTAAAATCTCTCTCTCTCAGCTATTTATTCGGGAGGTCTTTGCCTTCATTACAAACAGCGGGTTAGGCAGCGATGGGGACAACGAGGATCAGAAAGGTAGGGGCTTACACCCCAGGGAGGGTCCTGAGGTTTTCAGGAACGAAACCTGCATTTTGACATTTTGACGGGAACAAAAAGAAGCCTGTGCTCCTGGGTTTAGGGTTACTGCTTCGTTCATAAAAGAACCCCGTCGGCCCGCAGGAGGCCCCGCGCAGCTTTGAGACGCACACACGTGAGGCTGCACGAAATGCTGGTAATGAAAGAAAAATAAGTAACGTGACACAGCAGGTCAAGAAGCTGCAGGCTTATACATGGACACCCCCACACACACACACACACACACACACACACACCACCTCTACTCAAGGAAAACAAACAATAACAACAACAAAAAAGGAAAAACTAAGGGAAAAAATTGAAACTTTCTTCAGGATTAGTGTTGTCTTTACTGCAAGCAGACAACGTTTTAAAAACTACAGTGTGGGCTGTGAGTGACATGACTGCAGTACTCACACAATACAACAATCATAAAACACTTTCAGGATACAATGATCACTCTTTTATATACATATATATAGATATATAGATATATATATCTATATATATGTTTCAGTCTCCACCGAGTCTGAGAAGATCACTTTGTAGATGTTTGTTCACCAGCTGGTCACAAACGTTGTCAGTCTGCCATTTTGTGCGGCACAGTAGATGTTCCATCATTTTTCTAACAACAACAAAATGGGAACAACAACATAAATAGCCCACCGCAGACGCTAAAGTGTCAACACGTTTCTGTTGCAAATCGAACCTCATAAATACAACCATATGCAAAAGGGAAAAAGGATCATGACAGGAAATGTGTCTTGTATAAAAACCCAGAAAGGCCATGCCTCAGCTTCCAGCTTTGATATTTTCTTAAATGTCAACCTCCTCCCCCGTCTTACTTTTGAAGTGGGGGAAAAACACAGGCTGACAAACCCGAAAATTCAAAAGGGATCATGAATAAATTAGAAGGTGTATTATTGGTTGAAGTGGTTTTCAGTCAGTCGGACCGATGCAGCCACCTGTGGTCGTGATAATGAAATAACTGTCAAGCACAATGCCTGCAGGAACTGCTGTGAATGATCCCACACTTTCCCGACTAATTTCGCACAATGAATGTCAGCGAGCGAGCACAATGAAATCCTCCATCATGTATTTTCTAAAGTTTGGAGAAAGGTGAGGGTGAGGGTTGTTATTGTCAAATGGTTCTGGCACCATAAATCAAAGTGTCATTTTATTAGAAGCGTATTATTCATGCTTTTCACACCCGGTGACCGAGTGTTCATGTAAAAAAGTTTTCACACCGACGCAATCACACTTGCGTTTGGCAGATTTTTTGGGTGCTGCTGCATCTTTTTCCCAACTCAAAAGGCAGAACAAAATGCACCTCAGATTGTTACCAGTGAAACAAAAACTGACTTGACGCACAGATTGTAATATTAGGTGAAATGTTTTTCGGGGGGATTAGACATGTGATCCCAGAGACTCCTCATCTCTTAGCCCACAGGCAGGCGTGCAGCAGCAAAATACAGGCTGACACAACTTTATCTATCTGTTGCTTCCTGTAAAGAGGCTGCAATGGGCACAAGGGTGAGAGACAAACCTCTGGAAAATGCATCGTCACTCTTTGGACTGAAAGAAAAAAACCCAAACAGCTACATGAGAAGTCAGAAAGAACCAGGATCTGAAGTTAAATATAAAGGACAAGGCTTGCAATATTCTATATTCTTATTATTGTTAACAAATACCATGAAAAGCATTAGTCCATCTCTCAGAAATCTTTTTAAAATGTCTCACAAATATATAGAATTTTATCTTATTTGATAAGCACAATGCACTTTAGCTAATTACAATACAGTGTAGTTAAAATATACAGCTTTTAGTATCATAAAACACAGTAGGATATATATATATATATTAAAAAAAATATATATATATAAAAAAAAGAAATAAAAAAAAAAGAAATAAAAAAATATATTTTTATATATATATATATATATATAAATATATATTTATATGAATATATATATATATATATATATATATTAAAAAAATATATGTATTTATTTATTTATGTATATATATATATATATATATATATATATACAAATAAATATATATATACATATGTATGTATAAATAAATCCATCAGAACAAAACGTTTAGTCAAAATGAAAGCTTTGTGGATTAACTATAAATTAACAAACAAGCTAAATACATTTATAGAGTTTTCTGCTTCATCTGAATAAAAGGAAACATTGACAACTTTAACACTGAAGTGAAAAAACTAAATTGAATCCGCCGTCAGGTGTTGATGTGATTGTTAAGCAGCAGTTTGGGACTGAACACCTCCTGCTGGGCTGAGTGACGGGCGAGATGCATTCATCGCTCTAATGGAAAGCACTCTTCACACATGTGGAGATCAATTATAATCATTTAAACACATTTCTCTCAGCATAGCTTTTTATAGCACTTCTTAAGAAACAGTTACAAAAAGCTTTACAAGAGTAGAGGTAAAACAAAACCGGGGTTTAAAGAACAAAATAATATTATATTAAAGTAATGAATGAAATAGTTAGCAATCATTAAGTAAGGCTTTAGATGAACACTGAGTTTGAGCAGAGGTGTAAAAGAGGAAATAGATTTTCTGTGCCTGTTCCTACTGGTCAGGGGATTCAAGACTTGAAACTCAACCCCTTACATCTAATTTCACACTCAACATTCAAGCCCACAGAACTTTATTTTGAAATTCTAGTTGAGAGCCCACAGTTTCATAAGATTGTAAATATGTGAGGCAGATTTTTGGGGGATTTTTGGGGGAAAGGGAAAAACATGGAGTCTCGGGTTTGAGTATATCACAGAGCAGCTTCAACATGAGTTATACTGTTAGAGTAATACAGAGTACTTATATGATACTGCCAGACACGGTGGAATTAGATGATTTTTCCAAGGTTAAAGTAAAAAAAAAAAGATAAGGAGTTTAACATATTTAGACATACATAGAGTTGAATCCAAAATGAACCAGCTGTGAGCAAACCAGTGAAGGAAGACGGGATTGGGGGATGAATTCTCTTGCAGTGCGGGTACGAAATATATACCATCACCACATACCACCACCACATATACCATCATGCAGCACGGGACACATTTCAATCCAGCATCACACCAAGATTTCAAGCTTCTGAGTCACAGGCAAGGATGCATTTATCAATAAATAATATATCCATCCATCCATAAAGAAACATCACATAAGCAGCATATACAATAAATGTGATTCTGAGTCAGAGTCAGCGTTCTACAGCCTGAGTGGCTGTGAGAGAGGAGGTGGGTTTGCACCAGGTGGGCATGAGTGTGTTTGTTGGAGTTCATGGCAGGGAGACAGAAACACCAGTGTAGTGAGTGGACACTCGTCGGCTCCATTCAAAGATTGAGCGCTCTCTAAAAGTGCAGCATGTGACAGTTAGTTGGTGGTAGCGGGACACGCGATTGTTTTTATAGCTTTTGTTCTTAGATGTTGAAATCTCATCATTTTACATGTTGATCAGATCAGAAAGAACTTTATTCATCTCGGAGGGAAATTGATGTGCAGCACAAAAGTAGCAAAGAGCGCAAATATAACAAAATATTAAGAATAAAGAAAGATTATCCATGAATAAATGTCGTAAATATAAACCCGGTTAACATTAAGTTGAAGGATTTTGTCATTGACCACTTAAAGTATAGACTCTTAAACTTTTTTCTTACAAAATAAAGTACAATATAGAATATGCATTAACAAAAAGGATTGCGCTGTTTATCAATAGCAGTAGATAAACCCGTGTGTGCAAAACATTTATCTTATAGAAGCAAGATAACTAAACAATTATATATTTAGGAATAAAAACCTTGGATTGTCTGTTCCTAGAATTCTAGTGAAAGTCAAATGACTTGTGTCAAAATGTATTTGGATTAAAGTAAAAGGTAGGTCCGTTAAAATGGGGGTTCAAAATATATGTAATATAGGCTATGACATAAGACATTAAGGCTACAGAACACAGTAAGCTACAGGTCAACTTCTGTCCAAAGCAACAATACGTGCTGTGATGCAGCGTGTGCACACACCTGATGATACATGTACAGTCACCTTCCTGCAGAGAGTTAACCAGAAAAGAGACAAAACTCAGACAAATACAATAATATAAAAAGTCTTTGGACACCACGGCAGGTGCAACAAACAATACCAATATAAATGAAATAACCTGAAACTTCTTATAGGATAAAAAGCAGAATAAAACATCACCAGGGCAACAACGCAGAGATGTCGAAACAATGGAAACTCCTCAGCGGCTGCAGCCACAAACACACATATTGCAGCAAAAAGAGAGCTGAACAGTTTTCACACAACTTGTAGTGCACACACACGTGCACGCAACACCAGGTTGCCTAGCAATGTGGAGCTCCTCCTCTGGAGAGATGTAACCTGCACGATGAGTGTGTTATTGGAGGCCTGCTCACCTGTCTGAGTGTCATCCTGAGAGTCTCCTGCACCGTGGAGTCGTCCTCAGTCTGCTCCAGGTTCAGCCTCTCTGCTCCTTCATTCCCAATGCAAAGGTCCACTCCACGCGTCCACTCTGGTCCCAGTATAACCAGTCCGCCGCACAACCACTTATATCCACTCGCCCTCACTGCACTCCTGCACGTGTTCAAACAGCAGAACGTCCTCACACACCTCACTGAAGGCAGCAGGATCCACCATGATCACGTGTTAGCACGTTAGCCACATCTAGCATGCGCCTGTGTGTCGGTGTGTTTGACGTGGGTCACTTGGCGTGCTCGCTGGCAGTCATTCATTAAGGTGTATGCAGCTTTTTTTGCACTTATTGCGCCATGACACAAAACTGCTAACCGTAACCCCATAATGACATCATTATTTATTATATTGCATGTTTTACTGTTCATTAACTGCTAGCACCGGCCAGGTGTGACTGAGCCATGAGGGCAATTCTAAGGGCCTATGACTGACAGGGGATCTAAACAAATATTAGAACATTAGGTAATTTTTTTATATAAAATTAGTAACCTATCATCATTAACAGCATATTGTATTTACAATGCACTAATAAAAGTGACTTTCTTAGCTTGGTTTTGGAAGAAAAATGCTAACAGAGAGCCTCTGCTCTGTACTGCATAAAACCCCCCCACCCCTATTTACATGAAATGGTTTGGTCCTGCCCACGTACCCAGCACTGAGTAAATGGCGAGTCCATTTACTCTGAAAGGTGGGTGGAGTCCGTTAGTTGTTAGCTAAACTTAATGAAATCGTCCACGTTCTCTCCCCTAACATGAGTTTCTTCACATGTTCAAACATCAAAACCTGGACAAATAAAACCAAAACTATCTGGGTACCACATCGTGAGTTCAGTAAGAAAGTATTTTTTTATTTTTTTGTGATTTGTTAAACACCTTTTTTTTCTAAGACTCACTTTGACAACTTTTGCCAAAAAAACAAAAGAATATTATGGCACAGCAACTACGTGTTTATTAATTAGTGGTTATGTCTGTGGTATGATGAGTTTACTGTTCCATAAAGTCAATTAAATCAGGACATCGTTTAGCAGTAATTACAGACAATCAGCACAGTTATCATCATAATTATGCATCAAACAGCTGTTTATATCAACAGGAGTCAGGAGGAATGCAACTGGCTGCAGAGAAATATTCATGGGGTGGAAAGAGGGTGGCATGGAGGCTAAGGGGTATAGATATAGATATATATTTATTTTATGTATCCCGAGTGGAACATGAATGTCTGAACCAAACATTTCACTGAAAACCACAATAGTCAACCTCATGGTGGCGCTAGAGGAAAAGTCAGAGGATCGCCAAAGTTATGAGGATTCATCTTCTGGGAAACATTAATATCTGTACTCAATTTCATGGAAATCTCTCCTGTATTTGTTGAGATATTAGAGTCTGGAGACACTTTCATTATGAGCGACTGAATTCACGCTTTCTCTCCAGTTTGTACATCAGAACATGGTGACAGTGTCATACACTGGCCACAAATAGCCACATTACAAACAATCTGATAAAAACCAGTAAAAAAAGAAAAAAAGAAAGAAATAACCTTAGTTATTCATAATTCATTGGTTGTTGCACTTTTTTTATCCACTCATTCGCAGAGGAAGAAAAAGCTCTCAGTTCCTCTTTTACAAACCGAAAATTTTCAAAGTTCCTCTTCTCATCTCCCGGAAATCATGGCTTCACCGGGGTTTTATATATTAATGTTACTATAAATATTGTGCGGCAGATACAAAACCTGAGCTGCACACTGTGTATTTACCACACAGGATAACCTACTGAAGGGCAAACAGATTGTACATAGAAACCTTTTATTGATTACAGACGGAGACATCAGAAAAGCGTTTGATTTGTCAAAGCGACTTTGTTTTCCGATTCATTATTTTCTATGCTCATAGACTTCATTCAGATAAAAATAGTTCCCCGCTGGAGACGGTCAACTGCAAGCACCATGTGGACATTTAATGAGGCATTATGTCTTTGTTATGGTGCAGGGGTCTGATTGTGGCATGTTTGCCGTATATGGTTCAAATTCAGGGCACAATTTGCAGGGATAACAGGCTCCCCAGAATGCTTTGCACAAAACCAGCGAGCCCCGTTTGAGACTTCTGCTGTGAAGGAAAAGCAAGGCTCCCATGAAAAACACGAGAAATCAGATTGCTGCTCTTTGAATCCCACTGTGGCTGTCGTAATGCGAAACTATGTGCTTTTACATAACTTTTTGAACATTCATGGAGCAATTCGATGATCCAATTCAACACACATTCTGCTACAGCTGTTATTAACCGCTTAATACATCAACAGCGTGCTGAATCTCGTTTAAATCTCAAGGGGCGTAAACATGTTAAACTGATTGGATAACGTATCTTTCATCTGCCATCTGGATTCTTCTCACTTGCTCCGTAGCCCAGAACTGTTATTTGCTTTTGGTTCAGATTCAACAGCAGTAGTTTGAATATTTTTTCTTTCTACATTTCTGGCCACACGCAAATACAAACTCAGGATTGCAGTGTGTTACTGGTCACCGATTGTACATTTGAATCTATAATCTGACCGAGACAACGTATTTCCATAACCACATGAAAACTTTACTTTTGAAAAGCTCGTCATTCGTGCTGCAGTTAGGCCCCAAAATCAGGATAAATCTCTCCAGGGAGTTCTCTGAACAGGGAGTTCAGAGAACTCAGAAATATGTACCTACCCTATATTAAAAAGATTAAATACATGAGAACCATTAGTGCAAATGTGATTAGAGGATAAAGGATTGGTTGAACATCACGCTCTGATTGACCCCGAGAATCAGGAGTCTCTCCTGAATTGTTCTTTATTTCTCCATTTTATAATATTTCAGTGTCATTGATCATACCAAAGATGTGAAATTGGGTATGCAAATTTCTCGCTGTATGTATTTTTTGATTATTATATGCTCTGTACGAGTCTTGCATGTTTACCTCTTTAAAACAAAAGCTAAACAAATCATTTGTAGCACGAAGTTGTGCAGAATAAAGTGAATTTGAAGAATTGTTGGTAGAGTACGTTTACCATGTGTTATTCCAAAGTACATAATCGACCCGTTGGACTGTTTGAAAACTACATTCACATTTCTGTTGGAGGAGGATAGTCAACACGAACTGCAGTCAGTGGTCATTCAACTTTAACTATTGGATTTTCATAACCTGTGAGCTCACGCCTTCATCCTTCCTTCAGAGAGAAACACTGAAGATGTCTCCAATGTTTTGTTTTCGGGTTCGTCAGAAGAATTACGGGAAAAACTACAATCAATTTTCATGAAACTTGGTGGCAGGGTGAAGCACGGGCCAAAGAAGAAAACAAATAAAACCCCTTTTATTATTGAACTTTTTGCGCTGCTTTTCTCATGTCATATCGTTGTATTTTGTATTTTTAGGAGTATTTCAATGTCGGTCATTTTGTAAATGTACTTGGTTTACCATTAAGAGCAGTATTTGACTTTGAATTTCCTTCCCTGAGGTCGACTTTGCTGATGGCTACACAGTGTTTTCTCTCACAAAGCAGGATTTAGGAACAAGCACTTCTGTACATACTGGATTCCATATTTCTCGGGAAACGGGATTCCTGGGAATACACATCCATTTAACCCTAATCCAGCTCACATTCAGACAGCTGGGTGACACCCATCAACAACATATTAATAAGTACAACAGAGCTGCAGATGTAAATAAAGACAGTTCTTGTTTATTGACTCAAAACATCCTTCAAACAATAAACCCATTTCAAGGTAAGGTCTCTGTACAATGCTTACTAAGCAGTTTTATTTATATAGAAAACGTATGAGGGGCCGTGCTTAAAATCACAAGGCTCCTTCAAATTTAATGGCAGGTACTCTGGAAAAAAATTACAGCATTCCATCAACAAATATTTTCAAGCAATAAATATGCATTTATAAATAGTGTAAATTTACATCAAAATAATAATAAAAAAAAAAAAAAAATTAAAGTTCACTCTTTAGTCTATGTGCAACCCTTTTTCTCTGTGACTTGGCTGTTTGTCTACAAATGATTTCCTCTCCCCGCCCCCATAGTAATCAAAGACTCATCATAGTTCCAGCAAAGATAAAATTAACAAATTGTAAAAAAAAAAACAAAAAACAAAAAAAAAAAAAAAACGGGGAAATGTTAAAAAATTCGTCACGCAACTTTTCACATTACAAAACAGTTTTTTTTTTTTTTTGTTTGTTTTTTTTTTTAAATCTGGTTTTCCTGACCGAGGAGAATCTATCTAACGTACAAAAAGACCGGCTATGCTAACGACTCATCTCATGGAGGGGAGGGAACAAAGCTCTTGTGTCACAAACAGAATACAAAAATGGAAAAAGAAAATCCATCAAGTCAGTAGTCTTTGAGTGACCATGTTGCTAAAACAGAATATGTACAAAACTTTAATTCATCATTTTTTAGGTGGGATTTTTGTGTGTTTTCTGGTGAAGTCCAGCTGGGCCAGCAGTAGAACAGTCTGGTCATGACGACGGGAGGAGCTGCCTCCCCCTTGCAGTCCACCGGGGGGAGGCACACCACTCTGGGCAGGTTGCATAGACACACAGCTTTCACGCAGCTGCCTTTTGGGATAGCTACAGAGCGCCGTTTGAGGACTGCCGGCTTACTTCCTGAATATCAGAAAAGAAAAGAAAAAAAAAAAAAAAAGGTTTCCGGAAAGTTTCCGATTTAGTCCCTTGTGGTTCTAACCGTCCTCAGAACAACAGTGTTACCATCAAGAGGAGGAAGGCAGGGGACTCGCCTGTAGACAGATGCAGGAAGAACACACTGAGCTCTGCAGGCAAAACTCATGAAACTAACATGAAAGTGGGCATCATTAAAAGGGACAGTTCACCCCAAAATAAAAAAAAGAACACACGCCAGGCGCTCTTCTGAAAAGGCTTGAGAGCGCGTCGGAGGCGCAGTGTTTTTTCAGCTTACACGCTTTGGTGGCGTCCCATTGCTATGATACTGAATATCCGTAAAAAGTAAAACCGTCGGCACAAGGTAGAGTAGACCTGCTTGTACGTCAGCAACCACTCTGCTGGAAGATGAAGATGAACGAGAACTGAGAGCAGACAGACTTTGTGAAAGAATGGACGCTCACCGTATTACCGCACAGAAGGAAGCGTGCATCTACTCACGGACGAGATGTAAACATTAAATGGCGTCCTCCTCGTTAGCTAGTTCGGGGAGCCTCTCGTCCACGAGTAGATGCACGCTTCTTTTTGCCCGGGGATACGGTAGCAAGAAAATAGTTCCGACATGAAACTGCTCACAAGGTCTGTGGATTATCTTGAGCAACTGGGTCATGATTTCTAGAAAGAAACATTGTGGTTGAGTTTTTCAAATGTAGTTTTTTGGCAGACGTCTTTACGGCCGATATCTCCAACACTCGGCAACTCGCACTAAAGCAATCTAGATTGAGGAATAGCAACATGTAAGAGGGGTGAACTGTCCCTTTAAAAGGTCTCCTCCGTGTTTAAACTGATCCACTCTGGTCTGAATAAGAGAAGCACCACTGCTGTTTTTATGCCTTTTGATACTTACGAGTGTGAACTGGTCGTAAACGTGCATGAGGTCGTCTATCTTGTACTGCTCCAGCACCACAAAGTTGTCCAGGTTAGTGCTCCCCCTACGGGCACAGTCCTGGCAGTGCACCACGTACGTTTTCCTGCTGTTGCTCTCAGTGGTAACAAACAGCAGGTCGAACACCTCCACCTGGACGCACACAGAGAGGGTTCAAGTCATAAATCATCCGGTTTAAAAGAAAACACATCAAAAACTTTGGTATAGGAAAAGAAAAATATTTTTAAAAAAAGAAAATAAAAAGACTCAAGTAAAAATCAGGAAAAACTTAAAAGGCCACTGCTGGCTTTAAAGCCGGGGTTTTTCAGGACACGTGCGCTTACCTCACAGATGCTGCAATAATGTGCCGGCTCGCTCTGCGTCCGCCCGTGCCACACCAGGTCTTTCCCAGCAGCCAACAGCAGTTCCCGCTGCATCTGACACTGCTTCAGAGTCCGTAACAAGCAATACCTAACACACACACACACACACACGTTGGGTGAGTTCAGGGTGAGAGTCACGTCAGTTATTGGGTTTTATGATTTATAGGGATAGTTTGGATGTTTTGAAGTGTGGTTGAATGAGGTTCTTCTGCTCAGTCAGTGTATTATCTACAGTAGATGTAGTTTGGAGTGACAGACAGGAGTACCAGCAGGAAGCTAAGATAAGTACTGCTGTGCGCGGGGCAGCAGCAAAAGAAAAAAAAAGAAAAAAAGAAAAATCAATATCAGTTTAAATTGATGCTATATTTAGAATATTTCCGCAGCTCTACCTTGCTGTCAGACAGCGCTTTCTGACGGGGAACTGAAGCCGTTATCTTGGTTCTCCTCAAAGACACTCCCTTGTAAAAGCAGCTATTTTAACCTCGCAGAACACAGCAGTTGCTGGTCTGCTGCTGCCTCAGTTAGTTAGTTTGTGTTATTGTGTGACTTTGGTGAATCTGAACTAACTCTTTAAAAACAACAAAATCACACAACGTGGTGAAAATATTCTAAATATGGCATATATTAAACTGATATTTTTTATTTTAGGTGACTGAAATACGTTTTGCTTTGGCCCCGTCCACAGCAGGACATAGCTTAGCTTCCTGCTGGATAAGTACCTCATACAACCACACAACTATCCCTTTAAGAGCGAGTCCTCACTTGATCATCTCAAAGAGCCGGTGGTCCGACACTTTGATGTTCCTGGCCATGTTCCAGGAGAGGTGGATCATGGGGACGATGGATTTGACGCTCTGCAGTTTGTTCCACTCGTAACGCTCCACTGCCAGCTTGTACTGATATGCTGAGGACAAAAACAGAGAGGAACTTCATTACATGACTTTATTAGTTATGTACAGAGCAAAAAGCAAAGATGTTTACTTTGTTATAATATAATAAAGAGAAAAGCAGAACATCTCCATATTTGAGAAAAAATAAAAATAAATGTCTATTGTTTATTTATAGTAAAAAAACACTTATAGAACCTTTTAAGAATGGTACCTGGTAAATTTAAAACTGTGAGCAAAGGAACTACATATGAGAAAAAGTACAATAAGTAAAATAAAAAAAAAATGAAATAATCAATAGAAGAAGTTCAGAGAATGTCTTTGTATATTAATGGGTTTTAAGAGATGACGTCACAGATAAAAAGTGAAATCAGGGCCACAAACCCTGAAAAAAATACATTTTTTAAATGTTTTTTCAGAAAGGAGAAGGCAAAATTATTACTGCTTTATTTACTGCTTATTATTATTTAAAGTTTTGATTCTATATCTATCTATAACTATCTATATCTATATATAGAGATATAGAGATATATATCTATATCTATATATAGAGATATAGATATATATCTATATCTATCTATATACCACTGGGAACGTGTGTTTCTCCAGCCTCCAGCCTCCAGCCTCTTCGTCAGCAGTGTTTCACATTCAGCTGAACTGAAGGTCTGCAGGGACGATCATCTCGGCCCGAGGCTCGTTCACATTCATCATGTCTAAATAAATTCCCTTTTCTTACCTGTGAGGGGTCCAACATTCCACGCAACATTGTTGCACCAGCCGATGGCCTGCACCCAGTGGATGGTGCCCGTGTTGAGCCACACCAAGTCTCCGGGACGCTGGATGAAGCGATAAACAGGCACGTTGGTCTCGTACAGGTCCTCCAGGTTTGGCCACCAGGAGCCCATCAGGAAGTTGATGTTGTTCCTGTGAGGAGGAGGAGGAGGAGGAGGAGGGACATTTAGAAACATGCCATCAGTGTCAAATCTTAAGACAAGCCAAGAAAAAGTTTTATCATTTCTGGTGGCGTACTTTTCACAGAAGTCGTTGATGACGCCCCAGTACGCTTCAGGCACAGCGAACCACTCGCAGTCCCCAGGACCGATGTTGATGTTGACTGAACAGAAATTGTTGTTTTCTTGGTGACCTGCAGAAGAAAATAGGATGCGATTAACAAGAGTGAGAAAAATAATTTTTTTTCTAAATTCAAGATTGTCTAGTGCTGTTTTTCCATTTACAAGGACAATCAAGCTGATTGGTCAGTAGAACACGAGTTGGGGTGTGAATTTGATTTCAAACTGGATTCAATTAATCACACATGGCCGAGGGGCAGAGATGCGTTTTTCCGGATTCTGAGCAATTTTATGACTTAATGAATAAAACTTTACCTGGCGTCCTGCTCCCGGGCACCTTCATGTAGAGCTGGACGGTGTTCATGCCCAGGATGGTGTGTCCTACGTGGCTCAGCAGGTTACCAGCTGACACCACCCGGGCAAACGCTGGCAGTTTAGACAACTCCTGAAGCTGCTGTTTCCACCTGAAAAAAAAGCGGCAAAACGGTTAAGTTATCATGAGACAGATGTTCCCTTCTCACGACACAATATCGAAAACAGCATACTGTAAAGGAGGAGATGGTTTATGGGACCAGTTCACTCACTTCTTCTCATCAGAGAGGTCGATGTTGGTGCCAAACTTCAAGTGTTTGAAAGACCCTTTCCTTCGCCGCATCGCACTAACAGAGCGTGAGAGTTTCATTCAGTTAGTAAGAGAAAAAAACATGCAAACACTGAAATCTAATTCATTCCGGAGCATCTGGAATTAAAGTGCTGGCTAAAAGAAAACCAGAGCACATTTACTATAAATTACCAAGGTGTATTGGTGTAATGTGTATTTTACTTCCATATTTCTAGTGTATTGTGGTTTTATGATACTAAAAGCTGTATATTTTAAAATACACTGTGCATGTAAAAGCCCAACTAAGGTCAAGAGTTGAATGTTAGCGACAGCTATAAACTGTCTGTGTAGAACATCAGTTTCATGCTCTGCATTGAAATTCATTTTGCATCGTCCCCCTCAAATAAAATAAACTCAAGAGAATCTAAAAGTGAGGAGATGGAACCGAGAAGAAAACTCACCTGTCTGAGGAACCCGCTTCTGTTTCCATCTCCTTCTTCTTCTCATTCTCCTCCTAGTACAAATAACAAAGCGTTAAAGCTAGCTAAACATCAATTCAGTCAAGTCAGTACAGTTTTTTGACTTGTGGAACTCTCACTATATTCAGGCACTTTTGTTACCAAACCAAAAACAACAACGTCTGGTAACTTATTTATAACCTCCACCAGGGAGCATGGGTCAAGGAAGAACCAATTAAAATCTGGAGCTGGGCGGATCCCCGAAATGTGTTCATTATCATTATCAGATCGGGCAATTGTGCTGCATTCAAGTGGTGTCGGAATAGTCTGAAAAATGAGTTCCAGACAGGGAATATTCATGTGAAACGGCCACTCAGGTCACAGCAACAATTCTTAAACAGATATTAACGTAGCGCTTAAACAACAAGCAATAAAATACAATACATCTTCTTTTTAGCGTCAATGTTGTTTCCATTTTTACAACTTTGTGTTCATGAACACACCGAACCCAACTCGGGAAATGGGACCATACGAAGAACCTGAGCAGGAACCATTGACCTTTGACCGCGAGTGCCAGTCTCGTAATTCTATTAAAATTGATATAACATGTCTATTTAAAGGTTTTGTGAAACACTGATGCACAGAACAGTTGTCCTGTATGTCTGCAGTGTGTGTGTGTGTGTGTTCCTCTCCCACTGACCCGCAGAGACTCCTGGAAGGAGGAGGCCTGGTACTGGGCGTATTTGATGACGGTGGTGTGGGAGCGGCTGCTCTCGCAGCGCCACATCTTCCTGCTGCCACTCGGGTCCCAGTTCTCGTCGGTGGGCTGGGCCAACTGGGTCCGCACCTCCACCAGATGGTCGGGGTTGGCCTCCACTAACGTCTTAGTAGAGAACAGGCCCAGATCTGTGCGTGGAGAACGGGAGGAAAGAGAGGAGAAGGGAAGTTAGAAGAAACTGAAATATTATTTTCAAAAATGTATTTGTTCAATTCAAGCTTTCATATCATTTAATGTTTAATCATCTTCTATTTTGTTATTGTTATCTTCTAACTGAAATTAAAGGTGATTGTCAATCTCACGCAAGCCGTAACAAGTTTCATGTTTGTGTAATTAAATTACAAAGTAAATTCAATTGTAATCAGTTACTGAGAAAAAATATGGAATTAAATTACAGTTACTAATCAAAATGTTGGTGATAACAAAACAGTTACATTCAAGTGTATTCCTTTTGGTGGAAAGCTTTTATGTAGAATATAAAATGTATTCTGTTGCTCTGTTCCATCTTAATTAAAGTTGTATTGTAGAACCTTTAATAAAGGATTGACAGCACTGCCTGGTTTAACTTTATGTTTTAAGAATTGTCAGCCTTATTCCCCACATTAAAACATTTGTGAGAACATTTATCAAGTGCAATAAATAAACTAATAATCTAGAATTTATTACATTTCTAAAGTAACCTTCCCAACCCTGCCAGTGGTTGTCGGCCGTGTGTTTATTTTGTCTTATTGTAATTTATTACATAACTCTTTAAACAAATAAACAGGGCTCAATCCGGCAGATTACAGTATTACATAACAGGGCAGCAAGTCATTGTAATAGAAGAGCAGATGTTTGTGAAATCTTGGCAACTACTTTTCTCTGCAAACACGTGCAGTAACATTTTCCACTTGCAGGTGGTGCTGTTGTCATACATGTCAAATCCATCCACACACACTGCCTCCATGCTTACAGAGACACACCCACAGAGCCATGTGAGACTGGAGGAAACATCTAGCTGCACATGCTCACAACTGCTGTCTCCATCACATGTACAATCAAACAGCTAAATCAAAACACATTTAGATGCTTAAAAACACAAAAAATGCTGTCTGTGATTTTTTTTTGTTTTTGCACCAGCCTCTTACCTAGTTTGAGTGCTCCAGCCAGTCCTCTGATGACGGTGACCGGGTTGGAGGGGTTGGTGCAGAACTGATGGAGGGGCGGGAAGAAGGCATCCCTCTTGTTTTCTAGCTGCATGTCAGAGAGGAGACACAGGGGCGGTCAGGGTGCAGACTCCAGACTTATCGGGAGAATCAACACATTAAGGAGGAGCCAACTACGAGCGTTTGCATTTAGTGCCGTAGCCAAGATACCGTTACTCCAACATTGCACACAACAACAGCAAGAATACTTCTTCTATGGTGTGGCTGCACTTACATATATACTGGGCGTTGGGGGATTGAGTTTATCCTTTGGCAGTGGAGGAGAGGGTGGGCGAGGGGGCCTTGGAGGGGGACACTTGTCCAGGAGGATGCTGCTAGTCGACAGGCCGTTCTTCCCCAGGTTCCTGCAGACAGAGCGAAGGGCAGAGGTCAGTCGGTTTATCCGCTCAGGTAAAAGCAAGCAGTCACTGACAGTAAACAAGTGCCACGTGGAGCACAATGTGGTATATGCAGAACTAAACAGAACCACACTGTCCCATGTAACCTCAGCCCTCCACTGAACACTAAACTCTGTTACATCATTTCACTGAGCTTCAACACACCTAACAACAAAACACTAGCACATTAAATATATAACTGCACAACGTTTGGACATTTGGGAGTTTACAGAATCAGGATTTGGAGAAGAGGTTAGCTTTTCCAACCCAAACTTTTTATATAAGCAGTGAAGTGAAATGCATAGCAGAGATCTCCGGAGCTGATTAAAGCTTTTGTAAATTAAATCGGTACTGTTATATAATGACTGATCCACTTACAATCCTGTGTTTATTGTTAAATGCTGCATTCTGGGGCGGTCTGGGTGTCATGAAAAATAATTAATAAAGCTCACTACATGTCACTTAAAAAAAAAAAAATTATGAGAAAACAAATATATAAAAAATAAGATTTTTATATAAACAAATGATTTCTTCCCTCTACCTCCACGATGGGCAAATTGCACACAGCTGCAAACCCAACTCAAAAAAACACATGGTGGTAATGATATGATGGTGCAAATACTCCTCTAGAGTCGGGGGAGATAGCGACCGAAAATGATGCACAATTCATGGAGCAATCAGCGGCCGAAATACACTGAATTCGCCCCCATTAGTATGTCAGGAGGGGAGAAGACAAAGTGTATTTACGGCTGTTGCAGCAAACCAACACGTGCCTAATGCTGCATTCATGCAATGTCTGCAGAATAGAAAGACTTGTGGTTGTTCACATTTACAGTAGTTTGTTTGTGAGTTGACACTTCTGTAGTTCTTTTTGCCAAGTATTGTAGCTGTCAGAAATTCCTGATACATCCGACTCTGCATTACAACTAGGACGCTGATGGGAACGTGTTTTTCCTGACTTGGCTGCTCATAATGACGCTATGTATGATAGGATGCGAACGTGGCAGAGGGCCCTGCATGAGGACTGACATAAAACTTCAGAGAAAAAGAGGTTCAGTGAGCGGAGAAAAGTTAGAGCCTTGTGACGGCTCACAGCCGCACCAACACACACAAAGGTGTACTCAATCTGTGTCTGACAAGCAACCACCCACACCCACACCCACACCCACACCCACACCCACACCCACACACACGCACACGCACACGCAACCACACACACACGCAACCACACACACACAGTCTAGTTATTAGCTGTGATCTAAAACATTCAATGTCGAACCATTTTGTAGGTTTAATAAATTGTCACAAATGCTGTAGTTTTAGATTACAGACTTTTACTGCACCTCATCATTATGAAGTAAACAACTAAATATCAATAAAGGATTCAGCACATCACCGATTCCAAATCTCACAGACTCACACACACAAAGAGTTTTTGGATGCATCGTTTGCCGTGGCTTCTTACCTGCATGCTTTGAGCACCTCGCTGGAGCTGGGGTAGATGGAAACCGAGGACCAGGGTGCCAGACCAGCAGGGACAGAGCGTCTCGGAGCTCCAGAAGGCTCTACCTTCAGTGGGCTCGGAGAGTCCTCTGGCCCTTTCCCATTGACTGTGGGCCGCTGGCTGTTGGTGTTGGACGGGCTGTTAAGGCAGGAGAGGCTGTTGGTGGTGTGAGGGTCTGCTGAGCGCGGAGAGGGTGTGGCGGTGGCTAAAAGTGGCGAGGATGCCACCGACTGCTCTGACGTCGACTTGGCAGCACCGTGGAGACCCGGGTGGACGTTGTTGATTTTCTCTGAGGAAGGCCCTCCGTGGTTACTGAAGTTATTGTTATCGTCATTACTGGTGGTATTGGCTTTTCCCTTTAGCAAGGCTGAGAGCTGAGGATTGTCTGAACTGAGCACGCCAGGGGCAGGAGAGCCGGGCTGAGACAGGCTGTCCGTCACCCGCGGCTGGACGTGATTAGTAAATCCCTGCGCGGGGGTGGTGCTGGGAGTTAGGGGTGTCCCTGCGGAATGCCTGACAGCGGCCTCCAGACCTGATGGCAAAGTGGCAGCGGCACCATTGGTGCCGTTGTTGCCCCCTGAAGGCGTGATGTCTTTGGTGTGGACCCCTGAGGTAGTAGCGGCGTGGGGAGGCGAGGAGAAGTGGTTGGGTGTGGTCTGAGGAGAGGTAGGGGATAAAGAGGAGGCTGAGGAAGAGGCAGTGCAGGGCCCAGAGGAATGTCCAACCTGATTCAGAATGCCAGAGGAAGAGAACGAGGTCTGAGGGGAGGAGGAGGAAGAGAAAGGGGGTTCTCCATTGGGACCTGCCGAATGTGAACCTGGACCTTTGTGAAGCCCCTGGACAGAGAGCAAGAGCAAAATATACACAATGAGACATACTTTCAATAATACAAACTGAACTATATTACATGTCAACATCAAAAACATTCATAAAGTGGTGACTTTAACTGAAAATAAGACACATACATCATCATCATCACCACCACCACAAGAAATACTTTGGCCCCCTTTGCAACTGGACAAGAAACCCACTAATACCTGGCGTTTGTCTTCAGTGGGAAAAGTTCAAATCTGCATTTATTCAAGTTACTCAGCAGTAGTCACAGCATTTACCAGCTCCGATCAGCTGTAATGGACCTGGGTGGACACGCTACTCAACAAGGATTTGGCTAATTATTAACTTATAAAATCATACAATTAATATGCTCTCCTCAAAGCCACCAGACTCCATTGACAGAAAGAGTCATTTTACCTCGCTGATGATTCATTCATTCAAACTCGACAGGAACTAAATAAAACTCATCAAACCATCTTTGTTAGCTTTTCCACTGCTCCTACATAGGTTTGAGAGTTTGAAAAAGAGACTGAATAAGTAACAGATATCACAAAGAAGTAACCACTGTTGTTTCCTAACCCTGCTTTCCGGCAGGTTTGCGACTTCAAAAATGACGCACCAGAAAGAAAACAGAAAGGCATACTTGTCTCCTGACAATGGGAAAAAAAAAAAGACTATCCACTATTTTTAGCGGGTTTTCCTAAAAACCTGCGTAAACGTGCCAATTTTGGTGGGAAAAGGGTAAAAGAAAATAGAAAGCAGAGAGGCTAACATGAGGTCATTTGAAAAGACAGAGCGGAACCAGTGGGGTACCTGAGTGGTAGTGTTGCGTTGTTGGCTCTTCCAGGTCTCGTCTGCATGACTGGGACTACTGGTAGTGCTGCTGGTGCTGGGGTGACTGGCGGCTGTGCAGTTGTGAGGTAGAGAGTTCTGCTGCGGGTAAGGCACGTTTCCGTTGCTCGCGCCGCCACCTCCCAGTCCCAGGGTGTGATTTTTGTCCAGGTGTCCCAGCAGCCCCGCTGAAGGACTTGAAGAACAGGATCCATTGGCTGTGGGCTGGGTGACACATGGGGGCCGGAGGGCTGTGTAGTTGAGGGGAGAGTTGCAAGAGAGGCCTGCATTGAGGTGAGACAACTCAGCCAAAGGACCATTGGGAAGGCTGGGCCGCGGCTGGCCACTCGCTGCTGCCTGCTGCCTCATCTGACACACAAGATACAAACCAAACAGTGATGATGACGCCGTGTAGCTACAATTCACTTTAAAACTTTACGCAGCCGATACAAAGTTCTTTAGAGTTACAGTTCTGTAGGATCCAAGTTGCATGCGTGTACCTGCTGCTGATGTTGCTGCATGAGGGAGAACTGGTTCTCCAGCTGCTCCAGCATCTGCACCTGGGGGGGCTTGAGGTTTGCTTGGTTGGTCCGCAAGTGATCGAGGTGCTGCACATATAACACCAGAGTTGGATTAATGCAGCAGCTCACAATACGTTTTAATTAGCAAAGTATAAATACATTGCATGCGTTTTATTTTGCAAATTAAAAAAAGCCTTTGCACAAGGATGTTATTTCTATTTAATCTTTTTTATTTTTATTCAAACTTTGAAACATAAATATGACAAACATAAATGGAGCAAGGACAATTTCCATTTGTAAACGGTTAGAAAATGTTAGTTTTTTTACTCTACACTTATGAATGTAGGGGTAGGAGTATGTGAATGTAACATCACATTAGCGACAGTATAGCTGCGGAGGCTACGTGTGCAGCCATTTTCAATGAAACATTTAAAAACACATCACATCTCAATTAGGAACGTTTTCTGTGCATTAGGAATTTTCCAACAAACTATTAACAAAACAGAGAAAAAACATGAATATTTCCTACCTGAAGCTTCTGTGGTGTTAGGTACCAGCTGGGGATCTGCTGCTGATTGGGGCTGTTTGCCAGTGAGTCTGCAACACCCTGTAAAAGTGAGACAACACAATGTGGACCACGGCTCAACCTTCTCCATTGTCCCACAGGACAGTAATGTTAAGGTTGTTAGCTGTACCTTCGCTGGGCTGGCAGTGCGTTTCCTCTTGGCAGGACTGGCCTGTGGGTCTGTGTGATTGCTGTCGGACTGGCCTCCCTCCCCCTTACAGGCCTTAAAAGCCAGCACAGAGACACAGCTTGTGAGGACACGCTGGACTAACGCTAACAGCTAAACCAAGTTCTCTTCTTCAACTAAACTACAGTTCGACATTAGCTCACACATTAGCTAGTAGTGTGTCAAAAAGGGGACAGACGGCCATAAAACATTTCTGCACAATGACACTGGAGGATACACTACAGTTACATGCACAATCAATTTGCGCATTTAAATATTGCATGTATGCCAACACTCTGATTAAAATATGCTTTGTGTCATCACCTTAATCCAATTTAAAGGAGGTTAATTAAGGTCATAATCAGAGTACTCATGCTGTGATTAAGATGTGGGATAATGCAACATTGGGGGGGGTTTGGACATGCAGACCACGTGTCTCTCACTGGTTGCTTACACACTCAAAAACTGTGATGGGTTGCAACATCAATTATGTTTTACAGATAACATTTACTTAAATCACACCTCAAACTAAAATGATTTTTTTCTAAACACTACATTTCAGTTACTCCTGTTTGTCTGTGTTTGGTGACGGCTGCAGATCAAGCAAGTGATGAAAATGATGTTATTCGTAGCCAAAAAGGAGGATGATGTCGATGTTAAAGATTATAATAGACAAAACTGCATGAAAACAGATTAGACGAGGAAAATAAGAGGACTAAATAAAACTGATATGTTGATGGTGGGGTCAGCTTTCAGATCTAAAGTGCTCGGCTAAGATTTGCCTCTAACGACCTTTTTATGCCGGTTCTAACCATTTTTATAGAGGAAAACATTAAAAGTGTCAAATACCTGACACAGAATACATGCATTAATACTACGTAATATACTGTATCCATCCAGCATGCATTATCAGCCTTGCAGTTCATATGTTTTTATGACTGCATAAGATTTGTGCATCTTCACATTAAGGATGAGAGCTGTGGGACATAACGAGCTCCTCGTAGCTTGGCTTAATAATATCATGTGACACAGAGAGGCACTATGAAGGTCAACTACACTCTGGTAATTGGATTACTGTAATACGGGCCTCGCTCCAATTCCTTCAGACTGTATCCCCCTTTTATCTCTCGGCTCAGAGGTCCACGCGGTTGCAAACCAAAGTTTTAGTAACATCAGTATTGTGCTGATGCGGATTAAACGTCTGAAAGTATCAGAGCAAGGCCCCAGCTTTAATAGTCCTCATAAATGTATTGTTCAAGTCATTTCCAAGAGGCTGTAGTCTCTTGGATAAACTGGGTCTCACCTGCTGTGCCTGTGCAGTGTTCAAGGCCCCCTGCCTGGACGTGAGCTCAGCAGGAATGGGTAGGCTCCATGCCTCCTCAATACTAGGAAGCATTTTACTCTTATTCTGCAGACTACCTGGCTGTTGGTTACACAACTGAGCCTAGGAGAAATTGTGTAAGACACAAACTTTAGTGCTGAACTTAACAAGAAAGGCACTACAAAGACTACTGCTTACTTAAAGGTGGTGTTTTAGGTAAGCGTATACAGAATATAAACAGAAATGTTCAATGCCATGAAGGTATGCTTTACAATTACAAGTGAGAAAAATGCGTTTAAACACACCGGTATGAATCAATATTCATATCTCAGTGGTCAGAAATCAAAATGACAAAAAGCACAATCTGCATTTCTTAAAAGCCGATTGCCTGGCAATAAACACAGCACTTCAACACGCACGCACACAGGTACACAGGCACGCACACACACACTCACGCATACATGGCTGGATATCACCAATGTAAATGACAGGCCTACCTGCAGCAGCTTGATGCGTTGTGTGAGTGCAGCCGTGTTGAGGCAGGCCTTGCTGCGTGTAGCATTGATATAGCACTTGATAGCGTCGTGCGGCTGGCCGCAGGATTCGTAGAGGGTGCCCAGGTCCATCCAGGCGGCCGCGTGGCTGTGGTCCAGTTGAACAGCACAGATGTAAGCCTGCAGTGCATCCATAGGCTGGTTCTGCTGCTGGTAGAGCACCCTGGAGGCAGAGGCAAAGGGGGAGGGTGGGGTGATTCTCTTGTCATCTCTTAGGAATTAGGTCTTTATCTTTCTAAACCATCCCACCTCTCGGAGGACATACCCCACCCTTCATACGTCTATCTATAGATCCTCTCTCAATCTCACACTGCTCTGTTATCCACCTGCTCCCGATGTCCTCCGTCACACTGCAGCGTCTCCATGAGAGCCACTGACGCCCTGAACCTTCCTGTCAATTGTTTTTAAGCTCAATAAACACAGATAGTAGTTGATTGCAATTTTCCTTCATTTGTTCGGGACATTGAAACCTGAGATCGACTGTTATTTCTCCCTCTCTGAGAAACTCCGATATTAGGAGAAGTCAAGATGTTAGCGCCCCTATGCTTCAGACCTTTGCCATGCATCTCAATTTACCAATATACCTAAAAGTGTTTTGTCCTTACCCTATGGAGCACCAGGTGTCAGCACTGGCCTCCGACTTATCAATGGACTGACGGTAAGAGATGAAGGCATCCTGCACCTTCCCAATACTGGAGTAGCACCTGGAGGGGAGAAGATGGGAAAAAGAAAGAGAAAAGATGAGAACCAGGAGAGAAAAGTGTAGTAAAACAGTTGCTCACGTGTAGAAATGCAATGCTGTTTGCGTAGAGCAAATAGACTTGTTGCAAGTGTGTAAATATCAAGTTTCATCACAATGAGATAGATTCTTTGGACAACGATAAGATATTCGCTGATATCAAAAAGTCTGTCGCGATAAAATTTGAGTCGAATCAGGGGCATGTGATAGATATCGTATGCCTATTGAACACAATCACTTACATTTATACCAGCTTTAAAACTAAAATATGATTTGACAATTATATTTCTCGACTCGTCCAGACATTTAAATGAAAAACAAACAATTCTTTTAATAAAAAGAGTAAAAGACCTCTTGTTGTTCACTTTCAAGGGCCGCATTTCTCACAAGTGTTTCGGTGTTCGAATGTTTGGTCGGAAATGGTGACATGGAACATTTTAATGTTAACGATGATGATATGCATCGATGTTTTCACTTTGCGTCCATGACATTAGATTGATTAGCATTGAATCGAGACATCGATCCAGATCCAAGATCCCCCCGCTCACACACACACACACACACACACACACACACACACACACACACACAC
>CALSCE010010700.1:1527706-1549293 GCA_943593645.1 Bovichtus variegatus
GAATATGTCTCTACATTCCCTTTCTCCTGACAATCATCGAAATCATCTGCAGCAAACTGTCCTTTCTGACAATCTCCTGCTTTTCCCTTCTCTCAGTTCTCCCTCTCCTACCTTTATTGAATCTGTGTTCCCCTCAGCGTGCTCTCTGTAGAGAACTGGGGCAGTCATGCGTGTGTGTGAGATTCTCCCTGTGAGTGTGTGTTGCTGGCATTGATCCAGGACTAAAGAGGGAGGGGCACATCCAAGACAGAGTGAGGACGTGCAGCACGTGCAGCTCACTTAGCTCAATACCGTGCCACCACACGAATCAACACACAGATGTACACACACTGCATCAGACACAATATTTTAACTTTGAAACAGTAGACCAACCATCATGAACACTTGCAATCCACTATAATAGCTTTGCAATAAATACTACCTTTGAGAAACTTATAATCCTCAGTTTTCTTGTTTGTACTTGTGCGGATTCAAGCATCATTATTCAATCATAATATATAGGGTTATACTGAATAGTTCGAAGCTTCATTCATAATATAGATATCTGAATTCTGCGCAATCTTTTTTTTCCTCGCCTATTCGTTAGGTTTAAACCTGGTAAATGTGCACAGTTGAAGATATAGATTAGGCTACACTAATATTATTAGTATTATACTATTTGTAGAATTAGATTCCAGTGGTGGCTGTGGTCAAAAAGCTGTTTGCGGCACGCACCTGTGTTAACAGGGCGGCCTAAGACCACGATAATTACAGTATAATTACGGTAGTACTTTGCTTAAGTTCTTACTAAAGAAAAGGAATCATATTATGCATCTGCATTTGCTTGGTCGCTCGACACTCCATGAAGACATCACTTTTATACCAACGAATGTAGAAATGTGTCGAAGAAATCGGCTGTTTTGAAGCAATCAGTTGATTTAATAAAACAAGACCAACTTGTTTAATCCAATTGATCATATTATTCAAATTAAGGACTTTGTCGGAGGGTTATTTTTTTAGGGTGATGTCATAAAATCAGAATCAAAGTTTCATTCAAAAAACCTCAATGAAGCTTCGAATGTAAAAAAAAAACAAAAAAAAGACATTCGGTACAGCGCTGAAAGTTAGAGGCTGTGTGGTGAATGGAATAATTCCGGTTATTTCTCTAAATTTAAATGCAAAAAAACGGCCATTGTATGGCAATGCATTAAAATCCATAATAAAAACTCCTGTGACAGTATGTCTGTCGAAGGACAAAGCCCAGGATCAGATAGCAGTCCGTCCCTGAAGGGAAGCAGGACTCTCAGACAACAATAGATCCATAGGCACCATTCAGAAAGCCCTTCGTTACCGTCTGGACATCTATGGCTCACAGGTGTCAGGAGATAGTAGACGGGGGTTTAGCTCAGATACGGGACAGATGATCCACCAGCCATTGTTAATCTCAGGACTAGTGAGATCAAGCCTGTTTAGGCTGGGGGGAGGCTTCTATGACTAGACAGCAGGTATACAATAAAGACTGGCATGAATGGAAAATGATTCCCTTGTCTTCACTTCAAAAAGACTGCTGGGAGCATGGAAACAAAAAAAAAAAAAAAGGAGGCTCCATGAACATTTGTTGGAAGATCAATTTTAAACTTTGTAAAAACTAGGTCTATTCTTAGCGTATATTTATCTTGACCTCGTCCAACTACAGTGAATATTCTAATACAATTAAATGCTATATATTACAACAACTATTGTAGAAACTGAACTAAGTGTGTTACGTAAGTAGTACGTTTTTTTTTTTATTCAATGCATTTCATAATTGCCCATTGCTTAAGATAAAGCAATTCAATCATATCTCTTAACACATCAGGGCAGTTTAGAATAATCAATGTTTCACTCCAAAACATAAAAAAGACACATGATATGGTGTTGAAAGTGAACTCGTGCCTGACTGATAACCGGTTCTAAAGATTCCTATCAGGCCCCGCTTGACCCGACCATGACCTCAACCAAACTGAACACAACGACTCCCGTTTCATTCCGTCTGTTACACAACTTGCAACCATTTAGATTTACCTTTAAACCCGACTCATAGTCTGTGTTGACTTTAAACATGAGTCCCAGTCTCAGGTGAATCTCTTTAGCTCTCGAGAAGCTGGGGTCGATGTAAAGCACCTCCTGGAACGCTTTGATTGCCCTGGAAGAAAAGAAAAAAAAAAGACAGATGCAGAGTTTGTTTAGCAAGGATAATACATTTAAATACACATATTTTAGGCCAACACTAATGGCGAATGTGAAAATAATCTTTCTCGTTATAGTAATACCATCATCTTGCCTCATTCTTCTATCAACAGAGAAGATTAATCAGTGGTGGTTTCACAAACATTACAAAACGACTCAAAACTTCAACAACATTGACAATTTAGGTATGACTGACTAGCTATCAGATATATCTATATATAGATATATATATATATATTTTTTTTTAAATCAAGTGAATGCAACCAAAAAGCAATGGAGACGAAGTGAAATCTCGTTTTTGAAACCATTCTGCAGAAATCGGCAATCTTTTGGTGATCTGGCCAACAGAGATGCATATATGGGGCTAAAAGCACGCAGAATAGGGCCGATTCCATTACAAGATCATGACCTGTAGTTTATTTTGCAAACCTGAGGTGGATAATTTAATATTCCATAGCTGTAACCATCACTATTGTTAACAAAACAAAAAGTTCTGACTATTCAAATGTTACATTTTTTTTTTTTTATTTTAAAAAAAAAAAAAAAAAAAAAAAAAAAAAAGAAAGAAAACACAAAATCCTATATAAAAAAAACGAAGAATTCAAATGTAAGTATTAAACATAATCAGTCAAATTATAACATGTCAATATATTAAATTCGCAATACAAAAATAAAAGGTTTATAGAACCAAAAGCTTGGGGCTGTGTAGTCTGCAGATAAAACACACACAGATAAAACAGGCGCATGTATAGTAAACTGTTGTGAAAAGGGTTCGGGGACAGCCATGCTACTTATAGTGCACGAGGGTGAGGAAGCTTATTCTATACTTTACCTTTTATAGAGAAATAGAAAGCCGATCAAACGTTTGGCATAATAATTAAAATATCCCATTTCATCCGTGTCTGCTTTTAGTAGATACTATAACTGTATACATGTGTGTGTATGACAGCGCAGCTACATTTTGTATACAGTTAACTTTTCTTAGACTGTACACACATATTATTAATTGGGAAACGTCATCGTTTGCCCTCTGAAGCCTCGACCCCATTTACATCTGGTACCAACATGTGATCTGTATCTGGATACTTTATTTGGATAATGAAATCCGAACATGGGCCTTTGCATTAACACCTGGTTTTAAAGAGAGTTGTCGTTATTTTAATTTTGCTTGTGTTGCGATTGAATTTCAATATGCAAATTTGGTAGGCGGAGCTGCTAACAACCGTGGTCCCAGGTAAACAATTGGTGCTGCTCTGCTATGGAAAACAAATGTTAACCGACATGTAACTGGATTAGTCACAGCGGAAACAGCGAGTTCCATAATGACATTGACAAAGAAAATGAAAGCTGAAGCTTCGCTTTCTCCGAGCCGTCCGTAAGACCACTTCTCTCTTGAAATGTTTCAAATTGATCCACACTGACAAAACAAAAAGTGAAGAGAAAACTCTCTGCCCTTTCGCTGCTTGAGCTAAATTTAGTTTCCCAGTCTGAATGGACGATAACTTCCCAGCCCCAAATCCCCGAGGTCTTGATTCAGGGGCTTTTCAGATGATAAGCTTCTGAGAGTGAGGAGGTGCTTAAAAGTTTAACTGGAAGATTCAGCGTCCTGTCCCCTAACGACCAGCTGTCAAGGACCCCCTACGACTGAAGAGAGGGGTGTTAAATACTTGATGGGAAACAGTCAGCTAGATTGCTCAGAAATAGATTCACCTATTCAAGATTCAAGAAAAAAAAAGACACAGCCCACTCTTTTCAAACATCAGAATTATACAGAGTGGGATTTCTTTCTTTTTTTAAACCATGGTAGGACCTATAATAAATTAAGTCACCAGCAAACAAACAGCACATTAACCAGACAAGAGCCAAGAGTTTGTTCAACTACAGGAATTATTGTTAATTAACTACAGCCGACAGTTGTTATTATTGTCCGCAAAATCGCGTCACCACACTATTATCTCACCTCTAACGGCTTGTTAAGAAATAGTTAATAATGTCTGTTATAGTGACCCAGTGACATTTGGTGAAAAAAAAAAAAAAAAAAAAAGCTTCAAGTTGACATTTCAGCACAAGACTGAATTTGTGGTTCATTGGTTGAAATGAATGATCCAGTGTCTGCAGAGTTTATCGTGTGTATCACCTCAGGGCTGGTTTCAGAAGTGGAAGCGTGCGCGAGATAAGAGCCGAAATGCTGAAAGGGCTGCAGTCGTGTACGCAATAAGCGTTCGACTCCTGTCTTAATAATGTTGAAATAAAGTTTACAGAGAGCATATTAAGCTAAACACGGGTTTCCAATTGAACCCACTCATTGTGTAGCTATGACAACAATGGCAATTGCATGTCAGCGTGAAGCCGTTCTCCTGTATGAAGTTGCAGAGCACTGAGCTCACTGCTGACTGGATGCCCCCCCCCTCACACACTGAACTCACTGGCCTCATTCCCTCCTCCCCGTCTCCCTGCGCCTCCACCTCGTTTATCTGGTCCCTCCCCTCCATGCTCTGCGTTCCCCCTCTGCTCCCTCACTGGCAGAATCCAAAGTGAATGCTTGGAGAGCACAGCTCTTCTACAGAATAGGTTGTGACGCACAGCATAAGGCAGCCAAAAGATGAGCGAAGAACTACCCACCCCCCCACCCCCCTTTAGAAAAGGGCATCTGACAGCCAAACAACTGCACATTTTTCCAAATAGGTCAGGCAAATGACACCATTTGGCTCCATTAGTGCACGATACTTGTAAGCTAGTTCTTTCTTAGCTCGTTTTGGATGAGTTCTAACCATGAAACTAGGGCTGTGTATTTGCAAGAATCTTACAATACAAACGGTGTCATTATACTGTTTTAGTATTAAAAAACACACCGCCATAAGCATAAAATCTGAGTTAAAAACTAAGTTTTATTTTTGTTTATTCAATCAGAACAGTGGGATCTGCATTTGTATTTATCGCAGTTCTTGCAACACCAGAACACCAAACATCATGTTCAAGCTGAGCCACTGTCTGCACCAGATCTTTGCATGTCGAGTAATAATAAAAAGTTGATTCAGTGTTTTTGAGAATCGATACAGTATCACAAAACATGATACTGCGATACTCAAGCGTATTGAGATTTTCTACATGGAACACATGTTGAATACCGTCACAAGCTCGTGTGGACAATTTGGATAGTTGGGCCAGTGTTTCTCCGGGTGAGCGCCACTTCAGCCCTGTGAAGTAACATTCACCATTTGACAGCTCAGCATTCCTTTGGGCCTTGGCCTCAGGGTGACGTAATCCCTCCTCGCAAACCCAACATGACACCCTCCCTTCCCCCATTAACACATTCCCCGGGCCTCAGAGATGGGGACAGACAAACTTGGCAGGGCGGCAATACTGGAGGCCTTCAAGGTCATAGATGAGGTAGAGGGGAAGCATTGGGAAAGACCGAGGAGAAAGTTCACTGCAAGCCAGTAGAGGTGAAGGAGGCATCAGACTATTGCAGAAGGTCAACTGAGAAATGAAATGTCCAGTGATATTAGCAGGACAGTGTTATCTTAAACGCACCCAATCCCAAACTGTATAATAGAGTTCAAGCTACAGTGAAAGCAAAAGGTCGGCAAAATGACATGGAGTTAAATAGAAAACAAAAGAAAGTTTCCATTTATTAAGCAGCTAGACTTCAAGAATACAACTTTGAGGTAGAGTACTGAAATGGTGACACCTCACTCTTTACAAGCATAATGTAATTAGGAGAAACTGGTGAAGTATATCAAGCCAATCGTAGCCATTAGTGGTACGAGAAAAAAAAGCTGTTAGTGATCCTGTCAGAGGCAGTGATTCTGGGCTCCCTATGGGACAGAGAGATTGGGCTCACTGCACACGATGTAGTCCCAAAATAAATCTGTATGATTAAAAGGCGCACGTTTGACAGCACAATCCCTGGGAGAAACTGAGCCAATGTGTAAATCGAGGGCCCACCTGGGTCTCTATCGAAGAGGCTGATGCGGCCTGGACAACATAACAGGACACCCCATGATAGAAATACTGGATGGTACTCGAGAAATTCTTTCCTTTTCAGGAAATCCCCACAAACATTGTAAAATTGACACCACTTGCAGAGACAGTTAGAGGTGCAACAAGTAGTCAACTAATCGATTAACAGAAAAAAGAAGACTGACCAACTATTCTAGAAAAAGCGATTAATCGTTAAAGTAATCTTCGAGCAAAAATGGCAGACAATGTTGTCATCCTCTCAAATATGGAGATTTCTCAGTTTTATGTCATATTAAAAAAAGATGAATATCTTTAGATTTTGGACTGACAAAACATTTAAAGCAACATAATGTAACAATTGGTATTTCTGGGATTTATTGCCCCTACAGTTTTAGAGTGCAACACACCTCTGTCCTAAATATGAACAGCTGTAACTTTACACATGCATTTGTTACAATGACATTATGTATGATCAATCGGTCAACAACTTTGCTAACAGCCAATCATCAAGCAAGTGCAACAACACAAGACATAACAAGCCAGCTAATATTACCAAGCCGCCTCTGTTGCTGGTTATGGCACGGCGGCCGCTCCCAGCCAGCAGACCCCCCCCACCCCTGGGCCTGAAAACCTCCTCCTCACCAAAGCTCCCGTGCCAGCGGTGTAAACACCAACACTTCCCCGGTGCACTGAGCTCCCAGCCCTGGCAGCACGGCTAACTGAGCTAACAGCTAACTAGCTGACAGCAGCTACAGTTAGCGTTACTGTAGCAATAAGTAAAGCTTTCTGTCCATCAGGGAACTCCGTCAATCACAGAGAATCGAGGCAGAGCAGCCGGAGGACGTCAGAGGGAAAACCAGAAAACAATATGATCCAGTTTTACCAAAATCTATTAACGCATCACGCACTCCTCCCGGGAGATTGTACGACCCGCTCACCAAAGTTATATAGTGCAAGAACATGTGCTCTGGGAGCAGAGTGGGACTGACAGACACCAGTCTCCCATATTCAGTGTAGCATCCAAGTGATTTTAAAGCTGTTGTTTTCAGGCTAAAATAGTCACATTATGTTGCTTTAAAAAGACATCACCTTGGACTTTGAGAAACTGGAAAAACAATTAACCTAGAAAATAATCTGCAGAATAATTTGAGAATGAAAATAACAGTTCGAGGGAGGTTAAAATGAATGGCATGGTTTTAATTCTTAAAAGACTTTGCTTGGACTGAGAAAATAGACCAAAGAATCGTTTCATTGTGGTAGCTTACTAAAGCAGAAAAAGAATCCTCAATGAGCACAAAGGTAGCGGGAAAAGACCAGTTATGCCGGGCCAGCTGCTACAGTTTGACATATTGGAGAGCCGTCTCTTCTATTGCCACTAATTTGGCTATAGGGTTTATTTGAGGTATGTGCAATTCTTCCCATAAGATCCCTTATCAAAACATGATGAATACAGCCACACAAATCTCCCTGCTGCTGTTTTGCAACCAATTATTATGGAATGGATGTGAAAGCTTCTCACTTCTTCACACAATAACCCTGCACTCCACTAATATGTTAATTCTCAAGTAGTAGGAAACACAGAATAACATTATATCCTTACAGGCCAGTCACAAATATACCCAAATAAGAAAGCTCAACATAATAAGCTGTCTAAATGTGTCCACTACATTAGGGTCATGCATTATTAAACCCTCCACAGAATCATATGATTCCACTCAATCATGAAATCTTACATTGATTCACAAAGTTCACACACACGTGCAGAGTCAGTGGTGCTGTCACATAAATGAGTAAAGAGCAATTAGATATTACATTATCAAAGGCCACATTCCATTTAGGTGTCCACAATCCAAGACCCTGGTATTGTCCATGCTGGCTTACTGAAAAGGCATGCAGCCATCAATAATTATATTAATTACAGCTGTGCTTTTCCTGATAGGAATTAAAAATGTTTGCTGTGAAAAAACAAAATAAATAACACGTTAATCCAGACATGACCGGTTAATGAGAGCCAGAGAAGTTATGCTCCCCGTTAATTATGCCTCTTATTCTTAACTGCAGTTTAAGTGCAAAATAAAATCAGGTAGATCATAAACGAGAAGAAGTCACCTGTAGCTCACATTACCACGAACTATTTAGCTTCCAGGTTCTCGCTCTCCTTCTGGCATTTCTTTTTTTTTGGGTCTTCAGACAAGGCATGTGCGTAGATGCATTTCCAAAATGTTTTTCAATTCTGCCATTACACGCCACACAACGTGCACAGAGCGGATGGAATTCAACAACAAATGTCAGCTGAAACAGGCCTCATGTACCCTGAACAGGACTGCTGCTTTGCTCAGTCCCCACAGGTGACCCTCACACCTAAACAAACCCCATGAAGTCTTAAAAGACGTTTTCTCAAATGAACTTCGGACAATATCCGGAGAGTGCGGTCTGCACATTGTTCGTAGTTTTTCTTTCACACATGTGGCAAACAACAGGAGATTCTCCCGTGTCAGAAGTGTGGTGGCGCTTGCAAAGATGCGAGACCCAACTGTTGATTGCACTACTACTATTATTACTATTATTATTATTATTACCACCACTACTATTATTACTATTATTATTATTACCACTACTACTATTATTACTATTATTATTATTATTATTATTACCACCACTACTATTATTACCACTATTATTACCACTACTACCACTATTATTACTAGTATTATCACTATTATTACCACTAATATTATTATTATCATCACTACTACTATTACTATTATTACCACTACTGCTATTATTATTATTATCACTACTACTATTATTACCACTATTATTACCCCTACTACCACTATTATTATTACTAGTATTATCACTATTATTACCACTACTACTATCAATATTATTATCACTACTACTATTATTATTACCACTATTATTACCATTACTACTATTACTACTAGTGCCACTATTATTACTACTAGTGCCACTATTATTACTACTACTACTACTACTATTATTACTACTACTATTATTACTGCTACTACTATTATTACTGCTACTACTATTATTACTGCTACTACTATTATTACTGCTACTACCGTTTTTTTCTTTTCTGTTTTGTCAGGTTTTTCGTGTGTAGCATAAAGGCTACAATTGCATTTCGTCGTGTAGCCCTGTGTTGCATAATGTTAATACATGATCCTTGAATCACTGCATGTTAAGCCACAATGTTTCATTGTAAACATGTCCACCTGTGAAATAAACACTTATTGCATGGAACTAAGACACCTTTGAAGCAATTACAAAGCACCTTTTAAGAAGTAAGGCAAGCAGTTTATCCCCGTTTACAGTGTTTGTGCTCAGCGAGGCTAAACACATTCTGGAGCCAACTCTGTAGAGATGAAATGATATCAATGTTCTCAACCTAGTCGAGGTAAGCAAATGTGTGTTTGCCAAATAGTATTTCTTGAAGATGGAGTAAAGCTTTGATTAACCACCACGTTTTCAAAACAACATGTAAAACCATAATCATTATAAAACTGGTCGATGCGATGCACTTACCACTGAAATGCGTTGTAATGGAAGTAAACCATGCCAAGGCCATATAAAAAGGCAGCATTCTGAAAAAAAAAAAAAAAAAGTGATAGAAAATTGTTACAAAGAGCAGCATAAAACGTCCTCCACACATTGTAATGATTACTGTCCACAACCTGGTAAGAAGAAGGGTTTACTCCAGTGTATTGCAAACCCCGTCAGGCCTACCAGGCCTAAGCGTCGGGGATCTTTTGTTAATGCATTTTTAAGTTTTTTTTTTTTTTTTTTTAAACAAAAAGTGTGTTATACAAGTAGCAAAATCCTTTAAGGAACAACTTGCGCGTAGGTTGTGTGTAGCCAGTCTGGTTGAGAGGTAGAGAGAGAGCGTGTGTGTGTGATGGCGAGTAAGAAGACGTATATTTGTTGGTGAATAAATGTGACGACTCAATCCAGACCCAAGACCCAAGTTCCCGTCGCGTCTTTCTTGCCACTTGGCCTTTAAGGTGGACCAGTGACGTGAAGATTGCTCGAGTTGACAAAAACTACGCTTGCTACTGCAAGTAAGTGCAATAAAAACCTTTGTGTGTGAAGCCAATACTTTGTCAATACACCCGTTTCAACCGCCGCAAGCATGTAGAAAACGATATTTCAATCTGCAGTCTCTCATCCACCGCTGCGGTTTTACACAAGCTAAGTAAATTAGTAAGATACATTTTTATTTGCCAAATTCTTGTAAAGTTACCTTTTGGCTTAGACAAACCCCCCCCCACCACCACCACCACCTCCCTGCAGGCAGTGATTCACATCAGCAGAGGGAGGAGGACAGAAGGAATTAATATTATTTATTTTATTGTGATTTTAGATAGTTTCCAGTGAGATATTAGAATTTAAAGACGACCAGGCTGACATAGAAAATGTATAAGTTATATGCACACTTCAACATTTTTTTCTATGCATCGCAGGTCTTCCAGTCATCGCTGTATTGAACTATGTTATCGCACATCACAGAGTGTCCTCATATTGTACAAGCTTAACAAGTTGTACATTCACGCAAGAAATGGTTACCCAGCAGAAGCAGCCACACCGAACAATGAGCATGCATCAGAACTACACTATGCCCTGTTGAAGAGCAACAAGTAGCTGAGACACCATCTTAATCAATACAAAAAGGAGTGTTTCCTTTTCAAATCATTTTTTATAAACAGACCTAATTTATAAAAGCCGTCTTATTTTTTCTCTTAGGTCTTAAAATATCAAGTGATCGTCTGATTCAGCGTTAGGTCGGGCAGCAGAGTTACTCAGCTGCAATGCGATTCAGCCAATGAGTAACACCAACTCACACCAAGCATAAACCAATGCATTTCTACCGTCAACACAGTTATGTTGACACATCTTTCCATTTAGAGCCCCATTCTACGTCACCACTGCTACCAAGAGAAGTCTGCCCTACACCATTATGTAGCAGAGGGTAGGACCTCACACCCTCACTTCACAGTCCTGCAACGCCGAGGAGCCCAGAGCTGTCGGGTCTGATCACAATCCAACTCTCAGCACCTCTGATTAATGGCCATTCCAAACAGTGAAACATCCAACCAAAGCGGGCCTATTCATCCACACAGAGAGCACGGAGAGGACAGGCTGGACACCATCACATCACAGCCGATTGGACGATTCAACTCCAGGCCACGGGCAGGAACTGAGGGAAATCTTAACCGGGGCAAATATTTCTGCAAATGACACTAAAACATTGCAGCATAAAACAGCCAAATGCTATGCTATAGCTAAGTTAGGAAAAAGGCCATGTCAGGCATCAGGGACAAACAAAGCCATTATTTAATTGATCGTCCTGATCAGTTAATAACAGCTTGGCACCAAGAGAAAACCAAAAAACGTATCAACACAATACATATAGATTTCACTTTATAAAAGTAACATATGCTATGACACCATTGTGGATGACTCGAGCCCCTGAAGGATCACAGTAGGATCTGAACTACTTTAGAGTTCCTGATCATTACGTTTTGAATTCCCCCTGATCCATAGGCCAGTTTAAGGAATCACTCTGCAGATACTACAGAAGAGAGAGCGGAGCAGACATTTAACATGATGCATTTAATGCTCACTACTCCTTTCGAAATGCGGAGTTTCGGCCGCATACATACCACAGCTGCTCTGCCGGGCTGTGCTGGTTGAAGCTGTGACTGTATATGGTTATTGCTCGGACTAAGTAGTTGTAACTATGGAGCTATGGCTACGGTGTCTGAATACTTTTTACTGCTCCTATCAACATTGGCCAGGAAAGCATCGTTAGGCCACACAGGACTTGAACCCGCGGTGCTTCTATCAGATATGACAGAAGTTTGACCAATAAACCACAGGAGTTCAGTACAGTAGCTTCAATACAACGCTCAGCAACTAAAGGCCCTGATCAGACAGAGCGCGTTTTAGTAGCCTGGAGGCGCCTTTTTGTAATTGTTTTCAATGAGAGTGAAGCATTTTGCTTGCTGCTTTTGCGCCCAACGTCATTGCAGTTTCCCCCCCTATTTTTTGATCGGACGACTTGAGAGGCGGGCCTTCAGGGGAGACTACAAGTGGTTTGTGTTAGGCCAACGTTAGCTCACTTTCAACCTCGCCCTAGGCAAGCTGCAAGACGTACATCAGGAAATTGTAGCCTCAACTACTGTCGGTGAAGTTCACCATTAAGCAACTAACTAGCTGTTAGCCAACATCCTTTTAATTAAACACATACAACCGGCTGACAACCGGTCCAGTCTGGTTGTGTGCAGAGCACTCTCTCCATCCCCAACAAACATATTTCAACACATTACAATAGAGTCCACTTGGTCTGCATTCCAGGTGTTGTCCATGTGCAGTGATATGATTATCATGGTCTCTGTATATCAGCACATTGGACTGGAAATTAAACAGTATTACATTACAGTGCCGGGTTACACCTTTAAGAGTGTCTGAGGATGTTCACAATTATTTTGGGCAAACAAAGCATCCCAGTTTTAGGGCACTGCAGCAGAGAGATGATCCCTAACATGCAGTTTGCATGGCCAAGCAGTGCTGTACTCCTAAATGCATTAAAGTCTGGGTTTCCCTTGCTGAAGAGCAGACGAAAAGCAAAAAGCAACAAGTGAAGATGGCTGCAGGCTTGATAGCGCATCACTGGGAAGGATACCAAGCAGGACTAAAACAATTAATCGAAATTGCAATATGCTCTACTGCAATTTTAAAAATAGAAATATTAGTTAAAAAGGCGAAATATGTCAAAATACCGTTTTAAATTAAATATTGTTAAACGCTGTCCTGGCCTACACATCATATTCAACAGCAGACAACACCAATGAGTTTTGAAAGTCGCAAAAATATCTGGGCTCCCCAACAAATAGTGGCGGTAATATTGGATGTTGTAGATCATGTAGTGCGGCGCAAACTCACCTTCCAGTAGTCCGACTGTAAACTGAAGTACCTCTGGTATGCAGATAATGCTGAGAAAATGGTGAGATGAATAAAAAAGGTATGTGATACAGAAACAGGGAGACACACAGAAGGAGATAATGAACAGTTAGTGACAATGTTGAGCTGAACTTTAACACATCTCAGCGGGAATGTTTGACAGACGAGCACAAAATGTCTAATCAGAATAATCCTTTGTCAGCAGGTTTTTAGCAGCGTTAAATCAGAATAATGAGTGTAGAAACTCAAAGCAACAACAGCGCACATCATATGACTCATCGTGAAAAACTAGCTTTCAATTCTTTATTCTATTCTTCATTTGGATCCCCACTAGCTTCCACAAAGAGCTTCCTAGTCTCCCTGGGGTCCTCATGAAAACAATCTAAAATCACGACACCTGGTTGCCAGACATCAGCTTTTAGACGCATTATAATTTGAGTTATTAAGATACGATGCGGTTATAGGTCAGCTTGATACTTTGAATATGATATGAAAGATTTATTATTAGGCCTCGTAGCTGAACAAAACCCCACATTCAAACAACTTCATCTGCTTGAACATCGTCTCTTAAACAGACCAGCGCACATGCAGCGTCGTCACAGGAGCATTGTTTGGTTCTGACTGTTACAGCCAACTTTAAATATCACTAATGCAACACACAATTAAAAAGTATTGCTTTTGGGGTGCACATGTTGCTGTTCCTATTTTTTATATGTTAAAACATAGTTGGCACTGATGGCAACTAAAGTCCAAGAATTGGTTGCCAATTTGCCGTCGAGCCCTTTCACACAGCAACAATAAAACAGAAGGCAAAAACAAGCCAAATATATAAAAATCTGAAAATAAATCAATTGATCCTGAGCTACAGATCTGGAAGGAAGAAGAAGAAACAACAACAGGCAGGAGGATTTACACATCAAGACTCTCACCTTTTGGATAGTCCTCCAGCAGGAGGTTGAAGTGGCCCAGCTGACAGAAAATGTCAGGGTCCACTTTCCCCTCTGCTTTCAGGATGAGGGCATCATAGCAGCTAACAGCCTAAATGAAAGAGCAGTGTAGAGTTAAAGCAGGGCTACAGTTAACAGCCGCAATGAAGAATACAGAGTTCAATGGTTGAAAGATCCTACGCATACATCACAAAAAATAAAGTTATAAAGGGTTGATGTGGCAAATGTTGATTATAGTTTGACCTTAATGTTTGGGCTAATAGCTTGGGACACAGAGGACTGATATACCACCAAAGGGCTGTTTCCAAGCCTTCCAGGGCGGTTTTGCATAGTACCAGCTGAATGCCCTTGTCAGTCAGTATTTTAACAACGGCTAAACAAATGACTCAGCGAGCCCATACATAGAAAAATTATTCAGGTGAGTAAAAAGGGGTAATTTTGTGTTGAATCTTGGTGAGCTTTGCCCTCACTAAAATAAAAATGGTGACCAAAGACAACTCTCTAAAAAAAAAATCAAATGAGTCAGCAGTGCATTTGTCATAAAAAGTGACAGCCTGAAGTTACCCAGACCTTTTCATCTTTATGCATTATTATGTTTGTGTTTTTAACATGGTAAGTGAATGCACACAGGTATCCAGTTTTACAAAAAATTTTAAAACATGAAGATCTGATTAAGACGTCAGCGATCATGCAAGAATAGTAAATCCGGCTTGCAGGAACAAGCAATATATATATAATGTTGTATAAAATTTCAACTCTATGGCTCTGTGAAACCAACACAAACATGTGCGCACTTTACTGTCAGATCACAACAGAGCAAAGGCACAATTTTTCCCAGAGATTTCAACTGACATTGTTTTCGGTCCCATAAGTAGATAATGGGATTTCATCACCTCTGCATTGCAAAAAAAACATTTTTTAAATCTTTATGAATGGCGTAATTATGCACACATTTAATAAAAGATTCTGCATACTGAACAATATATTTGTAAGTGACAAGATGGACCTCAGTTGGGGTTGTAATAAAACATGCATGAATCATTAACCACTGGAAAGCAGACTGTGTTGATTTGAAAAGATAGGATCTACAAATGCATGTTTAAAATTAATTTGTTACTTTTATATTGAAATAATAATGAAGTCTTTGAACTTGTGTCTCGGTGTAACATTTATGGACCGGTTATACTGCTGGGAGTTTCAAAGTGAAATCAAATTGTAGGCAGACAAGTATTTACTGAAAGAATCAAAATCAAATCACGTTGTGATGAAAACCCACCTCAAGCTTTGTGAGGCAAGAATCTATTCTCACATTTACAGTATAAATCCTTCATAAATACATTATTTGCTCACACTTGCGTGTCATTAGGCAAATAAAAGCTATGCATTATTGCACACATTTTGGAAGTGTTTCTCCCTCTCCCCTCCCCAACAAAGACAATTTGAATCTCACTGAAATGTCCCTGACATGTCCCCCCCCTCTAAGCTCCCTTACATTTAAGATGCCAGGGAAGATAACAAAAATGGGGATTCATTAATCTTGTATCATGCCTGAAGTTAGTGGAACGTTACACATCAGGTATGGAATTAATGCAAACACTCTCCGGGTTTAAAATTAGACAAACTTTTTGTTTTTTGAGCCACGAAAAAGGAAAAAATGTGGCGTGCAACAGACTAGGTAAGGCTTGTTTTTAGCTTAGCTCATTGCCAGTAAAAAATTAAATAATAATAATAATTCATATATATATCTTGCTGCCCCTACCGGCCAACTAAGAGGAGTCAGGTCAAAAAACGGTATAAAGCAGTCAATAAAATGTTTGTTTTTTGTTTCGTTTTTAAATTGTGAATCACCACGACCATGACAGATCATTGAGCATGCAGTCGTAAATGTGCACAAACAATATTAGGCTGATGGTCAAGTAGTATGATTAGCTGCGGACAGACAGACAAACACAAGACCGAACACATGATCCTCCCCAGGCTTACATCTGGAGGAGATCATTAATTTCTACCTTTTTTTTTTTTACGTTTAGCTGTGTTGACTCTCCATTAGTTTAAACAGTAACTAATGCTGAACTAATAATCTCCCTTCCCCCACGTGTTAAAATGGGAGAGTCCAGAGAGAGGATGTCAATGGCATCAATATGGATTTAAATGTGCCACAGCCTTATACATCAAACGTTACCAGGAGGAAATATTCCACAATCAAGATCTCAAGTGTAATATTATGATGTGGATAGTAGGCCTGCATCTGCTGACCAGGTATCCAGCAGAGTATGAACGACACCCATTAAAATGGCAATAATGCAGTGCATGGCTGAGCCTAGTCTGAAAGTACACCCTAACAAAACAATGTTCCCAGCCAACCCTTCAACAAGAAGCCCAGGAGCCACATGTTGAAGACACAGATCCTGCACAGGCTGCATAACGGTGTTAACATGGACTGCGTGCACACGGTTGCTAAGTGTGCACCAAGTTAGTTAATAATCGATCACCTTTGTTACAAACACTGAACGCCTTCGACGTGATATGTGTTTTTTTTTTTTTTTTTTGCGAATGGAGATTAGCCTAGCCTCTGCTGCTAGTTAGCTAGCAAACGTTTTGCTGGGTATTTTCTTCCCACCCCCGCCATCTTGGGCAAAGTCTAGCAGCGTTTTATTTTAAAACCCTACAAAAAAAACTAGCGCTATGTGTTAAGTTTCCCAGCCGATAGTGTCAGCTAAGTGGCACAATAGTAGGTAAATGTGCGAGTGGAGGAAGGGGGAAACCGCTGGGCAGTTAGCCGCTACATGCTAACAGAGTGAGCTGACGCACAACCCAAACTAGCTGCCGGTGTCGAGGATGGGACGGAGGTTTTAGTGGGATACAACATTTTCTGCCAACTTTAACGTCTCTCCTCCTGTTAAGGAAGCGTGCAGCTACGCTCTTCTGGGGCTCGTACTTTCACAAGTCACGGAACACAGTTAGTTATCAAGGTGTGTGTTAACCTCACCTCCTCGTGAAGCCCCTTAGTTTAGCTCGACTACACACCAAAGCAGCTGTAACATATTGTTTTCTCCTGCAAACACCCCTTGTGTTGATAGCCATGCTATAAACAAAAACACGTTTTCACCTGTCGATACAATGATATCACGTAGCACCTAATCTCCCAACAACCAATGACACCACCGACATTTTTTATTATTTTTTTTGCAGGCTGGAGATTCATATCGTGCTGCAATTGTACTATCTGGGCCCATTTTAGTATTTATATACATTACAGGAATGCACTGGCACCGTTTTATTCAGTGTTGACGTTCAGAAATTAAAAGATACTTTCTTTTTTTTTTTTTTTATAAATACAGGCTGTTTCAGATTCAAAGTTGGGTGAATTGAAGCTTGTGTTGCTGCTAGCCGGATAGCACGAGCTGCGTCGCGAGGTCTTGGACCACTTATTTGTGGTAGTGGGCTTAGCACTCATCAGAGGGGATAACCGTGAGTGGAGACTGTGTGTCTTCTGTGGCATACCTTTAACAGCAAGGCCTTCGTTCTGGCGCCATCTTCTTGAAGCCTATGAAATCCAAACAGTGAACTGCAAGTAGAGGACAGACAACACACAGGCGGTTCCGTATTACTTGTGTGCGTGTGTGTGTGTGTGTAGGGGGGGGATTCATATTTGTTGTTTCAAACTGTGCGAAGAAAAAAAAATACATATTGCAGAAAAGAAGCGGGTGAGAGTGGGTAAACAGCAGCAGCATCTAACCTGTCAGTTCCGACCAAGCTCTCTTTTTCTTGCGCTGTTAGCTTCGGAAAGTCCTCTTCGATAGCAGTCGCTGTTCCCGACGCCATTTTCTCCTCGTCATTACCAGCAACGCAGAGACTCCGGGCGGCAGCGGCGGTGAGCGACACTCCGCACGATTTCATGGGGAAGAAATTGGAAGGTCGACGGGACCGAGTAACTCCGGCAGAATGCAATAACAACGAAAGTGTTGCACACCTATCCAGGACTAAATCGGGGCGTAGCGTAATTCTTGCCAAATCCTCAAGGAAATGATCCCTTCAAGTTACCTTCCACACTCCTCATTGTACATCAAAACACAGCGTGTATTCCAGCGCCAATTTATGCATGAAGTTGATGTATTGTTGGGTTTAAGGAAGGGAGTGTTACTTGGTAATATCGCAAACTTCCCCAACCATCGGCTCAAAGTTGTTGTAATTGTGTCACATAGGCAAACGCACGCCGCCACCGTCGGCACGCCCTCTGCCCACCCTGACCAATCAGCGGTCGGCGTGTGCAGTCACGTGACTCTCTTCCCAGTTGATGTGTTGCGAACACGCGGACGAACACGCGCACGCACACATCAAAATGGGCTTCTCCAAGACTCCGCCCCAAGGCTTGTGATTGGTTCCTCACGCTATATTATGATTACGTAACCGGATTTTAAAGCAACCTATTGGTCAATATAGCTGTCATGTTAGACTATCGCTGTCAACGATGTTTGTTGCAACGTTGCACATAGATAGATAGATAGATAGATAGATAGATGGATGGATGGATGGATGGATGGATGGATGGATGGATGGATGGATGGATAGATGGATAGATAGATGGATAGATAGACAGACAGATGGATAGATGGATAGATAGATCATTTATTTGTATCTGAAGGATGATAATCAAAAACCATAGTGAATTATCACTGCATGTATTTACATGGTACATTTAATTTAGCTGACGCTTTTGTCCAAAGCAACTTACAATAAGTGCAAACATTCATGAGGATACAAACTCAGAGCAGAACGAATCTTGCAAGTACATTAGCTTTAAATAGGCCAAATCATTGCAAGTGCAAGTGGAATAGCTTCAAATAAGCCAAACCATTTTAAGTGCATGTGCAATAGCTTCAAATAAGCCAAACCATTAGCTTCATTTATCTTTTTATTATTGGCCAAGGTGCAGTCGAAACATGGGTTTTCAGTCTGCGATGGAAGATGTGCACAAATATGCAAAACAAAGTTTACATGCAGATGCACACAATACGCTATGTCATGGTGAAATTATTTTCTATGCAGTTTGTTCACAATAGTAGGAAAACATAAGCAACAAATATAAAGGTCTGCACTCATATCCGCTTGTATCTGCTTCTGTGTTTCTCTAGCATAAAGGTTAAGAGATGGATGTTCTTGTTCCCACTTTGCCAAGGACAAGACTTTTATATCTCCTGAATTCAGTCAGCTTTGTTATTCTAGATAGATAGACATTACTATATTAGCAACTAAAAAAGGACACTAAATGAGGTAAATAACACACAAAGTTAAATAAAAGCCACACATAATACACACTAAACTAAAATTACAGAATAATCAACTAGACCATACTCTTAACATTTATTTATTGAATGTAAAACCAAAATCAATATGGCCTGTGCTCTCGCAATATTCTAGAACAGTTAGGCAAAAAAAACAGATTTACAACAGCTTTAATAGACAGCCCATCTTATTAGAATAATGTACAGAAGGACCTGAAATAGTCGGGGCTGATTACTGTTGGGGGATTCAAATCCGTTTTAAAGAATCGAGAAAATAGGTCTCTTGGTCAATGTGATTGCTCCTAATTTTTCCACTGAAATTGTACCTGCTTATGCATTATAACTGTTTTATTTTTTGTTGTGCTCGAACATTTGTAGTGTGGGACAGTCGTATTTGTCTGTTTGTATTGATTGTTGTAACAATGTTTATGCGGCCCTCTTGGCCAGGTCACTCTTAAAAAAGAGATTTTAACACGGCTGACAAACTGTTTTCAGAGTCACTTTCTTGATGGGCATACCTGATGATGATGATGATGATGATGATGATGTCTGCTCGCCTTATTTATCTCTTTTCTGACGATAATTCCTCAAAAATCACTTTTCATTTCTTTTTTTTCTTTTACAAAAATGAGAATCATAAATATACTTGCAGCATTTACGTAAAAGTACTGTGAAAGTTCACCGAAACACAGTAGCCTATTTGTAATGTTTTTCCAATATTTGTGACAAACCTACACTGAAGTTTGATTGCATGAGTAATTGAAGAAAATCAAACTCCACTGTGGCTACTTTGAAAATGTCTCCTCATCACGTACTATATGACTGCTTGGGTTCAGTAACAGCAAACCACCCACCCCAATGTTTGTATGGAAGGAAGTCAAATGGACCACAAAATGTATTCTATAAAGAGAAAAATGGACCGCCAAGGTAAATGTGCTCTATTAAATGGAACCAATTCTTTTGACCGCCTCGGAATAAATGTTCACATACTTACTATCAGTCGTACATTTCTGCTGTAAATAAAAAAAATGTATGTCATGTAGGATTTATCTCTTAGAACAGGCAAACAGTGTACATGTGCTATCAGTTGTATCATTTGATGTATCATTTTTTTAATTGCGTTTTACCACTCAGCATTGGTTTAGAATAACTCATAAAGATAAAGATTTCTGGCATATTTAAAAGTCAGTTTTGATAAACATTTCCCAACCAAGTTGCAATTCCTGCAACTTTTGTAAAGTTATCCTTTTGTTTTGTTACTTGGAAGCCATGCATATATGTATTTATTTATTCTGCAAATGTCCATTGCCTAATTTAAGCGGGAAAATGTTTTGGTTATTACCTAAAAAGCACATGAGTACTGCAGATCACCAAACATTGCCAGGATGGCTGACTCTGACTACTGTTTGGTCACAAATACAATGATGTAACAAAGACCTAACAAAAACAATTACACTTGTTTGTTAGTAGCAGTAGATGTACAGTATTTCTTGTTCTTATTTTACACTTTTTTTTACACTTGGTTGGCTTATTTGAAGCTATTGGTTGAATTTTTATTCTATTGTTTCTCTTTGTTGCTCTTACTTTGATTTGGCTTATTTGAAGCTATTGTTCTACACTTGTATGATTTCACCTATTTGAAGCTGATGTACTTGCAAGATTCTCACTGTTTAGAGTCGTATCCTCATTATTGTTTGCACTTATTGTAAGTCGTTTTGGACAAAAGTGTCAGCTAAATGAACTGTAATGTAATGTTATTTATTTGGTAAATAAAAAATAATGCTTACACTTTTTGTGTCTTTATAGCTACAAACAAAAATGGGCAGTATTATTTTTTCCATTTAATTACATGTCTTTGTTTGTAGTAATAGATTTTTTTAATAACTTTAAAATATTTTGTTTTTTTATTCGATTATGATCTTTGCACCAATATAGAAATAAAGTGAATTGTTATTATTATTATAACTATGCTGTGTTTCATATAGCACTGAAACAGTGTTTTTATAATTATCAGTATTATTATTATATCTATGCTTTGTTTCGTATAGCCCTGAAACAGAGTTTTTATAATAATATTTATTATTATTATTATCATAACTATGCTTTGTTTCATATAGCACTGAAACAGTGTTTTTATAATAATAATAATAATAATTATTATTATTATAACTATGCTTTGTTTCGTATAGCACTGAAACAG
>CALSCE010010700.1:1556209-1574463 GCA_943593645.1 Bovichtus variegatus
TATATATATATATATATATATATATATATATATGATTAAGTAATCATTTAATCAACTAATTGTTTCAAAACTGCTTCCTGTTGATGCTACTGATGTCCAGCTAAACATCTTGCGATGAGATCACACCATCCGCTACCCTGCCACTTCCTACCCCCCTACTTCCGGCTTCCTTGTTAGGACCACACCCATCTTTTGAAACTTAATTTTGATCTCAACTACACATCTGAAAAGAGTTGTATCTTCCACAGTTGTGACGCTATCGCAGAGGCAAAAAACTGTCCACAGACAGACACATTCACATATAGACTCACAAGGTGAAAACAGGACCAGCGTTGCTGTAGGGGTTGGTAAAAACCCGACCCTTACCTACCCATGAAGAATTTAATCGGCAAAACAAAAATCTCTCTTATGCATGTCTGATACTATGTATTTATCCTTCTTATTGCATATGATTCCTTCGCCCAGATTGAGAAAAGTATGAAGCCATTTAGACCGTACGAGAGGCGTGACACACTGAAGCAGTTCCTGGACCATGACCACAAAGTCCTGCGCTTCAATTGCTTCTGGGACGACACAGAAAGTGTGTTCGGGGACCCCCGGGAGCTCATACTGCACTACTACCTGGCCGATGACACCGTAGAGGTCCTGGAGATCATCTGCCCAAACTCTGGCAGGGATACCGTGCCCAAATTCCTAAACCGCAGCAAACTGCCCAAGGTGAGGCACCACGACAGGATTTGTTAAAAAAAGAAGAGTGTCTCTGGGCCATGGGAGTGTTTGTTGTCAAGGAGAAGAAATAAGAATAAACACAAGGTTATGGATATTCCTGCTGAATCTAGAGGGGAACATGCAAGACAGGAAATTTCAGAAATTTTAATAAATTCTCAAGGGTGGAAAGGAACATTTAGGGAGTACATGAATGCAGCAGAGTGTGTTTCACAGCTCGTCATGCATTTAGTGCGTTCAATTTCCATGTCCATTTGCACGTTTTACATATTCATGTCGATGGTTATTCCTGACCTAAAGGCTTGCAGTGCCTGTCTCTCTGGTTGGGTGACTTCTTCGCATCTTTCTCCCACCACCCCTCCCTTCACCAAGACCTCATTCAGTCTGACAGGCTGTAGCATCCAGTCTCCCTCAAGCATGCAGGCTTTCTCCTCCAGTTACTGACTGAAGCCTAATTAATCTTGAAAGACAGCCAGGCCTCAATCATGTGTGTGTGTGTGTGTGTGTGTGTGTGTGTGTGTGTGTGTGTGTGTGTGTGTGTGTGTGTGTGTGTGTGTGTGTGTGTGTTTTCAGTCCAGTAATTGTGTTTGTTCTGATGCCGTTTTATTAAATGTCAGCCCTAAAGGTTGACCAGAATCCACCATCCAATGGGAAATCAGCACGTCCTTAAAGACAGATCCCTTCTTCACTCTGTCTCTTTATTCTCCTATTCTCTTTCTACCTATCGTTTGGTCTCTCCATCGCCCTCAAGATATGTGCATCCACATTGGCATGCAGAATTTCGCCCAGTTCTGTGAATACCTTGTATAATGAGTGTTTGCCTTTTCCCACCTGTGGTTGTTTGTTATTTCTCTGTAGCGTTCAGTCCAAATGATGCAGCCTGGACAGATCACGGACCGCACAGTGCTCAACGTGTTTGCCTCCACGACTCAGGGAAAACGGCACATACTGGACAGCCTCAAAGTATGTCCTGTCTCAGCCACGCTCACACACAACATGCTGATATGACAACAAGAAACATTTATATGAAGTGGTATTTGAGGGATGACAAAGTGACTTGTAACCAAGGTTGCAGTGCTGACAGTAGGCCTAAAAACAATCTTAATGCTACAGATTACAATGATATTTTAGACATAGTGTGCTTCCAACTGAGTAACAACTGTTTGGGGAAGGCCCTTCCTGTGCACAAAACCATGTATCCATAAAGTAAGGTGTTTCTGTTTGGTGTTTGACTTGCCTAACTTGCCAGTATGTGTGTAATGTTTGGGTGTCCACAAACTTTAGGCCATATAGAGAGGCCCTCCCCATCCAGTAGACCACCATGGGACCTTATCTCAGCAAAAATATGTACAGTAGTCAACGACGAGACACAAATACATTTTTTGATCCCTTTTGAATTGTTCCATGAATTACACATATGATGTTTGTACATTGAAAATATAATTGTACAAGTCTGTTGAAGTATAAGACTGGAAATACTTAATTAAAAAGAATACACACCCAAAAATCCCGTAAGTCGTGTCGTAACGCTGACATGCATGCTAGCTCTTACGGAATAGCTGCAGCTCTCGACATGTCCAGACTTTTAGTGATTTTCTAGAATTAAGGGAAATGTGCCAACGTACCGGCATGGATGTATAAAGAGAACTGAATACTGCGTTGAAGGCGGGGCCGTGTTCATTCCTATGAAAGTTGCTCAGTGGCGCATGGAAGTAAAAACGTTCGACTTCTGAGTATAAATTTACCCGGATCTTCGGCATCCATGGGGCCCAAATAATAAGCACACTAGCATCTCCTTTAACCCCGCCTCCCAGCTGCTAGGTCTTTGGCTCAGTTACACGAATTGAGGAAGGAAAATAACTCTCGATTCAGCCTTTTAGTGCATTTTACAATTCTTAGGACATAATGATTTCAATAAGGGATATTTAAGTGTTTGTACTGGAAAGTTGATTTACCTAAAAATAAATATATATTCGCTGATTTACAGACGTCTCTTTTCCAATGTAAGCCTATGGGGGAAAGTCTTTTTGGACCCAATTGCATCACGTTACAGACCTGGAAGTTGTAATTCATTCATTAATTTAGCCTGCAGTTGTTCCTGGGGGCTTGGGTCACAGCCATGTTGGTGTTGGTGACATATATTGTGCAAGACGAGACGTTTCACACAAAACTAAATGATCCTACGAAAAGCCTAAGACAAACTGTGACTTTCTTCACTTACAAAAAGGTCTTTTAATTTGACAAACATCATATGTGTACTTCATAACACAATTCAAACAGGATCAAAAAACAATTTGTCTTTCGCCGTTGACTACTGCGCATATGTTTCCTCGAAATACGGCCCCATGGGGGAACCTGGAAGGGGAGCGCCTCTCTATAGGTGAGCTTCTACCTGAATCATCACCAGTTTAGCTTTATTTAACAAATAAAGAGTCAGATGTGGTCTCTCTCTTCTCATTCTCCCCTCTTTCTTCTCCCTCTCTTGCAGACAGGAGCTGTCCACGAGGAGTTTTATAAGGACTGTGATCTGACTGTAGGTGGGGAAGTGAACGTGTGGGGCAGGAGAGTGATTCTCACCGACTGTGACGACTTCACAAAAGACTACTACCGCTCCAAATACGGCATAGGTAACCAATACCATTGTGTTGTTGATCCTTTTTTTTTCTTCTTCAGACAAAATAGGCAGCAGTTTAAATTTTTAATTTCTTCTTTTATGATTTTTTTTATTGTTTCCTTCACAGACTTCAAAAAAAGGCAGTCCAATGGGTTTTACAGATGGCTATTCACAAAAAGACAAAACAAATAATAAAATAGTAAAAAAATAAGTAAAGACTAAAAACACAAATAACAGGTTAAAATAAATAAATAAAAATAAAGTAATAATACAAATTGTAAAAGCTGCATTAAAGGTGAAAATTAAAATAACACAAAAAGAGCAATAATAATGATATACACTGTATATACATATACAGTATACACATACAAATATACATCTACATACTCAAAGTGCTTTGATGTTTTTATAGTAAGGTGTGCAACAAAAAAAACTGATCTTATGTAACAAAATAAATGAAACAATATATACATTCACACCGGCCTTTCTTTTTCTAATGAGTGCTAATGCTCATGCCTGCAATACATTAATCTGAACACTTAGGGGCAGTAAGAGCAAGCGCCAGCAAGAGCTCCTGCCGGCCCACAACACTGACTCCTGAGACTAATGGCAGACGTTTGTTCAGAGAATGAAGTCCTTTTTTATCTGTAAAGATAGTACAACTGAAATGTTCAGATTAGTTTTCCTTCAAACTGAATGAGCTTAAATAGTAAGCTACTCATGTATTGCAAGCACGAGCAACCAATAACTGAAGATTCAATATATTCAAGCGTGTGACGAGCCGAAATGTCAAAACATGAGATCAGGTTTTGTTGCACGGATAAAACATTTTACTGTAAATCAATATACCCTTTTTTGAGTCATAATTTAGTCAATAAAACAGCAAAATATGAAAAGATCAGTTTTCTTTTCTGTTTACTACTTCCTTTTATTACATCAAATAATTATTAATTTCTTACACTGCACTGTAACTTTTATTCTTGTATTTTATAACTGTCTTATTCTATTTTAGCTTGTTTTTTTTATTTTCTATTATCTTGGCTCTTTAATGACCTTTTAATTGACTTTAAATGTCCTTTTATAGTGTGCTTAGTAGAAATGTGCTATGTACTGTGAATACACTTGCCTTGCCTTAGTAGCCTATGTAAGGTTATGTTTCTCTCAGTCACTCCTTGGTTGGAGGATATACATGTAAGAACCAATTACAAAGTTCAGCGCGACTGTCCGCCTGACATCAGACACTCTGGCCCTCCAGCGCTGGTGTGTCCAGATGCCTCCACAGTTAAAGGCACTGGGGAGCACGAGAGGCACCGCGCTCTCCAGCAGGAGAAACCAAAGCTGCTCCTGGATGTGTCTGCCACCCTGGGCAGGTTTTTGGGGGCTTGCTGCATTAGTCACAGTAGTAAAGCAGGCGGAGCCCCCCAGTGTCAGACCACGGTGATGGAGGGTCCTGTCTGACAGTGAGCAGCCAGAGGTCAGCTCCGGGTTACAGTCGGACCCAGGTGGCTGTGCTCCTGCATGGATGGATTACCTGCTGCCCTCTGATCATTCCAGCTCTCCTTCTGGGTTTCTTTCTTCTTTTTTAAGTGCTTTGTCTTTTCTTTTCTCATTCTTCCTCTCAGAGGACTTTACCCCAGTGCAGTACAAAGCTCCCCCAGCCCCGAAGCCCCCGAGGCCTGTGCCCCCCTACAACGGCTTTGGCTCAGAGGAGGACTCACTGAGCTCCTGCCAGGGCCTGCTGCCCAAGCCCCCGCAGAAAGATTTCCACAAGTTTATGGAGAAAGACAGGTTGGATGAGTCACAATCAAATTACACTCTGAAATGTTTGTGTCTGCGTGCGCTAGTGGCAGCCCCCAACTCTACTTTGTATATGTTCCCCTAGATTTGGCTTAGACAGCAATGTGCTGATTTTCCGTGCCAAGATGGTGACCACCGATGCAGTTGACAGAGACAGGGTGTTCATCATCTCTTTCCACCTCTGCGATGACTCCATCAGCGTGTTTGAGCGTCCACAGAGGAACTCGGGTACAGTTTGGACCATAACTGCTCCTCGGACTTAAGATACAAATCTATGACTCTCATGGTAAACATTAGGTTTGTCAGACTCAGTTTCCACTTCCAGAGTCTTTTGAAAACAGATGACGTTTAGTTCACGGACCTACTTTTTTCGTCAAGGATGGAGATATTCCCATCAGTGTAAATCAACTTCTGACAGTCTTTTTTACAATGCAAGATGAATAGTATGTCATGGGTTCAAGGACTGTTCAGCATGACTCCAAAAGGAGATATCCAACCATTGAAACAATATGAGTAGTGCTATAAATTCAATTTAGATTTGAATTCAATTTAACCGTTAAAACATATTGCCAACATGATGTAAAAATAAAGGCCAGGGCTTTAAAAATGTGGACCAGGTTACTTGTCAGGTTGATTTTCAGTGAAAATGATCACATGAATAATGTTTAAACATCATGCTTCCCTCAGGTGTGCTTGGTGGTAGGTTTCTGGAGCGTGGTCGTGTAAAGAAGCCAGGCCAGGAGCTGTTTAAGAGCCGGCTGTCTGAGTATTTTACAGCTCAGGATTTGTACGTCGGAGCGACCCTCTGCCTCAATAATATGCACTTCCAACTTCTGGACGCTGATGAATACACCCTCAACTACATGGAGCGACATGCTGAGGAGGTAGGGAGGGAACTGAAGGAGGCATATTTGTTTCCTGTGGTTTTCTAAGGTTTATGTGGGGTTTTGTATCAAGTATCGCAAGCAGTGGTGGTCTTTGGAGCAGGTTGCTAGAGCTAACATGATTACACAACTTTCCTTTGTGTGTAATTGTCTAAAGTTCCCCAAAGCCAACGTGGGAAACATCCTCAGTAAACTACGGTCCATTCGGGAGGAGAAACGGAGCGAGATCAGGAAGTTCCTGACTCTCAGCGACCCCAGCAACACTGGCTTCATCCCCTATGAGTCGTTCAGGTACAGTAATACAGCCAATCTGTCCAGCACACCTCCCGTTGCAATAGCTAAAAGTTAAGGGTATAATATGTAACTTTTCTGCATTATGAATGTAAAATGATTAGACCTAACTTATATATTTTGAAGCCACATTATTAGGATCAGCTTGTTCCATCTTTGTTGTTTTTAGCTCTATATTTTATCCGGATGAAGGATTTTCATTGGACTTCTGGATCTTAAGTTATCAGAGAAACAAGCTGAGCAAATCTTAGCCATTAGCTCGTAGCCGCTCCGTCCTGTGTCCACCGGAGAAATCTTTAGCGTAAAACTGCTTTTTTCAGTGTTTTTTTCCGTTTTACTCACCGGGTCCATTTGTTTTGGAGAGGAAGAGACCTCTGTGGATAATTCGGCTCCCGGTAAAATCTTTCTTGAGGAATCCTAACTGTGAAAAGTTGAGTGCAATGAGGACAATTTGTGGTAAAAAAAAAAAAAGAAAAAACAACAACTCCCATGTTCCCAATTGATTTCTAATTAAGCCTAGCAGCAGGAAATTACATATTGTGCGTTTAAGTCCAACCGATACATAAGATTATATCATAAAGTGTAATTATCAAATATACATGTGTATAACCAGGAAGAACAAATCAAATAGGTGGCAGGAAGCTTAGATATTGAGATACTCGATACCCGGTAATAACTGATATAACTGATATGAGTTTTTGTGTGTTATTTTATTGAATGTGTGTGTGTGTGACTGTATGCACCACAGGGGCCTGCTGACGGGCCTGGACTGCGGTCTGTCGGAGCACGAAGCGCTGGTGCTGGGCCGATGTTTCTCGGAGAGCGAGCAGCCTGAGGCGGACGTGGGCCTGATGCTGGCTGTGGCCCAGGACTTCCTCAAGAAGAAACACTTTGAAGATCTCCCCGACATGGCCAGAGCCTTCACACACCGCGACCAACACAAGTAGGCGACTGCACACACACACACACACACACACACACACACACGTACACACAGATGTTAACTGAATGCCGAGCCTACAAGACACTAGAAGACTTTGAAAAGATGTTTAAAGTCTGTCATCCTCTCACTTTTAAACAAAGAGTGTCATGTCACAGAGTTTTTAGCCAGATTTCGCAAAGAGAAAGGGGATCTTGCACGGTTACTATTTGCAAGACTACAACTGTATTCCTTTCGAGATTATTTCCCATCCTGCTCCTGGTGGAAAAATTACAAGAAAAAAAAAGAAAAAGAAAAAGAAACTCAAGCAGCGTTTGGCAACAGCTGCCCGTGTGTTCTGGGAAAACTAGCCCAAGAGAAAGAGAGAAGACACGACCCTGAGAGAAAAGGGACAGCGAGGTCTATCCATCCTGCAGAAGGAAGAGCGCACCTATTGGTTTTTTACAATGTTCACATCATTCAACATCACTATTTGCATGAGCTAAGGCTAAATACGTACAATACTATATTGAACGTTTGATTTTATGGGTGTGTCAACACGAGACAGACATTACACCAAATGATCGAGATCATTGGAGAAAAACTCTCGTTATTTTGTTCCCCCCTCGGAAATGTGTCTGCGACAGTGAAATGGCTTGAAAAGCAGTTTGGCGTCAGGCCGCCATTAGACAAAACACTGCAGCAGCAGAATCACACACACACACATACACACACACACACACACACACACACACAGGCAGCACCACAACAAGACATCAATCGTGCAGTCAGCGGCCCCATATCTCAAAAGCAACAATTAGTTCCAGCAGTGTGAGAGTGGAGCATTGGAACCAGATGGACCCCGAAGACCTGCATGGCATGTAGCTCTGCAGGCCATAGGGCACACGCATGTCTCTTTGTGTCTTTGTGTCTTTCTCCCTGCCCGTCGCCTTTCTTCCCTGTTTGAGAATAAAATCCCATGTGCAATTAATGTGCACTATATAGAACCACCACTCACGCATGTAGAAGACCTTAAACAGGGGTCGGGTCAGCTGAAATGGATCAACGTGTGTGACTGTGTTGACTCTCTCAGTTAGGCTGGGATTCCTCATTAACATCTCTGTAATGAAGATGGCATGACATGGGCCTCGGGACCGTCTGGCGTCACTGTGGAAATGATATATTGATTTAAAGGTGGTAGCTTTTTAAAATATCAACAAAGGCCAACTCGTGTGCTGCTGGTGGTATTTTTGCTCTGATCTGAAGTTCAACTTGTCAACATATCTATATATATATAAGTGTGGATCGTTTTCAAGTATAGATTCCAGCCTCTAAAGACAATGTGTATTTTCTCTGAGCATTCTTCAAATAACCAAAACAAACCCCTAGTTTCACAACTTTTCATTTACGTTGGATACCCACGTCTGTGCTTTTCTTCGTGTCTCCAGGACCGGCCGTCTCTCCACCAAAGAGACGAGGACTGTCTGTAAGGCCTTCCAGCTTCCCCTGCCTGAGAAGCTGCTCGGAGGTCTGCTCAGCAAGTAAGAGCCCACTAATCACCGCGCAGCTCCCAGGTCCCACTGCATTTTCAGAATGTTTTTGAATAATTCATTCGCTCATAATAAAGTATAGCTCAGTTCTTTTGCCCAGAAATCTTTCTTGGCGTGGTAGGAAAGTCTCTTCACCAGCATTTTGACTGAATACCACTAAAAAATGAAGCATTGGAAGCGGAGCAAAAAATTGCTTCATTTAAATCAAGTGGGAGCTGTCGTCTTTGTTATTGTGAGGTTTCTAAACGCTACGCACCTGTTTCTAATCTGGATGCATGCAGGTTTGCAGATGGGGACGAGATTGACTACCATGCCTTCCTGGCTGGCATTAACTGGGTAGAGCACCTCGCTCCCCCGGTAATGCCCGAAGACATCTTAAAGGTAAGAGGGAGGGAGAAACAAAAAGCAGCCGAAAATTAGGAATGGAAAAAAACTATTAAGATGAGAGTGAATCAGAAAAGCACCGTCAGTGATTTCACAGTGTGTGCAGGGATTTTTAAACAGTTGTAATTGAAAAATCAATCTACATTCTACCCCTTACCTGTGATGACTCAGTGGAATATAAGCCAAAAGCAGATCAAGTGAGAGGGAAGAAATGGTCAAATGGACAAGAGGACCATTTATTTTGCACAGTAAATTACTTGAAAGAAAGACACAGACACACACAGACACACAGACACACACACACACACACACACAGAGGTGGTCGAAGACGAAGGAAGTAGCTCCTTTGTTCTTCTTTGTATCTTTCCTGTGTAATGCTGATTTAGCATGCTTTGCTACAGCCAAATCTAAGCAGAAACAGGTGAGCAGGAGAGATTATACACCATGGCACGACAACAAAGGGAGGCTCGCATGCAGAATGAGAGTGGACTGAACTGTGTGTGTGTGTGTGTGTGTGTGCCGATGTAGTGCTTACTTTATTACTTTATTCTCTGTTTTCCTCTGTCATGGTGCCCAGCTGCTCTTTGCCTCGCCGGTCTCTCAGCCCACACTAGTCGCTCAGTTTTCTGCTCAATGATTCTGCCCTTGTTGAAAAGCTCTAAATTAAACCCCCACAAAAAATAGCCACTTGCACCTTGTGCATCTTTGAAGATGTCACAAGTACCTGTGAGATCTTCAAAGATCCTTCTTCCTTTCTTTCTCTTCAGTATATTTAAAAATCTTCGGTACCAATTCAAAAAAGCCTGCTTTGAAGAAATAGCCAAATTGCATTTGTCCCCTAATAATATAAAAGAAGTCATTTTGTTTCTGCGTCTGAAGTTTAATCAGTCTAATGGACAACCCAAATGTTTAAAACTTTAAGCAAACAGTGTTATTTACATAGCACATTGTTATCCCCTGACAACTTCAGGTGCTTTAAAAGTATTATAAAGTACATGACACAGAGTAAGACTAATAAAGGAGAGATCTGTCACAGAAAAACAATAATAAAGTTAAAAGTGTTATTTTAATGTTATTGAGTTATGTAGTGACTTGTGTATTCCTGTCGTGTCCAGTTTGATGTGAATGCGAGGTTGGACGGCGGTGAAGCTGCAGTGAAAAACGTCAACTACTCTTCTCTTCTGAAGGATGTATTCGACTCTCCCTCCAGCAACGCTGACCCAACAACCACCACCTCATAGACACAAGGTGGAACAAACACACACACTGCGTCTTCCTATATTAAAGAAAAATGGTACCTCAGCTAACCAGCGTCCGTGTTGTCATTGTACGTCACGATGGAGATGTGTAAAACTAGGGGGGTGGGATGTGTGTGCGGGAAAGTTTGTTTTCTTGTATGTGAATAACGGCGGAAATGATCTGCTCAAGTTGATGCTTTAGGGGGGAAAAGTTCTGAGAACGCAGATGTTTTTTGATGTGTGTGTGTGCGTGCTCGTGTGTTTACATAAGTTGGTGTGAATCCCACCGAGACAAAAGACACAAGACGTTAAAGCAGAACCATATTTCAGCTCTGGGCAGCGTCGGTCACACACATTATGATTGCAGGGTTTTCCACTGTATCCTGCAACACTGTGCTAAGTTGATAACGGGGGAAATTGACCCTGGAATGAATGATGAGTGCGATATGTTGACCGTACGTTGGCCACATCTGCCAACAAGACAGAATCCAATACATACTGTAGGTGTGGACACCACATATATATGTAATGATCATCAGGGCATTGGACTCCATCTGGGCCTAAATGTCACATGTTAAGGTAGAAAATTAAATAGGAAAGTGGACAAAACGAAAGGAGTTTCTTTTTTGTTTCCTATTGTCACTCGTCAGCACCTCTTTGAGGTTTGTTGGGGCGTATTGCAGTATCAGTGGTTTTCCCCACATCTGAGTCTCTTCGCTCACGGCTCGAAAGCTGCCTTTGCATAGATGCACCATATTTTTCTTGCAAGACAATATCAGAGCAGACTGGGCTCGTGATAATGAACGTGATTTGTCTCTTTTTTTAAACTCATGAAAAGAATTTACCTGAAACTGCACTAATTGGCCTCCAGGCCTGCTGTTTTCTGGTCAGCTCATGCTACCTACAGTTGGTAAAGCCCCGGGTACCAGCGACAGCCAATGGCGTTGGCCGCTTTTCCGCTCTGAGTTGACGTTTTGTTTCAGGGACAGCATGCAAAAGAGCGAGCAAAGTGCTTTACTCTCATTGAAAACAATTACCAAAAGCCCGCCGCAGGCTGATAAAAAGCGCCCTGTCTGGTCGGGGCTTTTGACTATAAAAAGGCACAGGTTGTTCAGGTTGAGGCGCCACAGTAATCAGAGCTTGCGTTGCAAATTCTAGCCAGGGATTGAGCCAACCATTAGGTAATCAAGCACCCAATCCCCTCTACGTAACCAGCACACACAGATCATACACACACACCCGTCCTGCCTCGCCCCGTTCACACAGAGCACGGAAACAGTACATTACATCACCGCAGGAGTTATCAGGTCTTCTCGGAGAATGCGTATGAGCTTTCGACACATACCAAAATATTAGCTTCCCCAGTCACCCGAGGCCAAAACACAAAGGGTGACGTTGATGCGGTTGGCGGTGGCAGGGAGCTTCCCGAGTGCAAGCGTGGCCTCTTTTTTTTGCCTCGTGAAACACGCTGTGAAAGAGGGAGGACAGTGAGGGAGGAACTTCAACACCCCCGCCCCCCCTCCTCGTCCACCGTTGCTCTTCATCCTGTCAGTCACCGTCTCTTTGCACCCACACGTCTCATTTTCTGCCCCGTCATGCTCTGTGGCACAGCAACAGCAAACTGAATGAGTTGCATCGTCATCATTGGTCTTTGAATATTCTGGTTGCGACGTCATGTCCAGAGCATCCCTCAGGATTACATTAATAGTATGTTGATTTCTATATACAGTATAGCATTAATAAAAGGATAAGCCTGGTCACTAAATCTCATGAAAAAACCAACACACCAACCTGTGGCTTTCAGCACCGAGCCCAGACAGTGCACCAGTGTGACTCACCGATGTGTTTTTAATGGTTTGAATATATTCCCGCAGTCAAAGAACAAACCAACGGGTTCCTAATGACCCAGAGCAGCGTCTGGCAGGTTGTATAGCCTAAGCCACTTTGAGCTATTTTATTAAGTTTCCTTTTAGTGAAATACTAATGCTTGTTTCCCTCTGGTGTGCTCGTCAAGCTCTTTGTAAAAAGACGAGAACCAAAGGAGTTGATCTGCTATGCTGCGCCTTTGTCGAGGTTAAAAGGAGCAGTAATGTTTGGCGTCTTGGTTCGGACTACGGCCTCCATGTGGTTGTTGTTTGTTGCCGGTTCCTCACAACATGATCGGTTGATGCCTTTATTTGCGGCACGGAAGCTCAGAAAAATCAATCTGGAAAAGTCGCGTATTAATTGGCGTTCTGTGTGAAATTATTCACGAAAAAACATAATATTGACGTGCGACAGCCCTGATTGTGTAATGTCCCTAAACTTTCTAATGTGGCTTCAAAAAAATCAAAATGATAGTTTCATTGCTTTTACTGGATTGAATTCATATCGGTCTGATTGCTGTATGAGAGGCCACTGGCATCTTCCAGCAGTATCAGCGTTCAAGAAATGATTTGTTGAACCTCAACCACCACGTTGACTAACACGTGATGCGCAGGGATAAAACTATCATGAATCACCGTCCCTGATGGTGTCTCCTCTCAGCATGCGATGTTTTGGTGTTGTTTAAGAGCCTGCTTTCCACTGTTTCTCTGTTCTTTACTCTGCAGAAACAGAACATCAAGACTTGTTCAAGAATCTGGAATCTCTTGTTTTGTCTTTGCGCCGCTTTACTGCTGTTCTGCTCGGCACCACTGCTGCACTGTAAAAACTGATATACAGGAAGGTCAGAAATGTCTCTGGGGTTAAGAGGATCTGAGTGTGTTTGTGCACGTGCAAGTGCGTGTGTGTTTGTGTGCACGCATGTGTGGACCTAATGCAAGTCTCATGGAGTCATGGCTAATCTATGAAGTCAAAACAGATATCTGAGAACAAGAGGGGGGGAAATTGTGTTTACTGGCTTTTCTTTCTCATGACAACAAATCCTAAACCTGGAAGCACACAGACACAGACACACACACACACACACACACACACACATCCATCCCAGAGCACCTGCGTTCAGATGTTTTTCTCAGAACTGTTCCTCCCAGAGCAGCAATTGTTGGCCTTACAGTTCACTCTGAATAAGCTTCTGTCAGTTGATATTCTGGTGTACGTCTCATGTTTTAATTTGGCTGCTTGAAATTCAAAACTCAAATTTGGGATTGTTTTTGAGTCTGTGTATTCAATGTATTTCCCCCATTCTCCAACTGAAAAATTTGATGAATAGTTAACCAGGCTGTGAGTCTGTGAAGCACAGTCGTGCTTTAAAGTAAATGTTGAACGCAATTGGCATTAAACACGAAGTACAGCTGAGACATTAGCTTTGCCGATATTTGGTCATAAACCAAAGTATTTGACGATACTGCTACTATGAAAAGTCAGGGGATCACCAAAGTACGTAGGATGCATTCTCTGGGAACCATAAATATCTCTACGAGATTTCATGGTAATCCATCCGATAGTTGTTGAGATATTTCAGTCTGGACCAAAATGGTAGACCAACCGAACCGACCCGTTGATTTTCCATGCTGCTAACATGGCTAAAAGTCCTGTGCGTCTTAACTTCAATGAAAATATATGTGATTTAATGACAGTTCTGACGTAGACAAACGTCTAACAGCATCAATATTACTTAGATTTAGTTGTTGTCTAGTGTTTGCCAATATGATGAAAACCTGTCAATCAATTTGGGAGTGAAAGCTGGTTCCAACTGGGTTGTTTTGGGACATTTTTGTTTGCATCTCGGTTACCGGTTTTTCCTTTAACAACACAATGAGAAAACATACTGATGCAGTCAGTGAAGAGGAGGGGTTCTCCACGGACCACTTAACCAATAAAAAAAACCCTCATGGACCACCTAACTCCCCAAATATCCATAAACAACAGGCCTGCTTACCACTCCAACAGTATATTACACATTACAGGTTAATATTGAGCTTTATGTGACCTTCTCTACATCGCTCGTTCACACATTAAATCAACAAGACAAGCACAACTACGGATTCTACAAGCATTTCATTCATATGTGATCTAAACGGTAAATACTGATAGATTTTACACATCATATGAAACGTAGACTACATTTATTACTGAGTTTATGTCCGAGCAAACAGAGCGAACTTCCATCCATCCATTTTCAACCGCTTATCTTAGCGAACTTACTTATGAAAATTAAGGTTTTTTTCACATCCAAGCTTTTTTTGAAGAAAACTCTGTTTCTTTTGACATTCAAGCTTTTTTCATTAAAATTAAGTATTTTTAAAAAAAAAAAGATTTTTCCATGAAAATTAAGAATTTTGACATTCAAGCCTTTTTCCATGAAAATTAAGTTGTTTTTTTTTTCAAACACACACAAAATCCCTTGTTATAGCTGCTGAACCACTTGTAGCTGCTGAACCACCTGCATCAGGACGATGCACCTTGACTGTCGCGTCAGATTTTTTATTTAATTTTCTTTTACCTGACCAGGTCTTGAGCCATCGATCCATCTCGTCAGTTGACTCAAATTGACCGCGCAGATAATTTATGACGTAAGATCGTAAAATGACCCCACGTAGCTACGTAGCTATGCTACATCTATGCTACACTCTATACTAGTCATTTTTAAACAGTTTGAGAAACACTTTTAAACTTATAACATATTAATATAAAATGTGACATTCGACCAATATACTCACGGACCACTAGGGGTCACTCACGGACCACCAGTGGTCCGCGGACCACTCTTTGAGAAAGACTGGTGTTGACGCACATTCTTGAATACCACCGTGGTCAAAATAGTGTCTACCTGTTGGCTTCTTATCAGAAAGAAGTCAGTCGGTCGGAGCCTGTCAGTGTCCCAGGAGGGCTGTAGAAAAGATGGAGCAGCCTGCTAAGTGTTCTCCATCTGGGCCAAACTGGGGGCCCTTTGTAACGGCACTTCTATAGAGATGAAGAGAGTTTAGCAGACTGTTTTTGGCCGCTGTCCCTCATTCCAGTGATTCCTCTGTGCCTATGGGCATTGGCACAGGGAGAGAGGGCTCAGGCTTAGACCCCGCTTTACAGGGTCAGCCACTGCCCCAGGTGCGCATGGGGAAACACTTAGCTGCTCTCTCATTATTCCATATCTCCCTCTATCTCTGTCTCAGAATTTTTCACTTTCTCTCTATTTCGTCCCTTTCTTTCTCCACAACCCCCTCCCCCCTCCCCCCCTTCATTCCCCATACAATATCATGCACATGGCTGCGTGTTTTTGTGTGTAAATGAGTGTTAAGACCATTAGCTACACTGTGGTCTGCACTCACTGTGGTCGTCTGAGAAGCGCAGTTTCTCTTTGATACCGGTGTTTTATTCCTGTACTAGACATTATCCCTTGATTCTGAGCACTTGCACTGGCTAACTCTGTTTCCCACTAAACTCCAGATAACTCCTGGTACACTCATCACACATCAGTTGTCTTTGGCAGCTGCTGTGACATTGCTTTACCTGGTCGGGAAAAGAAAAGGTTATTCTACACCGACTGTAAATTACAACTATGGGACTTTTTTTTGTTCGGCTTTTAGCTCCCTGGGGAGATCATTTGGCATCATGAGGCAGACACACCTGTTTTTTCTGTTGCACACCGTTTCACATAAATCTCCCCAAATTATAGCCCCCTTCCATTTTTTCATGTAGCTTAAAATAAGGCTGGAAATCACTCATCCAAATGAAGACAGAATGTGTCTGTGCCTATGTGCCTATGTGCGTTGTGCCTATGGTCAGAAATATTTGTCACTAGAAACTGAATTTTAATTATTTTAATTTGCAGTTATTTACAAATGATTTGAATTGCTCATCTTGAATAATTGCATAATTTGAAATTGAAGTTATTATTTTGGAACTGAATTCCAATAAGCTTGTAACCCAATGTAATAATATGAAACTGAATTTGATCCTTACTGAAAACTCAACTCTCGATATACTTCCACATTCAGTTCTCACAATTCAAATTTAGTTCTAATTCAATTTCAGTTTTCTGAGACGCACATCCGGTCGTTGAGGAAAAATAAAATGTGGGTGTATTATTTTTTTTTTTAATTATTCTTCTACATTAGATGTTATCAGAATCAGAATCGGAAAACTTTTATTCGTCCCACAGCGGGGAAATTTACAGCGCTACAACAGCAAAGGGACAGTGCAGATAAAAGGGCAATATAAAATAAGTACAAAATGGAATAAAAAAACAACGACCGTGGTAAGTAAGTATCATTAACACCTTTAACTCTCCAGGTAGGGGACCGGAGTTTAACTATTGTTTTAGCCCAAATTCTTGTACAAGTGAAGAAAGATAAAGGTGGCTGGTGTTAGGACTCCGTGCCCAAAGGCCAGCAGACGTGTGATTGAGCTGTGATGTGACCCTGCCCTGCTAATCTGATGGGGGGAAGACTCATGTCACGTCAGGTCCAGTCACACCTCAGTAGCTGCTGCTCATGGGGACAGCATGTCGGCCCGCCTACAGCCAAGGTGGGACTTGATCGAGACGGGGACAACTGCCACATCACACTCTTTATAGTCACTGGTGGTGGACACTAACACACTAATGTTTTGTTATGCATTCACGTGCTGCTGGAATAATCGGATAAAATGAGTTCCCCACTGAGCAAATTCACGGAAACGGATATCTACGTGTGTTTTAAACGCTCTGGGCAAGGAAATACAACACAACTTTTTTTGTAGCGTCCGTGTTGTCTCCTCATTACGACTTAAGGCTCATGAACACAACAAAGTCGTAACGTAACTTCCCACCTCTGGAAATGGGATCACCATTGGCCATTAGTGCCCTTCTAGTTTATCACGTAATAAAACTTTATTGGTGAAATTCACAAGCTTCACGGCAGTATGTATAGTAAAAAAAAAATGCTTCAATATTAAAGTGATGATTTAATAATATGTTATTCTGAAATAGGCCGTTGTGCAGAAACAGTACTTTTACTATCTGAACTTTAAGTATATTTTGATGTTAATACTTTTGTTCTTTTACTTAAGTAACATTTTGAATGCAGGACTTTGACTTGCATCAGAGTACTTCTACACGGTGGTGCTAGTACTTTTATTTAAGTAAAGGATCTGAATACTTCGTCCACCTTATACGCTGATGAAACAAGGGTGCAACCTGACCTGCGGCCTAATCGCTAGTGAGAACAGCCACAGGCTACGTTCCAAAATGCTAACCAGGCAGTGACACATCACTAAGATGGACTTGTATCCAGGTTGAAGTTTGGTTAAACAGCGGGGGGACTAAAAGGGTTTATCATAATCTTCAAAAACCTTTCAACAGCCGTCACACAGCAACAACATTACTTAGCTTTTTATTACTGTCCATTTACCCACTCTCGCTGCAGAAAAGGAAAGCGTTTTAACAAGTTGTCAGAAAGCTGCTTTTGCGGTGGTATGTCATCTCAGTGGATCGCCTCCTTTTTGCTCAATTTATCTTCCGTGTCCTGGCTTTCTCCCCCTGCTCTGCGCCTCGCGCCCCTCCCTCCTCCCCTCCGCATATGGGATTCACATTTGGCTTCGCTGAACATTTTCTTAATGTGATATTATGATGCATTATCTGAAGCCATTTGCTCCCTGTCACCACCTCTCATGTGGACACAAGCTGAGTAAGCCAAGGAGAGGCGGTCAGATTCTGTCCAGGTGAGTTATGGCCTTTTCATTTTAAACTGTTCGCAGTGGTGATCATTTACAATGCCTGAAAGTGTAATCAAAATACAAACTGTGCTTACGTGGGTCTCTCGCTCTCTTTCTCTCTAGGAGCCTGTTGGTGGTGTATACGTTTTCACCCTCTCCTGCTGCCGGCTGTAAATCGCCTCTCTCGAAGGTGTGTGTGTGTGTGTGTGTGTGTGTGTGTGTGTGTGTGTGTGTGTG